>MNCI01031883.1:1828876-2012147 GCA_015680685.1 Gnetum montanum
GAGCGGGCTGATAGTAGTTAGTGATGGTTGCGGGCAGTCTTTGTTGATGTGTGGTGTTCGTTTGCTGGGTTCCCGCTATTGCTGCTATAGTTGTCTTGGCCTTCTCTTTATCCTTTTTGGTATGTTGATTTTTGAAGGCCAAGTATGCCGGGTCATGGCTGTTTTGAGCCGCTTCCTCTATGTTTCTGATCTGTAAAAATGCCTGATTCACATCACGTGCGTTAAGGTAATAAAGTTTGGACTTAAAGAAATCGTTGACAGCCCCCTTCAGAATTGTAAGCAAATAGGTTGGAGAGATTGGTTCGTGCAGCTCATTGACAGCCGCCCTCCATCTCTGAATAAACTTCTGCGCAGGTTCAAGCTGTGCTTGCTTGATCTGCATGAGGCTGTCCAGCGTGGCCTCGGGTTTCAAGTTGTACTTGAACCGGGTCACAAACTGGCGTAAAAGATCGTCCAAAGAGAAAATAGAGTTCCTAGGCAGGGCCCGGTACCAGTCGAGTGCTCTCCCTGCGAGGGACATGGGAAATACTCGGAGGATGGAGTGGGGCCAAGCCTGGAGCAGCGCGCATTCTAGCCGGAATGTTATAAGGTGCGCGTTGGGATCGGTCTCCCTGTTGTACTTGGTTAATGTGGGCAAGGGGACACCTTTAGGTAAGGCTAGAGGTGGGACCGAAGAGCTGATAGGGTCATCGTTGTAGAAATCCACTACCTTTAACTCTCCCTCAGTGGCCGTTTTGAGGCGTTTTACCTCTTCAGTAAGCTCTTGCATTATCTTTTTGGCGTCCACCCAGTCTTGGGCGCTCGGTGATGCGGCGGCTTGGGGTTGCGGTATACTGTACAAGCTAGATTGTTGCGTGTTAGGTTGAAGGGCTGAAAGTTGCACGGTCGGTGGTTGGGCTTGCGGAAAATTCACAGTGGGCGGTGCTAAGGATGACACGTTGTAGGGAAAATGTTGTTGTTGTTGTTGCTGCAGCTGGGGTTGTGCTTGGGGCACATTTGCTGGTGGGACTGTGTGGGGTGGTGCGTGGTGATGGGGGACCTGGTGCGGCGGCATTCCTCTTGCCAACCATTGCCCCGCCACGTTATGGGCGGGGAGTCCCAGTTGGGTCAAGGCTGTTTGGGGGACTGTATATGCTTGGACGTGTGGTATGAAGTGGGCGGATGTGGATGCCGGAATCACGTGTGGCATCCCTATCACCCTTGGTGGAAGTGTTCCCCCCAGGTTATCGAAAGGTGGCGGCACTTGTGAGGATGGGCCCGCAGTGGCAGTAGGGGTGATAGTGAGTGGGAAGGTGTTGGGTTGGGGATCACTCGGAAGAGGGACGTGGACTAGTGCTGCTGTTTCCAGCAGTGGTTGTTGAGCCTGGACGAATCTAAGGTGTTGCAAGGGCATGAGTTCCCCTGTGCCAGGATGGAAGATGGGGTTGACCTGTGTTTGAGGGCTTAAGGTATGGTAAGACTCTCCTTGCTCGGATTGAGCGGCAAATCCATCCTCATCCTCTGGTTGGGGCTCCAGTGCGGGCTGGTCCAACGAATTGTTCCTTTGAAGGAGGAGTTGTGTGATGAGTTCCGAATATTGTTCAGGAACGGGAATTACGTCGTACGGGGAAGGGATGAACTCTCGCCCCCCCCTGTAATACAGCTCAAACTGCCTCTTCACCTCCAATTCAGCTTGATCAACAGCCAGGTCAGCTTGTATCTTAATACAGATAAAGTTATACTGGTCTTGGGTGATAATGTTGGAGGCTGGATCTCTCCCTTGCAGCCTTAGGGATCGACGGGGACCGGTGTGGGTTGCATTCTTGGGTGTTGTGTGATGGGCTGTTGGACAGCTATGGTGTCCATGGCGGTGGTCTGGGCGGTGAGAGCAGTGTTGTTTGAAGGGTTCATGATTCTATGTTACAGATAGGAGTAAATCTAGAAAGGCTGAGTTGCTCTATAATGTGGCGTGCAGTGTATACGCTTCAAAGGACAGCGTATGGTATCAGCGTATACAGCGTATACAACGTATACAACGTGTGCAATGTATACAACGTATATGGGCAGCGTAGACGCTGGAAAGCGTATAAGGCGCAGGATGGGTCAGCGTAAAGTGGGACAACGTAAAATAAGAGCGTAAGACAGGGAGCAGCGTACAGCGTAAAAGAGGTGATCAGCGTAACACAAGAATGTAAGATAAGTTGCAGCGTAGAGGACCACTTAGCGTAAAACTGGTGTTTAGCGTAAAACAGACGAACGTGACAAACTCAGCGTAAACACAAGCTTAGCGTAAAACAGGCCAGAGCATAAAACAAAAGATAGCGCAAAACAGGCGAGCGTACAATGGGTTGCAGCGTAAACAATTTGCAGCATAAAGTTCGCAGCGTAAACAGTTCACAGTATGAAACGGGTTCAGCGTAAAGGCCAACTCTAGCGTAAAGACATGCGCGTAAAACAGGTTGCAGCGTTAACAGTAGAGCGTAAAACAGATGAACGTAAACCAAAGATGTAGGAGAGCAGGTTTTTAAGAACGTAAACGCTGTGCAGCGTATATGCTGGACAATTGCGGGTAAGAGTCTTAAGGAGGCCCTCCTTCTAGCGCCAATTTCTGTATCGCCTGAAATCATCGGTCTCCGGCTGGAAGGGAAAACAGAGGCCGTGGGATCTCGGGACGGGTACAGAAGACTTTGCCTTCGCCTGAGGGCGAGCTGAAATGCAACGAAGGCAGAGTACCTTGGGTGGTCCGCACGCAGATTAGACAAGGATTTCCCCATGCGTACGCAAAATGCTATACGTTGGGTTATGCGTAAACGGCGTGCAGGCGTAAACAACAAAAACAACGTGAAACGTAAACGGATGCAAACGAAGCGTGAGCGTAAACAGACGTAAACGAGGTGTGGGCCAAATTGACATAGAACTGTAAAAGAACTTATGCAACAAATGAAGCAATTGTATTACAGAGTCAGAGTACAGTGCACCGGTCTAACGCAGTTGTGTGAGAACACAAGGCGGACGAAAAGCCCCGGCGTACACAGGGATGACTCGGTCGGTTTGCAGGGCGAGTGGAGCGTAAGAGACTAGATCCGCAGCGTGCAGGGCTTCCCAATGTAAGAAGGTTTTCTGCTCTTTTGCGCAGCGTAAATGTTCTCTGGTGTGCTCCGGGATTTTGCCAACCGTCCAAATGAAGTGGAAAAATGGGGGTTTTATACCGGTTGTTACGCTAGACTCGGGATGGGAGACACGTGGCGCGTTGATCGAGTGCATACACTTTACAAATATACAAAATGTTACAACTACTGGGCGTATACGCTGAAAATGCTGGGCGTGAACTGGGTGGAGATGCTGAGCGTTGGGCATATACGCCCAGCGTATACGCTGGTGAATGTTGGGCGTACACATCGGGCGTATACGCTGATGGATGCTGTGCGTACACGCTGGGCGCATACGCTGAAGGATGTCCACTTGCTTCAATCCTTGCTCTTTGGTGTTATCTTCATGCTGTCATTGGAGATTCTGTCGTTGAGCGTGTGCATCTGCAGTACCTGGGCGTGTACGCCGGAGAGCCGGGCGTATACGCTGAAGTGCCGGGCATATACGCTGGAGTGCCAGGCGTATACGTTGGGCGTATACGCTGTGTGTGATCTTGGCGTATACACTGGAGTGTAAACGCTGGCACCGTGTACTTAGCAAAAACTAAATGTTGCGATCATGCAGCCGGCATCGTTCGTGAGTTCCAAGGTCCTGTTTGGTGTCGGACAAGTACTAAGCTCCGAATTTTGTGGTGTTTCAATCCTTGTTAGTAAAATTTTAGTTAGTAAGCATACAATCTACTCATGTTTATTACTTCTAATCTACTCATGTTTATTACTTCTAAAACTCATCCTTGTTAGTAAAATTTTAGTTAGTAAGCATATGCTTTGATTCCCTCTAAAACTTCTTGTGATAGAATTGATTATATTATCCATCAGTTTCTTTGGTCTACTAAGTAACATAGAAATGGCTTTTCTAGAGTTGCTTAGGATATTTGCACTAGTAGCAAGAAAGATGGAAGACTTTGCCTCATTAATTATTATAACCAAGCTATTTCTCTTGTAGCAAAGTGGATTACTACATGCATTGATAGAGATGATGTTTAGATGCTCCTTTTAAGAAACATACTTATGCAAAAAAAGTAAAAAAAATTAAAAATGATAATAGTTGGTCTTTTTTCCCTACATTCTTTTTACTCATGTCATTTTTATTCATAGTTTTATAGTTCTTAAAAAAAATTAGAAGACATGGTGCAATCTTAGTAAGTGTTGAAATTACAATCATATTATAATTTTAAAAGACATGATTAAATAAATTAGCCAATGATGGCTTCATTTTAATGGAGGATCTTGGGCTACTAATTTATCTAGATTATGTACTACTTGGAGAAAATTTGGTATCACTGTAGTTTCATGTTTACGTATGCATAATACATGTATTATGATGAATCACATTTTGTCGTTTGCTATGACGTTTTGTACGTGACGTCAGGGTATATTTCCCAAGTCTATTAATATCATGCCTAGGCTCGAGTTTTGAGTCAATTTTTGGTCATTTTTTAGTCAAAGTAGTGAAGCTCTTTTCCTTATAATATTTTCTAATTGCCCACAAAAGGAGTCTAAGTGTGTATGGTTCTTTATTCAAGCATTGATGTACCTAAGCATGGTAGTGTGATGGGAATAAAACGAAATCTTTTGGCAATCCTTGTAGCACTGAGAATAGCTTAATATTTTCTTTATTGTAATTTACTTTCATGCTCTTTATTTTAATACATTTGAATTAAGCAATTTATTTCCAGCAATTAATGAACACGAGCACGACCACTTCAAGCATTCATATAGTACTTGGTAACCCAGCAACGCTTAACGTTTGGTAGTCCAGTAGTGCTATCTGTGTTCAAGATGTGTCCAGGAAAGTGGGGCAGTTACTTGTGTTAGGCTAGCTAGGCAATAGATGAATTAGATCTTCAATTACTTTATCTTTCATTCTTGTTGTAGGTGATCAAACTCATAAAATATAAAATAAGAAAAATCATATACCTCAATTACACTTAAACCATACCCTTGAACTTCCCAAGTGTAGTTGGGAAGACAACAAATGTTTTCAACACCCATTTCACTTCCTAAAAGAGTTAATGCATTAGATAACTATAGGTCCATGAAATTTGACCAGATCGCATGTAACACCTTAGTGATTCGTATGGTTGTACATAGGGATACCTCACCACTCATCATTGGCACCATTACCAGGGATCTTTTTATTGTTTCATGCACTATCTAGGACCTAATGAAACATATTTAAATTGTTGGAATGAACCTTAGAGTCATATCCTATTTTACCATTACTATAAAAATTGTCAAAGCACACAATGATTTTTATTTTGCTAACCAAAGATGTCTTCTTCTCACAGGAGCACTTCTCTGCCTAAGACTAATAAAATTTATCCATCAAAGACTTAACAGTATCGAATTATATATACTCATCTTGATGAGTATGTGTCAAACTTCGCCTTCATCCTACACCAGGATGAATAGCTACGGTGGCTTGACATGGAGGGAAACATTGTGTTGCTACCTAATCATGTTGCTCCTGTAATGCTCTATCAAATGCTTGCATGATGTGGTCTTCAGGACTGCCATGGGGAGTATATTGTGGAAGATGTTGATACCAGGGATTATCATCCCACTGAAGCACAATGTCTACAAGATAGGCAACTAGAGTAGTGCTATGAATTTTTGAAGGGAAAAGGGCTTAACGATTCTCCATTCTTGTTGTACCAACAAGCTAGTGGGGAATCCTTCTTTTGGGGTTTTTCATTCAATGAAACTCCTCTCTTTAACTTTAGTGATGGAGGTTAAAATTAGAATCTACACTTCATAGTTCACAAGCTTGATTTTGGTAATAAGGGATCCAATGATAAAGAAGCATCCAGAGGGGCAAGTCAAGACAGGGATGCAAGCAAGAAGCAAGATCATGATCATGGTCGTGATCGTCAAAGAGGCGGTAGCAGACACTATGATGGTGTTGGTTCTCCTTCCTCTTCTCCTTCATTGTCTTCTTCTTCTTCTAGCTCTAACTGTGATTGGAGAGGGCAAGATCGTGATGGAGGTGATCGGAAAGAATGAAACGAATGATGGGACCAAAATAGCCAAAGGGACTATTGGGACAGACAAGATCAAGGGTGTAGACGTTCAAGAGAGGTATGTCACCATGAACGAAGGGGTAGTAGAGGGCATTATAGGCATCATGATCAAGGCCTCAATGAGCCTCTATTTGCTACCCAAAGTATGCTTAACATCATAGAGGTAGTCAAAATTCCAACAAGCCATGTGAAAGATAGTCAAATCAAATGGTTAGGCATGAATAATATTCCTCAATTTAAAGGAGGATATAACTTTGATCCACAAAATCATCTTCAGGCTTTCTAAGATACATGTGCCTTGTAGAACATAGAGAACTAGTGACAAAAATTAAAGTTGTTCCCCAAGACACTCATCAAAGAAGTAAAAAACTAGCACCAGTCCTTAGAGCCAGAATCTATTAGATGACGGAGTACCATGCTTGAGTTGTTCAATGATAAGTATCAAATGTACTCTAGAGTGTCCAACTTAAGATAGCAAATCTAAGGATGGAAACTAGGAACACACGAACCCTTGGATGTTACCATTGGCTGATACTATGCCTTGATGCACAAATGTCTTAGCCATGGTTATTCTCAATTTTTATTCTCAATTGGTTCAACTTTGCCACATTGTTGATGGGATTCATAATGAAATGAGGAAAACCCTTGGTGTTTATCCCCAAGGGTGATTGGCAAAACAAAGTGCTCAACGGATACAAAGATTAATAGAGCAAGCTGCCAAAGAGGAGGGTGAATTAAGAAAAAGAGAAAGTGCAGAAGAGTACAACCATGATCTTTCCATTCACAAGAGGGAGGTTTGATTCTATGACAATAAGGATGAGTTCACATTTGATGAGGGGGTGAACAAGAAAACCTAGCCACTTTAAAAATTCCAATCTAAACTTACGACCAAGGTTGATTAGTTATGGGACTCCATGGATAACAGATTCCAAGTTATCCTCAAGATTGCTGAGCAGTGTAAAGAACAAAGTAGTAAGTGTGAGCATAGGAGGTGTAAGGAATCTAAATGTGCATATCACAAAGGTAAGGGCAAGATTGCTACAGTAGAAGCGGTTGCAGATAATGAATCAGATGATGATTGTGGATGTGACACCTGTCAATATGAACATCCTAAGGGATGTTGTCGTATTGTGACACATCTACAGGTGTCTGGGGTGTATGCCTTACATCCATGACTTACATAAAGGCAGACATCCAAAAGGTTACCTTATCCTCAAGGTAATCTTAGGTAGTTCCACTAGCAACAACCGTATTATCCAAGTGGAGCTCCATCGTAACCGTATGAATAGTATCAATAGTGGCAACAACCACAATCATGGGCGCTTGCACCACTAAGGCAACAATACCCTTATTAGTAGCCTAATCCATATGATTATCATGTTTAGCAACCTATGTCTCCACGTAACTCTTCCAATCACGTTTCTAATTTCTAGCCTCACTACCATCCTTTAGATTATCATTGAGCTAATTCACCACATGAAAGAAGGGTTACCACCTGTTATCCTTATCCTCCTCCTATCCCTAGACATACTCCTCCTCTAGCTACATAGCTGCTGCTTGCTTCACCAATGCAGGATGAACTACTAGCCCAACTACAATAACATAATGCTACAAGGGTCGTTAATCTACAATTGAATCATCAATCGTAGGGGTTGAATGCTTGATCAAAGAAAAGACCTTTCTTTTGACCCCGTAGTTCACCCAAGCCTTCTCCTACACCTATGGTTGACAACCTTGCTCTTGCCTCTTCCTCCTCTGTATCAAATTCCTTTAAGCCTCTTTCAAACCAAACTCTGCCAAGGATCCATACCATAATGCTTACTCACACTATGTGTAATTGGATTCGTGTAGGAAACCTTCCCAAGAAATTAGCCGATCCTGTAAGTCCTCTAATTTACTTGTAGATTGATGGGAATGAACTATGCAAGGCTCTTCTCGATTTAGGTTCTAGTGTTAATTTAATTTTTCATGAGATGTACACTACCTGGAGCCTACCTCCTCTTAAGAAGAGCAACATAAGATTAGAATCGACAAACCAATCCATCATTGTTCCATTGGAATTGGTAGAAGACATTGTGACCATTGTTTGTGGGTGGTCTTATTCTGCCGATTTCCTACTAATCAAAGTAGAGAACTGTAAAAAGGATTTCCCATTCATCATGGGAAGGGCATGGTTGAGCACCATCAATGCAAGAATGGGCATCAGAGATCTTTCGTTGGAGATATCTAAAGAAAACACATTTGGAAAGGTCAAGAAGAAGAGAGTCCCATGCATCGCACACAGTGATAGTGGGTGCAATTGTGTGTAGAAAATATGGGCTGTAAAGCAAGCATCTATCTCTGCATGCAAACAATGTGCACTAGAAGTAGAAATTTAAAGGTGACTATACATAGTAGCCACATATCAGGAGGGCACCCCGTGGCTGATCACTGATTCAGAAAGTAGCACACTTTGCATGGAACCAATTGAGAGCCTAACATATGCATATGTCATAGGCATGGATGAACTCGAGCAAGTTCATCACCAACTCTCTGATGATACAAATGATGATACTCACTAGGGAAAGTTGGAAATTCTTGATGAATTCAAATAAGAGCCCCTTGAGCTGAAAATGTTACCAGCTAGAATGGAATATGTGTTTTTGAAAAATGAGAAGCCAGTTATAATCAATGCAAAGCTTACTCCAGAACAGAAAATAATGCTATTGAAAGTAGTTGAAAGATGGTCAGCAGCTTTTACGTGGTCATATCTTAATCTCACAAGGATTGATCTTAGGATATGCCAGCATTGCATCTACATCGACTTGACCATAAAGCCAAAATAACAGCCATAGAGGTGGTTGAATCCCAAATTGAAGCCAATCGTCAAGGAGGAAATCAAACATCTCCTCAAGGCGGGGTTCATCTATCCCATTGTGATAGTGAGTGGGTTAGCTTGCTTGTAATTGTGCCAAAGAAAGGTGGCAAGTGGCAGGTTTGCATTGATTTTAGGTTGTTGAATATGGCAACATTCAAAGATCATTTTTCATTGCTATTTGTTGACCAGGTGCTCAACACCATATCTGGGCATTGCTATTACAGATTTCTAGATGGTTATAGTGGCTATAACCAAATTCAAATTGCACTAGAAAATCAAGCAAAGATAACCTTCACAAGTCCTTGGGGGACTTTTGCATATCGCAAGATGCTTTTTGGTCTATGCAATGCTTCTACCACATTCCAATGCCTAGTCTTGAGCATTTTTCTACAACAAATTGGTAGTGTTATGGAAGTCTTCATGGATGACTTCTCCAGCTATGGAGCTATATTTGAGAAAGCCTTGGACTACCTTGAGTAAGTGCCGAAACGATGTGTTAAAACTAACTTGTGGCTTAATTGGCAGAAAAGTCACCTCATGGTCTAAAAGGGCATTATACTAGGGCACAAAATCTCGCAAGCAGAAATTGAGGTAGACCTTGAGAAAATAAGTATCATCCAAGGAATAACCCTCCAGCCAAAAATAGTTAAAGATGTTTGGTCATTCCTTGGACATACTAGCTACTACTGGCAATTCATAGAGAATTTCTTTAAGATTGCAAAATCGTTGGTGGAGCTAACAAAGAAAGATGCTTCCTTTGTTTGCACCGTAGGATGTGAGAAAGCATTCCAGCAACTAAAAGAGAAGCTTGTAGAAACTCCAATCCTACAAGCACCTGATTGGTCTAGACCATTTCATATTATGATGGATACATCAAATTATGCCTTGAGAGCTATGTTGATGCAGTTAAATGACAAGAAATGTCCATATGACATCCACTACATTAGTTGAAGCATTATGGATGCACAACTGAACTACACCACTACAGAGAAAGAATTAATGGTGGTGGTGTTTTCTCTAGAGAAGTTCAGACATTATGTGCTTCAATACAAGCTATTTGTGCAGACGGATCATAGTGCCATCCACTTTCTAATGAACAAGCCAATGATGAGCCCTTGTGTCATATGGTGGCTAATGATCTTGCAGGAATTCGATCTTACAATGGTAGATTGAAAAGGCATTGAGAATGTGGTCGTTGATCACTTGTCTTCATTGTGATGGGACAACAAAGAGGAAGAAAGCCCATTATCTGATACATTTCTTTATGAACTCTTATTTTTTAGAGTGATAACTAAAAAAATGCCCAATGAGCCAAAATGTATGATGGCATTCTCACCTATCTTCTCACTTAGGAGATGCCATAGGGGTTGGACCACTAGAAGAAATAATAGTTTCTTCACCAGGTAAAGCACTTCATGAAGATCAATGGACACCTCTACAAGGTGTGCACCAATAGCCTTGTTCGTTGGTGTGTCCCTGATGTCGATCAACTATGCATTTTCCAAGATGCTCATGAAGGTCCTTATGGAGGACATTATGCTAGGAGACACATGACCATTAAAATATTGATGGCAAGGTACTATTGGCCAATAATATTTAGGGATGCTCACCATTATATTTGCTCTTGTGAAAAATGCCAACACGATGGTGGAATGACTACTTGAATGGAGGAACCTCAAAAATGGATTCAATCACTGGAACCACTTGACATTTGGGGCATTGTCTTCATGGGTCCCATCATGCCCATGTCAAATGGAAAGGCATACATCATAGTTGCTGTTGACTATTGTATGAAGTGGGTAGAAGCAACAACTGTCATCGACTGTACATCTTCTATTGCTACTCAGTTTGTACAACAAAACATTATAAATAAGTTTGGTGTACCACGTGCATTAATTTCTAACAATGGAACTCATTTCATAGGCACTACTTTTTGGAAGCTCATGCAATGCTTGGGGGTTGAACATAAACTCACAACACCTTACCATCCCTAAGCTAATGGTCAAGTTGAGGTTACCATTGGGGAAATCACAAGGATACTAACAAGAACTGTTAGCAAGTATAGGAAGGGCTGGAGCACAAAACCCAACAATGCCCTTTGGGCCTACTGCTCAACATGGAAACTTTCTATAGGCTACTCTCCCTACAAGCTTGTGTAGAAAAAATTACCAACACTTTCTATTCAATTTGAACTTCGTATACTTTCAATAGCTTGTGATCTTGACCTTGACTTGAGTCTAGCCCAAAAAGAATGACTGATGAATCTCAACTTGCTAGATGAAAATTGGTTAGTAGCGTTCTCATCTAATGAGTTGCACAAGGCCTACGTAGCTCATTGCTTCTCATTATCAGTGTCCCACATAAACTCATGTACTCACTTCAGAGGTTGTAGTAAGAATGTAAGGAATAGTGGTACTGCCAATATGATTTGTCTCTCTGTCTACTCATGTACTCAATGACTTATCCAAAGTAAGAAATTTTGGTGGAAATAGTTTCATTTGTGAAAATAGTTTCATTTCAATATGGGTGTTATCTTAGTGGTAAGACTCTTGATTTAAAAGCTCCAAGTCATAGGTTCAATTCTGCTGGGCAATGCTGAGTTATAACATTCTAATTAAATTATATATCTTGGGGTTTCGGGGTTTCAATATCCTTGAAATAGGTTAAGGCATATGAATTATATCTTATAAATCCTAACTTATGTCTAAATGAGTTATACTAATGATGAAGTTAATTTTTGATAAACAATGTGATAAGTGACGAGTACCCCTATGCTCAACCATACGAATCACTAAGCATTCATGCGCAATGCAGTTGAATTGTATGGAGTCTATGTCTTTCGGTACACTAGCCTCTAGGAAGTGAACTTATCCTAACAATCATTCATTATCTTTCTAATTACACTTGTGATGTACAAAGGTATGGTTAAGTGTAATCGAGGCATATGATTTTTATTATTTTATGTTTTATGTTCTTGGTGTTTTAAAGTAGAGAAATGAAGTAATTTAATAGCTAATCTAATTAAACTAATTAATAATTCTCTAACTAATACTAACATAAGTAGCTAGTCCCACTTTTTGTACACATCCTAAGTGCATACAACATTGCTGGGCTACCAAGTGTTGGGCATTGCTGGGATTACCAAGTGCTGCATGTTATGCTCAAAGCGATCACACTCATGTGTTTAATCTATTTAGTTTAATTACTTAACTAATCAATGGAGGTCTAGTTTATCTTAATTAATTACATAATTAATGAAAATAGTAAATGCATAAATAAATCATTAATTTATTCCAAGTGTTGCAAGCTTTGATCAAAAGGCTTATCTTTATTGTCATTCACACTAGTGTGCTTAGGTATATCAATGCTCGAATAAAGGTTACACTTTCTGATTCATGCTGTAGGTACTCAGTGAAATATTCTAACTCTCAAATGACAAAACTATAAGAGATCTGCTACAACTATGACTTGACCTTCCATAAACATGATTGGTGAGCATGTATTTGTAGACTTTATTGTGGAGCTATGTCAACAGGGCCCCATAAACACAGCAAATGCTATGTCAACATAGCCCTGTTAATGAGGTAGCACCACCTAGATGGGGCCACATTGATGGGTGTAATGACCAAAAATGTCGATGGCTAGAATGGTACACTAAGTAGTTTGTGATGCACATAGCTTGACCCCGCGTTCGCATGATGGCCTGCTAGAGGCAGAGATGGGGTGCCCATAACTATCTTGTCGATCGGACTGGGACTTACGGGATGTGATGCCAAAATATTGTTAAGTGCTTGCACAATATTTACAGCATCTACGATGTCAATAGGGGTGAGCGTAGTTAAGGGTTTCCCCCTAAAATAAAGGTGTCAATGAGCAGTTACATGGAAAAATAGCAAAAAAATGTGAGTAAATTCTACAATGTGAATAAAAATGCTAAAAAATATGTAGGGAGAGAGTGAGAGAAAAAGCGACACCATCCTATATAGGGAGAGAGTAGTCAATTGCAAGAAAGGTGAGGAGGTACGCAATGTACAAACACACATAGTAGGTAGCGTAGGCATAGTCTTAGGGGGTCTAGGCTATAGAGATTAACGTTCACCATTATGTTTGTGCCTACTAGGTTTTTTGCAATGATGTCTCGTGGGTTGCAGTGGTCTACGGTGTCCTGGATGGTATGTAAAGGTGCTTGTTGGTGCTCTGCCTAGAACTTATTGTTGCACAATGAAATGCCAAAATGTCAATAGATGCTTAGATTTGCCAATCCCTAAAACATTGAGTGCTAGGGTGTTTATCAAGTTAGGGTTTCCATGAATTGTGAATCAAGCACCACATGGCAGAGGAGTAGTTGGAACCATGTTGCACCCAACTACACTCCATCAAATCAAATGGCATTATGCTAGTGTACTCCAATGGACTTCGGGAGATTGCTAGACTATGACTACATTGCCCAACTACATGTGTGAATGTCGAGAAGATCACAATGTACCTTAAAGATGCAAAATAATGCAAGTTTGGAGACTATGCTCCAGAACTACGTTGTCCACTTTCTTGAGTGGTGTCAAGTGTAGGTACAATTTTGGGACAAATGAAGGGTGCAAAAGAAATGCAAGTTGCTGATCTTGCTTGCCAGAGGTGTGTCAAAGCTAAGATGAAGCTTGATGCTACATTCTGAAGGCTATTTTGCATGACTACACTAACTACACTCTGGAGTGTAGTCTCAACAGTTACACAACTTTTGCAAAAAATGCACTTTCACGATAACTACATTGACTACGCTCTAGAGCGTAGTTCTAGCAGTAGGAAGCCTAGTATTAGTAGTTAGAAAATTTTTGTAGAACTGGTGTCTTTGTGCAGACTATGCTAACTATGCTCTAGAGCGTAGTCCAATAGTGATGGGATGCAATATCGCATGGGCCGTGATATCACGTCCCCCATGATATCACGTGCGTGATATCGCGTCTTCCCCTACAATATCGTGTATGCGATATCGCAGTGCGCCACCAAATCTATAAATAAGAGGTGGCTCTCCCTTGTTTCTCAATCTAGGCCTAGACCGTAGTGAAACTCTGGCAGTTTTTCCTCTCCAAAGATAGAATAATTTCCATGTGCCCGTAGTAGGGGCTCCAAAGTGAACAGATCTTTATTCGAGCAAATATTGTACTTGAACACAAGTTTGTGTACGGAAATAAAGACAAACTTCTTGGATAAACCTTGCAATGCATGGACTAGGCTAAATAGGACTTTATTTATTGTTCATCATTTAAATGCTTTATTAGTTAATTAAATATCTCTCAACCCTTCTCCCATAGTTAAGTGCATTCAGTACGCCTGCTTCGAGCACGTGCGTTACACTTGGTGATCCCAGTAACGGATAGCGTTTGGTAATCAAGTTTGCATTGGTTTAGGGTGTGAATGGTAAGTGGGAATGGATGTTGATGCTAGGTTAATTAAGGCTTAGTTAGTTAGTTAAAGTTAGTTAATTAGTTAATTAAGGCTTCGGGGAGGACCCACTGACATTCCTATTTGGTGCACCAGTTAAATTCTTTCCCTTAACATTTTTGCAATCCACTTTATTTTGTTCATTTCCATCTTGACATCCATTTCACCGACATTATAGTTGTCTCTTTTTCTCCATCTTTCTTCATTCTATTGCTACCGGTGGTTCACTCTTAGTCATGGGGGTCTGGACCCAAATTTTTTCGACTTTCTCCTAACCCCTACACCTTCGGTAGCCACTATGATATCTCCAGATCCGTATCAACCATACCACAACTTAGCCAATGGACCTTTCACTGAAGAAAGGTATCAATTGCATCATGATTCATTTACCCTTGCTAATATAAGACTGTGTTGTGTGTGCAGATGGCAATCATACAACAACGGATTGGATCTGGAGGAAACACTTGGAATGGATCGGTGCTAAAGCAGCTATGCAAGGAACGAGATGGATGGCACACTTATGGATAGACAATGAAAGACACAATCTTGGCATTGGCAACAATAGACTTCTTGTCTTTTCTCTCTTTTCTCTCAGCTACCAAATAAGGCCTGATGTCAAATGTATAAAGTGTTCACTCTTGTTGTCGTGAACACTAGTTTTGTCATGTTCTGTAATGATGATCCATTCACATGTCATCCCATTCACCATTAGTTCCATTTAAGTTAATAATCCCATACCTTCCCAATATTTTGTAAGGAGCTCAAGGACGAGTTTTTATTCAGTCATGGGGGTATGATGGGACATGATATCACGTATGCGATATCGCATTCTCCACGATATTGCATCCCCCGCGATATCGTGTTCGCCATGATATCGCATCCCCGGCGATATCGCGTAAGTAATATCATGTCTTCCCCTGTGATATCGCATACACAATATCACAGTGCGTCACCAAATCTATAAATAAGAGATGGCTCTCCCTTGTTTCTCAATCTAGGCCTAGATCGTAGTGAAACTTAGGCAGTTTTTCCTTTGTAGAGATAGAATAATTTCCATGTGCCCGTAGTAGGAGCTCCAAAGTGAACAGATCTTTATTCGAGCAAATATTGTAATTGAACACAAGTTTGTGTACGGAAATAAAGACAAACTTCTTGTATAAACCTTGCAATGCATGGACTAGGCTAAATAGGACATTATTTATTGTTATTTATTATTCATAATTTAAATGCTTTATTAGTTAATTAAATCTCTCTCAACCCTTCACCCTTTAGCATAGGAGAAAAACCAGAAAAGATATAAAAATCATATACCTTAGACTTACTTAACCATACAACCTTGACAAATACAAGTAAGTCTGGGAAGACAATGAACGATTAACCTTAAGTGTTCCATGAGGCATGTAGGCACTTAGTCTGCAAAGTTCGACCAAATCGCGCGTGGAACACTCGTATTCATATGGTTGAGTGTAGGGGTAACTCACCACTCATCAAACAGTTAGAAAATTTACCAAACTATTTCTTCTATGCCAAGCAAGCTTGATAACTTCTTACTTGAAAGTTAGAAAAATTTAGAAAATTGGCCATTTTTGTGCTGGCTATGCTCTAGAGTGTAGTCCCAACAATGGAGAGCATAGTCTTGGTGCTTAGAAATATTTTCAATTGTTATCAAAACTTAGAAAAATCTTGCAAATTTGGTCTTGTGTTGTAGACTACGTTGACTACGCTCTGGAGCATAGTCCCAGCAATGGGAAGCATAGGTCCAACACTACTTAGATAAATTTGTAGTCGAGACGTAATGGCCCAAATTTGGTTGTGTTTCATTGTTCTCTTTTTGTTGATGTCTAGAGGAGTGGCCTAAGAGACCTCAACAAAGAATGACAAAACACCACAACAGGGTGGCACTAACATCACTCATTAGTACTCGACTAGATGTCACTGCATCATGCTCAAGAGTGCTAAAGGTTGGGGTATGCTAGAGGGAAAGGGTGTAGGGAATGCACTAGGGGTAATAGGAGAGGTAAAATGCAAATAGTGTATCATACTACAAGATGTGGAGTCAACACGGTTGACATGGACCAAGGCACCAAGGTGGCTTGTTGCCAAAACAGTGATCTCTCGTCAAAATGCTTATGAAAGAGTCAGCATCCATGGCACCAGGATGGCTTTCCCTTAACATTATGACTTATTGTCAAAATGCTTATGAGAGAGTTAGCGCAGATTCAGGGTTGGACTAGTTGCAAAATTGTTGGAAATATATTTTTCCTATTCTTTTTTTTGAGAGGTGAACCTGCTTTAGGTCCTACACATTGTTGGATGTTAACTACGAGATGCTTTCCATTAGGTGAACTGTGTGCCACCTAATGGGCTTTTCTTTGATGCAATTGCGTCATGTTTGTGGGATAGGTGTTTCCTTCCCAGGATGAGTTGTGTTACATTAGCTTGGGCTTTGACTAGCCTAGAGGGGCTCCCCATGTGATGAGTTGCATTATGTATGCATGGGTTCTATGGTTGATGTAAAGAAGGTGCCATGTGCATCGATGGATTTTGCAAGCTCGGTGATGTAGGGGAAGGTGGGAGAATGTGAGGTAAAAGGGGTAAATGCAAGTAGGCTATAGTGGGCATAATAGGGATGTGCACTCTTGAGTGGCTTGGCTAGTCTAATCAGGCACATCAAAGTAATGTGGTGACTTACTGCTGCGATGAGATGCATCTTTGCATAATGACCTAGGACTTCATCCTATAAGCACAACTCAGAGAAGATAAGAAAACAACCACATAACATGAGATGTGAGTAAACTATTGGATGCAAGGGTTTTGCAAATGCTATGACCGTTGAACCGGTTGCAAGTGTTTGTGAAGCCAGTAAAGGTGCTCAGGGTGAGAATGCTACAAATGCTCTAGAGGCCAAATCGGTGGCAAGTGTCCAAAAAGACTAGTAGAATGGTGCAGGGTAATGATGATGCAAGTGTTCGAGAGCCTAGACCGATGATAGGACCTTACAAAACTAGCAAAATGGCAGGGGACCATAATGCTATAGGTACTCCCAAGCTTGAGTAATGGCAAGAGTCTAAAAAATTAGCAAAATGGTAGGGGGCCATAAAGCTACAATTGGTCCAAAGTGTGTTCTGATGGTAGGACCTCAAAGCACCAACAAAATGCTCAAAGGTGGTAGTGTTGTAAGTGTCATCTAGAGGGTGCACTAATGATGGGAGTTTCAAAAGATCAGCAAAATGCCAGGGGGTGGTAATGCTACAAATGTTCCAAAGGTCTCTCTTGTCAACAGGAATTCCATTCTAGGACTGCAGTGTCATAGCCTTGCCCACAAGATCTAGATAGATGAGGGGGTTGGGGAGGAAGTTGGAAGTATTCTCACTTGCCTACTTGCAAAACTAGGTGTGTTGGACTGTGAACCTAGTTTAAGGTCCTAGTAGACCATGTGCCTTACTAGTTTAGCATCCTAGTAGACCATGACATGCTAGTTTATAGTCCTAGTAGACTGCCACATGCTATTTTAATGTCATAGAAAACATGCTAACATGTTAGTTTAACATCATGACCCTAGGATGAGCTGTGCTAGTTTAGTATCATGGTAGATTATCTATGCCAATTTATAGTCATAGCAAACTATCTGTGCTAGTTTATACTCATAGCAGAATAGAGGTTTGGGTGCTAGTTTAATGTCATAGAGGGCAAGTGTTGTGCTAGTTTAATGTCATAACGGATGATCTGTGCCAATTTATAGTCATAGCAAACTTTGCTTACCTTGCTTTGTCGAGATGCAACACTACATACAAGGTGTAGTAAGGCTTTAGATATAAGTGGTTCATGAGATTGGCAAATTTATTACCATCGTGGGTAACAAGCTTGAATGCCCCATTGCCATAGGCCTTGATGACCAAGAAACACCCTTTCTAGTTGGCTAAGAATTTATCCACAAGTTTGCAAATGGCCTTGAGGACTAGGTTCCCTTTCTTAATCAAGCGTTGATGTTGATTATGGTGGTGCTTTTGCCATTGCCTTTCTTAGTATCACTCGATGCAATTAAGTGTCTATATGCGCTCCTCCTCTATTGAATCAAAGTCCACAATTCTTAACTCATCGTTCTGAGCCTCGTTAATGAAGTTCGAGAGGATCAAATAGAGTAATGGAACCTGCAATACGAGAGGCCAAATTGCTTCAGACCTATAAACAAGGCTATATGGTGTCTTACCTATTACTATTCTGCATGTTATGCAGTAGGCCTAGTGTGCGTAGACTAATTGCTCGTGGCATCATCATTTGTTGCTGCTAAGCATCTTCTTTAGAAGGTTGATGATGATGTTGTTTGTGGCCTTCGCATGGCCATTTGCCACGAGTAGTGCAATGATGAGAAGGAATGTTTAATATCAAAGCATTTGCAAAAGGCCTTAGTTTTAGCACTGCTAAACTATGGCCTGTTGTTTATTATGATGGCCATGTGTAAACCAAAATAGGTCGCTATGTTGTTAAGCACAAAGTTGCAAACTTGTTTCGATGTTGTCTTCCTAAGGGGAATTGCCTCAATCCACTTGGTAAAGTACTCAGTTGCAGTTATAATAAGGCTATGCCTTGTTGAGGACTTAGGTGTTATAGGTCCAAGGATGTCCAACCCCCAATGTTAGAATGGCCACGTGATCTGCATCATGTGTAGTTCAGTTGGTGGCACGTGCATTAAATTACCATGTTGTTAAAAAATATCACATGTGTTGACCTTAGAGACATAATCACACTTCATATAAGGCCAATAATAGCCTAGGCATTTGATCTTCACTACCATTACCCTGGACGCTATTTGAACTCTACATAGTCCCTCATGGACATATTCAATGATTGTTTGCACTTTGCTATTGCTCACGTAAGTTAACAGTATACCATTGTAGGATTTGCGACATAGGGTGCTATCACCTATAATGACGTACTGCTGTGATCATTTACACACTGCATCCTTTTGGGTAGTGGTTAGATGTTATGGAGGTTTACCCTATAGAAGGTATGCCTTGATCTTGTTGTACCATTCTACTATGCAGGTCATGCTAACTATGGCTATGGATGCAATGTTAGTGGTTTGCATGATAGGAATAGCATAATTTGCCATAGAGGTGGGCAATGTGTGAAACATGTGAAGTGCAATGCTTAAGGCTAGTGTTGCTAAGGTGTTAGCTAGGACGTTTTTGTTCCTAGGGATATATTGAACATTAGCGATTGCAAATTGTTTAAGAAAGTGCATCACTAGGTCATAATAAGGTTGTAAATGTTGGGCATTATAAGCATTGACCTCTATACCTTGATTGATCACTAACTATGAGTCACCTTGGATTGCTATGTTTTGGATTCCTAGGTTGCGAGCTACTAGGATACCTTTGAGGAGACCTTCATACTCTACGACATTGTTAGTATAAGAAAATGCAAAATGATACTTGAAGGATCGAATCTTCCTAGAGGGGGGGTGTGATAACAGCAACAACACTATCCCCTTGAGAGGTTGAAGCATTGCCAAAGTGCAAGAGTGCCTCGAAGTTATCAAGCACTTGACTGATGTTATTAACATGCTCATTTGGGAATTTTAGATCAATTGTTGCTTGATTATTGATGGGATAAGTCATGAGTTGTGCAGTTATAGCTTGACCTTTTGTTGAAGCTTACGCAACATAATGTAGGTCAAACTCCACTGTTATTACTTTCCATTGTGCAATATGAATTCTCTCATAGATATTCATTGTAATCACTTAGAGTATGTTACTCTTGCAGATGATGTTGACTTGACTGCGAAAAGGATAGTGCCTTCACTTCTTAAGTGCAAAGACTAAGGTGAGGCAATTCTTTTCCACATTGTTATACTTTGCTTCATGGGCAACTAATGTGTGGTTTAAGTAATATACTAGGATCTCTATGCCATCATCTCGCTTTTGAAAAAGTAAAGAAGCAATGGATCTGTTAAAAGTAGTAAGGTAGATGTAAAAGGGTTTATCTTCTTATGGAGGCTAGATTGTTAGAAGTTGAGCCAGCTCTTATTTAAGGTTGTTGAATGCCTCTTGGCATTGAGCTATCCACTTGAAGTGGACTCCCTAATTGAACAAGTGTTGCATTGGCTACAACTTATTAGTCAACCATGTGATAAACCTACATATAAATTGCAATCTACCTTGCAACCCTTTTAGCTCTTTAAGGTTAGTTGGTGGTGCAAAGTTGATTACGACCTTAACCTTATCAAGGTCTACACATATGCCTGCTTTAGACACTACAAAACTGAGCATCTAGCCTATCCTAACACCCAAAACACATTTCTTAGGGTTTAACCTAAGATCATGTTTTAGACAATGTTTGAGTACTAAGTCTAAGTCATATGCATGGTTGTGAGCTACCTTGGACTTAACTACAATGTTGTCAACGTAATCATTGAGCAAACCTAACATGTAATCATTGAAAATGTAAGTCATTATGCACTGGTAAGTTGCTCTTGCATTCTTAAGTCCGAAAGGCATCATGGTGTAATAGAATGTACCCCAAGGGGTTATAAAGGTCATGCTGAGCTGGTGCTCTGGGTTGATCCGAATCTGGTTGTAGCTTGAGAACCCATCCATAAAGGATAACAAAGCATAACCAATCATAGTATCAATGAGTTGATCAATACTAGGCAATGAGAAATCATCTTTAATGGTCACCTTGTTCAAGTCTCAGAAGTCTATGAAAATGTGTATATTGTCATTTTTCTTAGGCACAACCACGATGTTGGAGACCAGTTTGTGTAGTCAATGACCTAGATGAAACCAGCTTTTTAGAGCTTGGTGATTTCATCATAGACTACCAATGCCACCTCAGGTCTAACCTTACGTGCTTTCTGCTTGACTAGCTTAATGTTGGGATTAAGAAAGATGTTATGTTGCACTACTTAAGGATATGGGCTCGACATGTCTTCAAAAGACCATGCAAATGCCTTAATGTTATCATTGAGTACTTTAGCAATTTTCTGGGCATATTGAGGCTTTAACAAGGAACTAAGTTTCAATGCTTTTACCTCACCACTAGGTGTAGCTACAGGGATTTCAATGAGGGGATCCTCAGTGATGTCACTTGCTTCTAGATTTAAAGCCTTAACTAGATGGTTTAGCCAATCTAGTAATGCCTCTATGAATGTGATGTATTTATCATAGGCTATGGGCTCAAGGTCTAAGCATTTCAGATGAATGCATCGTGTGAGATCACCATGGGAGCTAGTGAGGACCAAAGGTGAATGAAGATACTTGTACGTAGTCATGTTGTATTTCTATGAAAGTCTTGCAAAAAAAACTAGAAAAACATCAAGCCACACCTATCTTAATGAAGTCGATATGCACAAAATGAAAGCAAGTAATGTAATCAAAATTTGCCTAAGTATGCACATGCATTATTAAAGAAGGTAAATACATGTGTGTGGGTTTTAGGCCTCGGCAGGCCATGAGTGCTAGTTTAAGGTCTTAGCAAACCATGCTATGCTAGTTTAAGGTCTTAGCAGAATGTGAATGTACTAGATGTGTGTTTTGAGTAAGGCTTGGTGCACTAGAAAAGTGACATTGACCTAGGGCTTCACTGGGCAACAAAAAAAATGAAAATTTTTCTAAGTTACTAAACTGAGAGAGGTTGAAAATTTTTTCCTAAGTCTTAGTGACTACACTCCCACCCAACTATGCTCTGTACCACAAAAATAGTGTTAAGCATAGTAACAGGGTTGGTAAGCCATTAAGTGGTCCAGAGAGGGTATAAAGGTGCATTTTCATTATGGGTAAGTTTGACATTTTCAAAGTTGCAAATATGAAATTTCAAAGCAAAGACTTACTGTTGGAGTACGTTGCCAATGAAGAGAGTGTAGTTGTCACTAGGATGATGCACCAAAGTGAATGCCTGCACCCCAAACTAGCCAACATGGACAAGGGAGAATGGGCACTGGGCTGCCTGTTGTGGGCACATGTGGAAGAACGGAGGACATCATCATCTACTAGGAACCCCAAACACATTCTCCCTTTTTTGTCATTTTTGCTCTTTTACGTTTTTTGCATTTGGTGTTGAGGGTTTGAATGTTGGCAGCCTGCCATGGCATGGGCTACCACCACTATCGATCATTTCGGTCGTTGTGATAGAGAGGACATGTGTGTGAAGCAAGGATTTTGTTTTTGGGCATTTTTTGCATGGGGGTTTTGCTTATGGGGGATCAACGATAGGCATGCATGGAGACATGAGGGTTTGATGTGGTGAGGAGCTCTATAATATTTTATTTTTTATTGTTATTGCATTCGGGCACTAGGTTGGGACGAGGGCTATGGGGGTGGCCAAGGGCAACTCGCCACAAGGTAGGGTTATAGTAGGGCTCTGCCCTACAATTTCTTTTTTTTTCACCTGAGAATGTGTGGGTGAGGGTTAGAGGTGCTTAGAGTGTGGGGAGCTATGGGGCAACTGCCCCCCATGACATGGTAGGGGTTGTAGGGGTGTAACGCCTTGCAATGTGGCTATGCAATTACAGGGGCTACGAGGGGAGACATGGTACTAAGGGCATGTTTTTTGCTACTTTTTTCATTTTTTATTTGCATAGCATAGGGGCTGTAGTGGTGGGTAAGGCAGAGGTGTGGCACAGGGTAGCGCCATTAGTATGGGCAACATTGCCATAGGGAACACAACCATGGTGGATGTTAGGTGATGCGATCACAAGGATGGTGGCCATGATGGGCACCCAGTGCATGCTTCTCCTTATGACAATGGAGGATGCAGGGTGCAATGGAGGATGCAGGGCATGGTGGAGGTGAAAGAGGTAGTGCATAGCATCATAACAGGGTGTTGGGAAATGGCGAGAGTGTTGGGGTGGTGACCAAACCTCGGTTCTCATTGGCCATGGCCAGGATTATGCTCTTGTCTTGGAGATGCAGTTGACACTAGGTGTTCGTTAAAATGGCATGTTCAACAGTTAGTTTAGTTTTTTAGTTTTTTGTGTGTGGGAGCATAGTTAGGAGTTAGAATTTTCTATAGTTTAGGACTACACTCCTTAGTTTTCTAGAGTGTAGTCAAGGTGATCCAAAGTTAGAAAAATTTATTATTTTTCTAGACTACGCTATTTAGAGTTAGAAAAAATTTTAGAAAATTTTATACATTGCACTTAATACTAAACTTGAAAAATGCAACAATGCCAACAATGCTAAACTTACAAAAAATGCTAAAACTTGAAAATCATAAGAATGCTAAATTGTCAAAACATGCAAACCATGATAGTGGTAAATGTGCGAACATGCAAAATGAAAAGCTAATCCTATGCAAAACATGTTGTACCCTAGTGAGTACTCAGTACATCAAATGTATGTGTTGATGTGCTATACCTGCAAGGCCCTAGGGGGTTCTAGGATATTTTTTTACTAATCTATGCTATGTTATGCTAATTTTGCTAAGTTATATTTTAATATTTCATCAAAAATTGCATCCAATGTATGTATATTAATGCTTTGTCTATTGCTCTTGCAGTTGTAGTATGCTACTAAAGCCCATCTTAGTTGTCATGGGGCTTGTGGACATTCTCTACTGCATGAGCAAGCTTGTTCCCAATACACCTATGCTAAATATGTGGGTAGGTTATTAGGTAGTATGGTCCCAGCTAGGAGCATGCAAGTTTTGGGAATTCCTGTTGTAGCACTTTAGTGTGATGATGTGATCACACTTAGTAATGGAGGTTGCCAACATCACCACAGAGACATTGTTGCCTAGAGCTAACTGAAGCATTTTGAGGTTCATATCCAATGAGCCCACTACTGATGATGACAAAGTAGGTGGTTCAGGTAAAGGCCCCAGGGGCACTTAGCCTTTATCTAAGATTTGGCAAATGCCAGAGTTTAGTTGTTACAACAAGAGCAACACCCTCTTCATTACTCTGTGCATGCACACTTTGTTCCAAAATCCACTTAGAACTATATACTGTGCTGGAAGGTGAGTACTCTTAAGGTTTTTTTTTTTTTTTGCATTGTGTTCTTTGCTATTAGCTCACACTAAGTTGCTAACTATTCATGCTTAATGCTAGAGTTAAAGTTGATGACTAGGGTCTACATGACGAGAGGGATGCTCTTGCCTTGACTCGTACTGCCCTAGAAGTGTTCTTGTCTAGCTCAAACTTTTGAGAGGCTATACTTAAGTAGGTGGAAGTTGAACTAGGATCCTACCCTACCAAGTACTGAAGGGCATTCAAGTGGTGCAAGACCCATGATTGGCTAGATGAGAAATAGGCTAGTGGTAAGATCAACATCGAGGAGATGCTTGCACCACCATCTCCATCTCGCACTCCATTTGTACCATGTAAGCATTTACTGTTTAGTTCTTGTGCTTGCTCACATGTGCTTGTTGATTTTCCTTTGCATAGTATTAACATTGTTTTTGTCTTTATTATAGCGACAGTTGCTTTAGGGGAGGTGACAATGGTCACCACTGGCCACACAAAAGCCACCCTCATCATGAAATATGGTGATGTTTAGGGGGCACAACATTGGTTGTGCCACCAGGCCTCAGAGGCACTAATTAGCAAGCTCACACATGCTAGGTTAATGGGCATTTTCTTGGCCCTTAGCCCAAGCATTTTAGTGGTTGAAATGGTCATGATCAAAGACTCCTTTAGCAGTGACATTTACCACTTCATCACCTAGGTGCATAGTGTGAGGGTAGTTTTGGACCTTAGTGAGGCCTTCTTTGCTAACCTCTTTAGCCTTCCCATTGATGGCCCATTGGTCATTGATAAGGCTAATAGGGAGGTGGACCATAGAGGAGAGATTGAGAACTAGTTGGGGGCCACTCAATCTCAAACGGGCATCCCAATTAAAGATGTGCTTGTGCTTGAGGTCTAAGAGCTCTACCCTCTTTTTTCGTGCTCATGCCTTCTTGAAGTTGCTCTCCCAAGGGAAAATCCTTGGCATGGAGCACGTGTGGGTGATGAGAGAGGTGCTACAAGAGGGCATGAGATTTAAATAGGCCTTGTACATTACCATCAACTTGCATGTAGAGATCACCAGGTTATGCTTCAACCTCGAAGCGAGGTCTCACTTACACTTCACATTCTTTGTATGGTATCTGCAAAGGTTCGTGGAGCTTTTGGTGGTACATGATAATGGGCAATGGGTCATGTAGGATTGTGAGTAGCTATCGAAGCCTTGGATTAACCAGATGTTTATGACCACTCTCACATAGGACCCTCCAGAGGAAATTGATGAGTCATTATCAGTAACAACCAAAGGTCCTATGAGGCAGTCATACTATTTGCATGACAACACGGGTGAGGGTCCTTTAGTTGCCACTGAGGATGTGAACAAGGTTAACTGTTATAGTGTGAAGATGGTGGGACCATCTAAAGTGAATATCAAGAGGCCACTTCCTATAGAGGAGGTTGCTCCTGAGTTGAGAAAGGCAAGTGGCAAGAAAATCTACCTCAAGCTTCTTAGTTTATGCATAGAGGTTACAGGTTAGTATATGTACTTTATTAGATGCATCCATTTTTTTGTATTTTTTATGTTTCTATTCTTATGTTTTTTAATACATTACATTTATGTGCTAATGTGTACTAACATGTGCTAACGTGATATTTTTTGTGAATTATCTAAATTAGGAGAGAGGGCTGCTGGAGTAGCAATGGAAGTAGTAGCAGAGGAGGCTCGTCCTCAAGCTAAGGAGGGGAAAGCACATGAGGAGGAGTTGCATGAGGCCATAGAGACCCTCTAACAGTTGGAGGAGGAGGGGCTATTCCAACCTAATGAGGGTGATTTTGATAGCCTCTTTGATGGCATGTAGCTGGGTGACCTCCTGCTCTCACACTTGAGGGCTTACTAGGTAAGTACCTTAGATTGCCATCTATTGTTGTTCTTTTGCTCTAGCATCTTTGGCTATTTAGTTTTTGCTAAGTGCATTTTTATGTCATAGCCTTATATGCAGCTACTAGTAGTTAGACATCCACCTACCACATGAAGTTATGGGTAGACATGCCTGACAAGTCTGCCTTCATGGAAGGCATGGTTGACTGCCTACAGTAGGCAGATCCCAAGCTTGGTATGTGCATGATGTTGCTTTGCTTATGTCACTTTACTAATTTAATGCTTACTTTGTGGCTAAAGTTGATTTGCTTGTTGCATGCCAATAGGTTCTAAGCTTCACTAGGATTCAAGCAAGGTGGCTAAAGTCCCTCCTGAAGTAGAGCAAGTGCCTCATTATACATACGAGGTAGTTAGTAAATGTGTGCTTTCATGTGAAAGAATTGTGGATGTGTAGGCACTTGAATGAGCACCTATGGAAGCATGTGCATGAGCTCCAAGAGAGGGTGACAAGCCAAGATACAAAGATCTGGGACCTTCAGTCCTGATATGATTTTTTCGCAACTCGATCATAGGGAGATAGCACCTAGCGGACTACAGAGATAGATTATGCCAAGTACTGGTCGACCATACGAGGTAAAAACATGGTCACTTGAGAGATTATTGAGTAGTGGCTACAAATGGATCTGCTCACCCTAAAGAATGAGGATTGAAAAAACTATAACACTAAGGTGTACATGTGGGGGTAGACCCAAAAGAATCACAAACACCACTACAAGCACAAGTAAGATGCGTACCTTAAGTGGTACAAAGAGGAGTCTGTTGAACGTTGTTACCTTGAGATGTTCCTTGATGCAATTGGTGGGAGACGAGCCTATGAGTTGTTCATTTGTCATACTATGGTAAGTGGCTCTTCGAAGAGGCATATTGTCACATCCTTAAGAGAGGCTTCATCTGCTACGTTTTCCACGAAGCCACCCGCATGGACCATTGTGGACAAAGGCAAGACCCTTGCAGGGATTGACATTAGTCAGGAGGACTAGGTGTGGCTATCTAAGACTGAGATCCTCCAATGCATGGAGGAGGGCCTTGATAGTTTGCCTCTAGACATGATCAATGCAGGAACCTCTCAAGTTTGTTTTTTGTGTTATTTTTTTCGCTTTTTATGTTAGTTTGCATATTGTACATTTGCTTGATGATTGCTGATTTACTATTTTGTTGTTGTTGTGTGGCAGCAGGCACCAGGTGATGTTGCAGGCTCTAGCAGCACATCAAAGGAAGGAGGACCTCCACCCCTACCTACTACCACTAGTTGAGCATACCTTGATGTAGCATTGTTGTTGGGCATTTTTGTATTTTTGTGCATCTTTTGCCACATGGTGTTGATGTTTATGCTATTTACTATTATTGACATGAGATGGCATGTTATAATGTGTTTACTATATGGAGTGTGTAACTTTTGTGATTATCTGCTATGTATTTATTGCGATGAATTGATGTGCTAAGTTATGACTATGCGATGATTGTGCAGTGATAATATGGCTAGGCCATTATGAGTCCCATGCCAATTTAAGGCCATGGTGGAAGGGAAAATGATAGTTTTAGGCCATTTCAGGCTATGATGATAGTTTTAGGCCATTTCAAGCCACGCATGTTGATAGCATATGTTGGTAGTTTTATGCCATCCTAGGCCCCAGTGGTAGTTTAAGGCTATTTTAGGCCATGCAATTGAAGGAAAAGTGTTACTAGTTTTAGGCCATGATGGGCCATGTGCTAGTTTAAGGCCTTTTCGGGCCATGTGTTTTTGTAGTTTTAGTTTTTATGATTTTTATGTATTTTAATGTTTTTCATGCACAAGCCAATAACTGCTAAAAAGTAAACTAAACAAGAAAAGATGTAAATTAAGTGAAACTGCAAAAACAAAAGAAATAAATATGTAATAAAGAAAATAATGCGGAATGAAAACAACCAAGAAAAAAATAAATGTGCAAAAAAGATGCAAGCAAGTGAGGTATGCAAGAGTTAGGGGCATGCATGCGAGGTATGCGCATGTTGGACTAAGGGGATGCCTTAGTCGCGCAATTGCTTCCTAACCTAGTGTAGGTGAGGGGGCACGTAAGGCTTGGACAGTACTATGCGATACTCACCTTGACCTTTGTTAACTATGTCAAAGGGTAATTGTACCCATAGAGCATCATCTGGGAGGTCGTTAACTTGTTTAGGCTCCTTGGGTTGGTTTGCCTCATGTCTTACCCTTGTCCTTTACAGGAGGCATGTCATCAGGGAATCCTAGCTCTGACCCTTGTTCTGTGTCTATGTTGTTTATGGCTAGAAGGGCTACATTGTCACTGTAAGTGATAACCTGACCACCTTCATATGGATGGTGGATTTCTTAGTGAATAGGAGAGGAGATGGGCTGCATTTGGGCTAGCCAAGGCCTACCTAAGATTAAGTTAAAGCTTGGCATCTCCTCGATGATGATGAACTCTACAGTGGTGGGGAATTGTTTCCTTGCCACGCAATGCTATCATGACCATTCCCCTTATGACAATGCATGACCCATTGAAGTACTTCAAGCATGTTTTCTTTTTGTGTTTGATTTGGTTAATAAGACCTAGCTTGTCAACAACTATGTATAGGATGACATTTGTTGCTGCCCCATCATTGACATGTACCCTACAGATCTTGGATTACCCTATGTAGATTGTGATAAACATTGACATAGTAATGACTTGAGCCTTCTTAGGGTCAACCTTGATCGCCTCATTGCGGAATGCCAGGGGTGTTGAACTTGATTCCTTTGGTGCAAGGGGCAACATCACAGCATGGATGGATTGTTTATCTACTAGGATGTCCTTCATAATTAGAATGGAGGTCAACATGCAGGCCAATGCTTCGTGGTGGATGGAGGGGGTTATGATTAGGTCATACAAGCTTGTTCTTTTGTTTAAAGCCTATTTCACCTAGGCCAATGCATCTAAGAAATCTTTGCCACTATTCACCATTTTTTTGGCCTTCATCTCCTCCATGTGGTCTAAGAGACAAATCTCTCATGGAGGAGATTTGGTCCTGGCTTTTCTTGCTTGCCTAGGAGTCTCAGTGCTTGGTTGTTGGTTGCTTATGGTGGCCTTTTTGGTTGATTTGGCCATGGGGATAGAGGACAAGGGGACTGGCTTCGGTGATCCTAGCTCTCTTTGCTCCTGGTGCTACCTAAGCATTTTTTCATGAGGTGCTCGTTAGGCCTTCTGGGTTGCCACCTAGTTGTTCTACCAACGTTGGCTGTAGGATGATTCCTTAGATGAGTAGGGACTAACGTGTGATCCACTATCGGACTCCAAGTGGGTGAGGAGTTCACACATTGTAGCACCTTGACAAAAATGGGTGACTCGGTTGTTGTAGCTACAATGTGTTGTGAGACCCTAATCACAAAGGTGGTTGTGGGTGCCCGAGGTGGTGCTCTAACAACAAAAGGGGTCCTCAAACTAGTGGACATTGAGGGGGCCCCAACATTACCAAAGGGCACATGAGCCAGAAATGGCCCCTCCGTAGGTTTTGGATTGTCGTTAACGCTAATAGTGTTGATGGTGTGCCCTACATTGCTTGTATTCAAAGGGTCCTTGTAGACCCTCATTGATTGGTTTTAGGGGCAAATTGGTTTGGTTACATCAAGGACAATTTGTCCTTGTCAATCATGTGTTGGATGTCATCTTGCAGAGCCATGTAAAAGTTTGTATTGTGTCCAAGCAATTAATGATAGTGGCAAAACTAGTTTAGCCTAAAATGTTTAGGGACCAAAGGCTTATTTGATGTTGTAGTTGAGGGATTCCTGAGGAGCTCATAGTATCGATCATGCCTCTTGAAAGCCTCCTTGAACATCTGCTTGTACTAGATTCTTCTAGTCTTAAGCAGTTCGTCTAGGAGTTTTGACAACTTAATGGGCAATGGTGTGTACTTTGAATGATCCTTACAGTTAAAGTTTGGCTTTGGGATAGCTTGCCCAGTGGCTGCTGATGATGTAGGCTAGTTGCTTGCCATGGTGCTAGGGTTGGAAGCCTTGTTGTTGGCTGGGGCCTTGGTTGGCCTGGCTTAGCATTGGTTGGCTTGGCCTTGTTGGCCACTGTTGCCATAGTTGTGGTCTATTTGCCCTTGTCTTTTTCCTTTTTGGCATGAAGGTTCTTGTAAGGCACATAAACTGGATTCTTGCTAGCCTCCATCGCATCCTGAATGCTCTTAGTTGAGTTTGAGCGAATGCTTGGCTTAAGGATTGTAGGGCTAAATAGTACAACTTTGACTTAATGAAGTCATTCAATACACCCTTGAAGATTTCCAGCAGGTGTGTTTGCACGATGGGCTCATGGATTTCATTCAATGATGCGCTCCAGTGTTATATGAATTTTTGCATGTGCTCTAAGTGGCCTTGCTTAATTTGCATAAGCTAGTCTAGGGTTGCCTTGGGCTTCAAGTTATACTTGAAATGCATGACAAATTGGCTAAGCAAATCCTCCAAAGAGGAAATGGAGGCCCTAGGACACATGCATGAATTTCATTCAATGATGCGCTCTAGTGTTGTATGAATTTTTGCATGGGCTTTAAGTGGCCTTGCTTAAGTTGCATAAGCTAGTCTAGGGTCACCTCAAGCTTCAAGTTATACTTGAAGCACATAACGAATTGGCTAAGAAAATTGTCCAAAGAGGAAATGGAGGCCCTAGGAAACATGTGGTACTAATTTAGTGCCTTGCTAGTTAGGGACATGGAAAACACATGGATAATGACATGTGGCCATGCTTACAATAGAAGGCATTCAGATTGGAAGGTCACTAGGTGTGCATTAGGGTCCCCTTCACCATTGTATTTGGTGAATTGGGGGAGTGGGACCTGAATGGGCAATGTCAATGGTGGAATAGCAGGACTGATTGAATCATCCTAGTAGAAATCCATCACATGCACTATTTTAGAGGAGGAAACCTTGAGTTGCTTAACCTCCTCTATTAAGCTTTGAATGAGTTGGAATGCTTGATCCAAGCTCAGTGACATTGCAGTGGGCTACGTGACTTGTGCTGCCCACTGTGTCGTTTGTGCAACCCACAACTTAGATATAGGTTGTGGGGCCATGTGGGATGTTTTCTGCGTAGGCTATGCCATGGGCATGGTGATTAGGGCCCACCACACATTAGTGGTTTGGACTGCAATGGAAGATGCCAATGAAATAGGCATGATGTCTGATGCTTGAGTCGTTTGGTGCTGGAAGGGGGACATGATGTGCACGTACGGTGACATTAGCATAATAGTTACCAGAAGGGAAGATTGAATAGACTGTGACTACACCATGAAAGGCACATTGAAGGGAGGTATTGCACCTTGGCATGTTTGCATTTGGTGGGTCACCACCATAGGTATCAACTTGGGGGGTGACACCTGAGATATAACTATCTCCTAGAAGATAGATGGACATGGATGTGGAGGGATGAAAGTGGGGGTTATCTGTAGAGAAGAGGTATAGAAAGAATCATCAAGCTTAGAACAAGCTTTGAACTCATCCTACTCTTCTTGTAGGGGTTCCTCGTAATCAGTCCTCACATCACACTCATTAGCCTAGATGAGCTGGGCAAGCATTCACCAATAAGGTTTGGTGAGTAGAATGAAGTCGATAGTAGAGGGGAAGTACTCTTGTCCATTTTGGTGTATGAGCTCATATATTCATTTAGCCTTGATGTCTTGGAAATCTACAAATAGACCTACCTGGAGCCTTGCGCAAACGAAGTTATATTACTTGTTGTTGAGCATTGTGTACTTGGGTTCTTGGTGATGTAGCCTGAGGAACTACCTTGGCTTTGCCATGGCAAGACTAGCAAAGTGGTCGATTCTATTCTCTTGTTACATAGGTAGAATATAAAGTGTATTAGAAACTAACACCGAAGGTTGCTCAGAGTTCATAGTGTAAGAAAAAGAAAAATGGCTAACGTTAAAAATTGTTAAAAAATGGCTAAGTATTGAAACTATAGAAAAACGGCTAAGTGTGAAATGTGCAGAAAAATGGCTAAGTGTAAAAACTATGAAAAATGGTTAATTGCAGGAGCTGCTAAAAATGGCTAACTCTGGGACTACGCTCACTACGCTAAGAGCCAACTACACTCTCTACGTTGAGAGCCAGCTACACTCTCTTAAGTGCCCAGAATTTAGGTAAGTGTAAGACATAAGCTCTGGGGGTTGTCAAGTGGGTTCTAGGGGAATCCACGATGGGGTCCAATTTACACCAACTAGTTTGTAGACAACTCCTTTATTTGCCTTAGATCTAGCTACTATCATGGTAGGTCTATAGGGGTGTTGAGCCTACACTAGCTTGAGGCTAACAATGGTAGTGAAGAGAGCATGCAAGACAACAACCAATGAAGACCATAGAAGGAAATGACACTAGCTCTCCTTCTAATGTTAGAAAATTGTAATGATCAAAAACATTGGTGGCTAGAATGGTACATCGAGAGGTTTGCTTGCTGTGCACATAACTTAACCCCGTGTTCACATGAGGGCTTGCTGGAGGTGGAGATAGGTGCCTAGAACAATCTTGTTGATCAGACTAGGACTTATGGGATGTTATGCCAAAATGTTATTAAGCACATGCATGATATTTGTAGTATCTATGATGTCAATAGGGGTGAGCATAAGTAAGGGTTTCACATGAAAACAAAGGTGTCAACACACATTTATGTGCAAAAATAGCAAAAAAAATGTGAGTAAATGCTAGAATGTAAATAAAAATGCTAAAAAAATGTCTAAGGAGAGAGCGAGAGAGAAAGTGACACCTCCCCCAATGAGGAGAGTAGAGTTAACTACAAGAAAGGTGAGGAGGTATGTGGTGTACAAATAGGTGCAGTAGGCAATGTAGTCACAGTCTCAAGGGGTCTGGTCTATGGAGATTGACATCCACCATGGTGTCTATGCCTATTAGGTTGGCTACTGCAATGTCCCATGGGTTGTAGTGGTCTATGGTGTTTTGGGTGGTATGCAAAGATGCTTGCAAGTGCTCTGACTTAAACTTGCTCTTGCATAATGAAATTTCAAAATGCCAACAGATGCTTAGATTTGCCAAGACCTAAAATGTTGAACACTGGGGTGTTTATAGGGTTAGGATTGCCATGAATTGTATGTACTGTCCAAAATCGTCAATCTCCGGCTGGAATGAAACAGAAACTTGTAGATCTCAGGACACGCACAGAAGACCCTACCTTCGCTTGAGGGCAAGCTGGAATTAACGAAGGTAGAGTAGCTTGAGTGGTCCGCACGCGGATCAGACAAGGATTTCCCCGAACATACACCGATATGCGATACGCTGGGTTATATGTAAATGACGTAACTGATGAAAAACAAAGCGTAAACAGCGTAGCTGATGTAAACGGAGTGTAAACGTACAAGAGCGTAAACAGTAAACATGCAACGATGAATGAAAAACTATAACAAATTATAGCAAAGAAATGTAGCAATATTATTACGAAATGAGAGTTACAATGCACAGGTCTAATGCAATTGTGGCTCTGACACAAGGCGGACGAATAGCTCTGGTGGATGCAGGGATGATTGTACATTGGATTCAACTATAGGCACAGCGTAGAGGCTGTATGCTCAGAGTGCAGGGTAAGGTCCAGCGTACAGGGTTTCTGCTCTGTTCTCTCAATGTCTCTGTTTCTCTTTGTCTCTAGTTTGCTCAAAATTGCCAACCTCGATCTAATGAAAAATTGGGATTTTTATACAAGTGTAGACGTGGGACTCAGGTTTTGAGAGGGGATGATTGGTTGTGGAGTGCTGGGTTCCTAGGTCAGGTGACATGTGGCGCATGGACCGGGTGCGAAACAATGAAATTTTACAAGTATACAGTGTGCTGCATGCTAGCGTATACCGCTGTACGCCAGCGTATACGCTGTATATGTGACCTCGATGTACAGACTTAATCAAAGAAAAAGAAGTCCTTGGCCTTCAGATTTGAATTCGGATGCTGTGAAGATGCTGCCTGTAAATGTTTAGCTCGGTTGACCTTGATCTGACACAGTTCTGGAGAGTTTTGATTGGTGTGCGTATATGTTGGATGTACATGTCGTATACGCTGGGTGTATACGCTGTATCTGCTGGGCGTATACGCTAGACGTATACGTTGTGTCTGCTGGGCGTATACGCTGTGTCTACTAGGCATATACGCTGGGTGTATAGGATGTACATGCTCAACGTATAGACTCCAGAATGCATGATGTCAACATTTGATGATTTCTCTATTCGTGTGAGTTGATGCCTTGTACCAAATCTTGCTTTGAAATGTTGTTTCCATGCCATCTTCGGGGGTTGCATGCTGGGCGTATGCCTTAGTTGTACATGCTGAGCGTACACGCTGGGCATATACGCTGTGGATGCAATCTTGGGCATATACGCTTTGGCGTATACGCTGAGAATGTGTACTTAGTAAAAACTAAGTATTTTGAGCTCCAAAGGTTCCATTTCTGATAGCAGATGTTGTCGTGGTCACCGGTGGGTCCCAGGGAACTGCTCCTCGTTGAGTTTGACTCTGCTTGAAGCTGTCTATGGAGCCCTCAAGCTTTAGTCTTGCCGGGGGAACATCATGACTTGGCTCAATTCTTGTTGGAGAAGTACTAAGCTCAAAATTTTATAGTGTTTCATTGGCCCCTCTTTTTTGACGCTTGGAGGAATCTACCCGAGAAGCGTCGACAAAGAAGTGCAAAACACCAAAAGCAACTTGATAGAGACATTGTCCTTTGCCACTTGGTTAGACATCATTGTGCCATGTTCAGTAGTACATGGGATTGCGGGAAATCATGTTTGTAGCCGGATAAGGAAATGGAGACTGTGGGGATTGGGGAGAAGTCAAGGTTGTGTATGGTGATGTCCGGGTATGTGTGCGGGTCATGCTTATCTTCTTGGGATCAAAGCATGATGTGTACATCCTTTGGCGGTACAAGACTCTTGCTTGGTGTTAAAGAGAACTTGTTGGCAAAACCAAAGCCACGTGATGATGTGTTGCATTCTTTGGAGGAATAAGACCCTTGTTTAGCATTTAGGGGGAGCTTGTTGGTAGAGAGCCAAAGCCATGCAACGGGATGTTAATTAATTGTTTTAGATATAAGCGTTTGCTTTCGAGGCAACTGCCATCCTGTCTTGTGCTCTATGTGGGAAGGGAAGATGTTTTTTTTATGCTCATGCTCAAATGCCATGTTGTGGGTTGCAATCACCTAAGATTGGCATGGTATGCAACGATATGTTTGATGTTTCGGGCTGTATCGGATGTGTTCGGGATGTAACCAAGTATAGGATGTTGAGGGATAGGTGGGATATGAAATGGGAGATGTACTAGTGAATGGCTTGATTAGTCTTGTCACGTGTGCTGTGAACAACATCTCACCTGGCTACTTATGACGAAGTGCATTCTTGTACGAATGCCTCTGAGTGTCATCCTGCAAACACAACTCCATGAGGACAAGAAAACCATGAGTGAGTAAGCAAGCTTAGACTTAAACAGCTATTGATGAAACTAAGGCACCAGATGATATTTTAGGTACTGTATATGAATGGCAGCGATGGTGTTAGGATCGGCCAATGGCGAGTGATGTAGCGATTCTGATAAAGTTTGAATGCAGCCACAGATTGAGGAACCAAAGAGAAAATTGCCAGTTTATAGTTGTAGCGGACTCTAGCGAATGTGATTGTGGCAGTTTACTATCGTACCGGACAGGTGCTAGTTTATTGTCATTACGGACATTCTATGGTATCAGTTTATTTTCATGATGCCAGGACGAGCTTTGGTATCAATTTACCATCATGATGCCAGGACGAGCTGTGGTATTAGTTTACCGTCGTGATGCCAGGATGAGCTATGGTATTAGTTTATCGTCGTGATTCCAGGACGAGCTATGGTATCAGTTTACTGTCATGATGCCAGGACGAGCTATGGTATTAGTTTACCATCATGATTCTAGGACGAGCTGTGGTATCAGTTTACCATCGTGATTCCAGGACGAGCTGTCGTATCAGTTTACCATCGTGATGCCAGGACGAGCTGTGGTATCAGTTTACCATCATGATTCCAGGACAAGCTGTACCTGAGCCTATGCTCAAATGTGGAATGGTTTCAAGAACAAGTGATTGCTCGAATTTGCAAGCTCATTCCCTTCCATATTTGCCAACTTGAATGCTCCGTTGTCGTATGCCTTGGTGACCAAGTAGGGCCCTTCCCAGTTGGCTGAGAATTTTTCCGGATGTTCCTGAATGACCTTAAGTACAAGGTCACCTTCCTTAATAGGGTGCTTATGAACGTCGTGCTGATGGCATTGTCATTGTCGTTTTTGGTACCATTCAATCTGATCGAGTGCACGTATGCATTTCTTCTCCATCGAGTCCAAGTCAATGATGCATAGGTCATTGTTTTACCTTTCGTCGAGGAGTCCGGAAAGTGTGATCCTTAAAGATAGTACCTATAATTCCAAGGGTAAAATAGCTTCTAAACCATAAATAAGAATATATGGAATTTTACTTGTTGAAGTCTGATGTGTAGTACGATAAGCCCACAGTGCGTAAACTAGCTGCTCGTGCCATCTTTTCTTGCTTTGGGTAAGCATCCTTTTGAGTATTGTAATGATGATTTTATTTGTGGCCTTTGCTTGCCCATTGCTCTGAGGGTAGTAAGGGGATGAAAATGAGTTTATGATCCCTAGACTTTCACAGAAAGTTTTGGTTTCGGCACTGCTAAATTGTGGCTCGTTATCAGTGATGATTGTTATGGGGATGCCAAAACGGGTCACAATGTTTTCAAGAATGAAGTTGCATATGTGTTTAGATGTGGTTTTTCAAAGGGGCACAGCTTCTACCCACTTCATGAAATACTCTGTCGCGGTTATGGTGAAGCTATGCCCTGCAGAAGATGAGGGTATTATTGGTCTGATAAGGTCCAAGCCCCACTTTTGAAAGGGCCATGTGATTTGCGCTGTATGCAACTCATTTGGTGGGACATGAATCAGATTACTATGTCTTTGAAAGATACTGCATGTTTTAGCCTTGGAGAGACAGTCATACTCCATGTGTGGCTAGTAATAGCCTAGGCGTCTTATTTTCATTGCCATTACTTTAGGTGCTATGTGTCCTCCACATAGTCCATCATGTACTTGCTCGACGATGGTTTGGGCTTCAACACTACTAACACATGTTAGCAGTATGCCTTCGTAGGATCAACGACACAATGTGTCCCCTACCAGTGCATATTACCGAGAATGCTTTCGTACCGCGTCTTTTTGTGCATTTGTTAAGTGTTGCATTGTTTCACCATGTAGAAGGTATTCTTTTATGTCGTCATACCATTCTATCGTGTGTGTTGTACTAACAGATGCAATTGGTAATGTATTGAGAGTATCGGTTATGGGTTTAGTACAACTGATTATGAAGCTTAGCAACATATGGAACATGTTAGGTGATATGTTTAGCGCTAGCATGGCTAGTGCATCTGCGATGGTATTGTCGTTTTTGGAGACATGTTGTACGTCCGTGTTTTCGAATTGCTTCATTAAGTGTTTGGCTAAGTCACAGTATGGCTGTTAATGTTGCGCTTTGCATGTATAAATATCTGTGACTTGGTTCAGAACCAATTGTGAGTCTTCGCTGACCACAAGTCATGTGATGTCTGAAGCTAGTGCTGCCATGAGACCTCTAAGGAGACCTTCGTACTCTGCTATGTTGTTGGTACAATGAAAGTCGAAACGATAAGCAAAGGGTCGGATCTCCCTGGAGGGATAGGTGATGACGGCGGTAGCACTTCCTCCTCGAGAGGTGGACGCTCCATCAAAGTTCAAAATAGCATCGTAGTCATTGGGTACTATGTCTATCGCACTTACATTTTCGTCGGGGAACTCTGGCTCTATCGTTGCTTGATCATGCGTTGATGATGCAGTCATTTGATTTGCTATGGCTTGACCCTTAACTGATGATTGCGCTATGTAGTGTAGGTCAAACTCAGCTATCATGGCTTTCCAACAGGCTATTCTACTTGACTCATAAATGTTTCCTGTGATGGCTCTGAGCACATTATCCTTGCAGATTATATTGACTTGGTTATGGAAGAGGTAATGTCACCATTTCTTTAAGGAAGAGACCAGGGCTAAACATGATCTCTCCACCTTGTTATACTTCTTCTCATGGGCTACTAATGCATGGCTTAAGTAGTAGATAGGGACTTCGGTTCCATCATCTTGTTTCTGGCAAAGCATGGATGCGATTGATGAATTCGAAGTGGCAAGGTAGATGTAAAACGGTTTATCATTTTGAGGTGGATAAACNGTCTTGATTCCGAAGACACATTTCTTTGGGTTAAGTCTTAGCTCATATTTTAAACAACGCTTTAGTACCAAGTCAAGATCTTGTACGTGTTGTTCCGATGTTTTTGATTTAACCACAATATCATCCACATAGTCATTGAGCGAGTGCAGCATGTAATCGCTAAAAATAAATGTCATTGCCCTTTGATATGTGGCCCCAGCGTTCTTGAGACCGAAGGGCATCATTGTGTAATAAAAGGTTCCCCATGGTGTCATAAAGGTAGTTCGGAGCTGATGCTCCGAGTTGATGCGTATTTGGTTGTATCCTGAGAAGCCATCCATAAAAGATAATAAAGTTGATGCTCCGAGTTGATGCGTATTTGGTTGAGTCAACAAGTTGATCAATGCTAGGTAGGGGAAAATCATCTTTTATGGTTGCAACGTTGAGATCCCGGAAGTCAATGCATAAGCAAATGCTTCCGTTCTTTTTCAGGAAAATTACCATGTTGGATACCCAATCGGTGTAATCAATAGCCCGAATGAAACCTGCCTAATAAAGTTTGGTGATCTCATTGCGAACTACCAATGCTACCTCAAGTTTAACCTTTCGTGCCTTTTGTTTTACTGGCCTCAATTTTGGGTCAAGGATAATATTGTGCTGGACGATTCGCGAATCTAACACGGGCATGTCAGTGTAAGACCAAGCGAATGCTTTCATGTTGTTTCGAAGCACATATTCTATGTATTTGGCCAGTTGAGGTTGCAATAGTGTACTCAATTTTAATATTTTGGTTTCACCATCAGGCATAACGATGGGGGTTTCAGTCAATGGGTCTTCAATGATACTATCGGCTTCTATGTCAAGAGATTTTATCATACCTTTGTAGCTATCTAGCGTTTGTTGTGTTGAGGCTATGAGTGTGTCTTCCGTTGATGTACCTAAGCTGATAGAGTTTATGTCGATTTCTCTTGTGATTTTTCCATATGGTCCATCGATGATCAAGGGTGTGGACAAACGCTAACAATCCATCGGGCTTGTTCCTGCCAATAAATAGAGGGCAGAATGAGCTAATAGGTGTTGTTTCATGTTCCTTGGCAACGTAAATCATGTGTACATGCATGATGGTGGTTGAACGTCACACCGGGACGCATGGCAGTTTAAGGCCTTACTGGGCCGTTTGTGGCAGTTTAAGGCCTTACCGGGCCGTTTGGGGTAGTTTGTGGCAGTTTAAGGCCTTACCGGGCCATATGTGGCAGTTTAAGGCCTTACTAGGCCAGAGTGTGTGATTTGACAATGTCCAATCGCCGTATAATTGACATAGAAGAGTTTGCGCCAAAATGTTCAGTGTGGGCATCCGGAGTTGGTTTACGAGGGAATTAGCATCTGGTAGTCTTCGTTACCTCATCCTTTTGTTTTATATTTTTTTTATTTTGTATTTTAAAATTGATAATAAGATGATAAAATAAAATAAAAAGAAAACAAAATGAAACATAAGGCGGAGGCGGCGGCGGCAGAGTCAGCGTGGCACTATATATAGGATGAGGCTGTCAGTTGTTAGAGGCACTGTGAACTTGAAGCGATTCGGAGCGTGGGCGTAAACCTCAGCGTAAGCATAAACCTCAGTGTAAGTGTAAACCTCCAACCCCAGCGTAAGCGTAGAAGCTCAAACCCCAGTGTAAACGTAGAGCGTAGAGGCTCAAACTTAGCGTAAGAGGCTCAAACTTCGGCGTAGAGGCTTCAGCTCGGCGTGCAGGTTTAAACCTCAGCGTAAACCTATCAGTTCCAGCATGTAGGACACCGAGATGGGCAAGGGCAAGGAGGTAGAAGGCCAGGGAAGGAAGGGGCCTGACCTGACTTTCGCGAAGGAAAGTGAGGCCATGTTGTAGTGTTTGCCCAGACTAAGGGTTCCATCGTGGTCTGGATCGTCACACAGGTAGGCTATAATCCTGCCTCCTGTTAATTATTTTGATCTGTACTTGTCGTTGGGTGTAGACGGTTTCAGTGGCATAGACAGTTTTGGTTGCGTAAAAGGCCTGTACGCTGAGTGTAGGCCCGCAGCGTAGAGGGTTTCTATAGCATACAGCATAGACAGTTTTAACAGTATATAGCGTAGAGGGTATACGCCGAGTGTTTTTACAGCGTATACGTTGAGCGTAAATAGTTTATAATTTTTCAGGCAGCGTATAGCGTAGACTATTTTCATAGCGTATACATTGGCAGTTGTTACAACGTATAGCGTAGAAGGTTTTCGTAGCGTATACGCTGGCAGTTTTTATAGCGTATAGCATGGACGGTCTTCACAGCGTATACGTTGGCATTTATTACAACGTATACGCTAAGAGTGAACAGTTTTCTTTCTTTTTTAGGTAGCGTATACGCCGACTGTTTTCAGTTTGTTGATAGCATATACGCCGTGTAAACAGTTTGTAATTTTTCGAAGTATTGACCTGCAACATGGGATTTTGTTTTTTCATTTCACTTTCATGTATGGCTGATTTATCGTGGCATTCTGGTTACTTGCAGGGATCCTGAGCCTTTCCTCTTGGTAGTTGAGCTGGTTGGAGTACTAGCATGGTTTGGCCTCCTTGAGACCGATGAACCTACCCCCAATTTGAGTATTGACAACAATGGGGTATGGTTCAGGGAAGGGGCCTGTGAATTCCTCGCCTTCATCCTAGACAGATTTAAGGTGGTGGTCTGGTCACACTTGAGCGAACAAGTCACACGGAGCGTGCTTGAAGTTATGTTCCCAAGATCTTCGAAGGGCGTCGCAGTTTCATGGAGGACATTGACGAGGGATCACTTGTGATCGAGGATGGTCCCTCTGGCGGGCCTAGGTCTACTCGCCCATTAGCGCGCGTGTGGGACCTATTGCCATGAGGGTCAGCCTACCTCAATAATACCTTGTTTTTGGCTGAGCGTGCGCACATGTTATTTCAGAACCCTCCTGGCATGGTGTACTGGGTAGAGAGGTAAGATCGTTTAGTTTGTCGTTTCTATTTTTTGTCATTTAGTACTTGCTTCTATTTTGACAATCTTTCTTTTGCAGGCCCCAAGTTAACCAAGATGGGACATGTGTTAATGATGATGGACTTGCCCTGGCTCATACTGCTCTAGAGACCTTCATGGCGGGTCCCATCCTTTGTGGAGCTGTAGTAGCTCAAACCAAGGGTGATATTGTCCATTTCCATAAACGATTTTCTAGAGCATTTGCACAGTGCACAGCTCGTGGATGGCTGCATGGAGATTGGTTGCATAATGGGCCAGTTTTCCCTCGTGATGCTGACTTGGGTCCCAGTACCTCGAAGTCCACAACTGAAGGTAAGTGACAATATTTTCTAGATGCCTTAGTGTGTTTGTCTGACTACTGGTGGTCATACTGATGTGATGGTTTCAAATTGTGTTTACAGTTGATGTCCCTCCCGGCGGAGACCCTGTTACGACAGGACGAACTGAGAGTACCCTGTCAATGAAGTTTGGGGAGATCAGCAAGGCACAGAAATGGTTGCGCACCCATGCCCCGCCGTCTATTGTCCATTGTTTAGATGATGCTAGCCTCATGGAGCTATTTACAACCCCGAGCCCTGATGTGTCCATAGCTGAAATGATCGGGATTATTGATTCATTCGACAAGTTCGTCTCCTACTATAGCACCCGTATTAAGGATGTCAAAATAGTTTTCCATCTGTCGGCCGAATTTTTTTCAGACCTATTCGGTGTACCGGCAGATGGCGTAAATGTAGTTTTGGATAGGGCTCAGAAAGAGCTTCATATGGTACGTGAGCTAGAGGACTGGTTGGGTATTGTCAAGGGCTCCAAGGGATTTCCTATGTAGGGGAAGTCAAAGGTTGAGGAAGTTAATGAATTATATCCCTTGTTTAGGGCACGGGTGTTCCCTAAATCCCTGTCCCAGGTGAGAAGTCTTGGTGTTGAAGCTGTGCGCATCATGCGAACCATTTTAGAAACAGGGATGCGTTATAACTGGGCTCAATTTTTGCTGTTGGGCCTTCATAAGGAAATAGTGTGATTGCACTCAAACGTTAAAGTGCAGTTCCATTTTACATTTGCATTCTTTGTAGGTTACTTGCATTGCTTGGTCGAGTTTCTAGTGGTTCGTGCGGATAATAGGTATGTTCTATAGGATCGTGCTCAATTATCTCGCCCGTGGATCAACCATTTGTTCGAAACAGCTGAGTCCCAAGATGCGCCTAAGGGGATTGATGAATCTGTGTCTATCACGACAGGGGGGTCATCTGGTACTTCGATCCATACACGTGATAGTGTAGGGTTGGAACCAGACGATGTGCCCTATACCGCAAAGAGAGTTGAACGGGTCATCAAGGAGACCATTAGTAAAGCCAAGTCAAAGCTCCTGAAGCGTGAGCGCTCCACAGAGGTTGCCTCAAATGTGGAAGAGCCAAAGGTGAAGTGCATATGGTTCATAATGCCTGTCCGAGGTAAGTACACTTGGTGCACTTATTGCTTTATCATTTTCGTCTAATTCATAATTTTCATTTTGACCGCTTACATGCAACTAATGCCTTTAGACTTGACTCGAGAAGTGAGGAGATAGGAGTTAGAGACCATCATTAAGGAGGATGAAGCTACAACGGACTTACTAACTAAGGAGGAAGATGTGGGCAAAGATCAGGCGGAAGGGACAAAGGAGCTGGGAGAAGACACCACGGAGACAAAACTGGTCGATGACCAGGGTGGTGTTGATGAAATGTTCAGTAGCTTCCTTAAGGGAGGATTGGACCTAGGCGACCCTCCAAACCCGGAAGGGGACAGAGAACATAGTATATTTCCTTTTATTTTATTGTGTTGCTTTGTGAGTCATTGTTTCTATAGTGTTTTACTTTTATGTTTTTATCCCTCCCAAACGAAGGTAGTGAAACTAGAACGATTCCCATGAAGCAGTTGGAAGTGCCCATGAAAATGGCTCCCTCTGACATGCCCCCTGAGGTTAGCCCACCTCGTACCCATAGGCCATTTTCTTGGACAGAGATGCCAAGTAAAATGGATTTCGTGACTGGTATTGTGGACGAGGTTGTCGAACTTATTCAGCAAGCCCACCTTGAGATAGGTACTAATGTTTCAAGCCTTTTGCAACTTTCGAATTTCACATCCCTTTTTGTCATCTAATGTTTAATGCCCATTCTTTTGTGTGCGTAGGAGCTAAGCTGAAGTGGGATCCATCTGAGGCTGTTAGCATCGAAAGTTTGCCTACACTACCCCCAGAAGTTGAACAGATACCAAGGCTGGTCTATGACGAGGTGGCGGAAGGTCTTGTACATAACGCCAAATCGCTTTGGACCTATAGGCGTTCCATCGAACAGTTATGGTTGCAAATCCAAGCAAAGGAAAAAGAAGTTTCTGAGTTGTCAGTTGAGTGTGATGATCTCAAGGCTTGGTAAGAGTTCGCCTCGGCTAGACTAAGTGGTGATCGTTCTTGGCGAACTTCCGAGATCACTTATACTAGATATTGGAACCTGCTCAATCGCCACACATTATTGACCTGGAAACTAGTAGAGCGTAAGGCCCAGGTAGATCTACTAAACCTCAAGTACCAGGACTGGAAGACTTTCACTTCCAAGGTGCGTAAGTGGGGTCAAGATGAGAAGAACCACAAGCACCATTACAAGAAATCGTTGAAGGAAGTATCTATTGAAAAGCGTCAACTTGAAATGTTTGTTGAGGGTCTGGGTCTACGCTTTTCATTTGACACCTTTGCTCAGAATACAACTGTTGAGATGGAATTGCCTACAAGGGTAATTACAACCGCTTCTGGGGAGGTTTCTTGGGTGAATTCCCTTTAAAGTGTCCTACATGGTTGGCAGTTGACAAGGGGAAGGCCTTGGCAAACGTTGATCTAGGCCTTGATGGGACTGATTGGGCTAGTGTCTCAGAGGAGGAAATTCTCCGTCGACTGGAATTTGGTTTAGGGGGCTCCCCTATGGTAAGCATTTTGTTATTATGAAATTCATTCGCTGAATAATTTTTGAAAGTTTTTTTTGTTCTTATGTTGGTTGTTTCTTTTGCATTTTATAGGGTCAAGACGACGATGATGTTCAAGAAGCTGGCCCCAGTGGAGTGGGGGCCCATGATGCCAGCGGGTCTAAAGGGGACGACCCTCCCGTCCCTGATGTTTAATCTTTGCTTTGAAATTATTCTGGCTCTCATTTTTATGTGAGTCATAAATTGAAAATTATGAATGGATGAATAAAATCAGTTAACTCTTGTAATTTTACATCATTACATGTATATGTATATTTCTAGATAAATTTTTTTGTTGTGGATTTTGAGTTTAAATGTAAACATGATGCAGCAATGTAAAATGTTTTGGTTTATTTTTGTAGTTTAAGTGTAGTGCACGAATGTAATTATAAGGAATGTAATTATAAGCGAAGGATAATTGCGAAAATTGTTATTGATAACACGACAATGCAAGTGTAAATTCGAACAATAAACTGGAATTTGGGAGAAAAACAAAGTTTAGGTAGATGATCTAGTTTAAAGCCATTTCAGGCTACTCGCACTAGTTTAAGGCCATTTCGGGCCGTACGCACTAGTTTAAGGCCATTTCGGGCCACGCGTAAGCAAGAGAAGTTTCATGCACTAGTTTAAGGCCATTTTGGGCCATACGCACTAGTTTAAGGCCATTTCAGGCCATGCATAAGCAAGAGGAGTTTCGAGCGACATGGGTGGATTTCTCTTGGTAGACCGATCATTTGTGATCATGGCTAGTTTTATGTCATTGAGGACATGATAGTTTAACGTCATTCCAGACTTGGAATATAGTTTAATGTTGTTTCGGACGGGGAATGATAGTTTAACGTCGTTCCAGACTATTTGTAGTTTAACGTCATTTTGGACAGTTTGTTGTTTATTGGTTTAGTAATTTTTTGATTTTTCTCATTTTGACATTAGGAGATGCGTTAGCGGGTATGATTCTATATTCAGCGTCCCCTTCGTTGATCACCTTGAATGGTAATTCAGCCCAAGGGACATTTGATGGAATAGTTCCCGCGTTGGTGTTTTCCGACGCTTCTGCATGTATTGTGATTTCTGTGTCAGTTGTAGTTTCTAAGTGAGGCTGCGTATGTACGATTTCAGGCCCAGGTATTTCTGTTTTGGGTGGATTTTCCTTTGTGTCTAAGAGATTATCGCCTACTGGTTGTTGTTCATTTGTATCGTCTTATTTAGGCTCTTCAAGCTTAACCTCTGAGCCTTGGTCTGTATCTATGTACGATGAGATGATGGGTGTAGCAGCCTCCCCGTGTATAACAATTTCGCCGCCTTCGTAAGGCAGGTGAATCTCTTGGTGTATAGGGGAAGAGACTGCTTTCAGTTGGGCTAGCCAGGGCCTTTCCAATATTAGCTTGAACCCGGGCATTTCATCGATTAGCACAAAGTCGGAAAATGTGGGGAATTGATCCCCTGCTATGAAGTCTAAAGTCACGGTGCCTTTGACTATCATGCATGATCCGCTGAATGATTTCAAACATGTGGTGGCGGTTGTTTTGATTAGCTTTGTAAGCCCCAATTGTTTGACGATGGGGTAGGGTACTACATTTGTAGCGGCTCCATCATCTACATGCACTCTATGTATCTTAAATTAATTTTTTTGTATTGTTATGAACATAGGTGTTGTTGTTACCTCTCTCGTTTTCTCATCCACCTTGATGTTGTCATTGTGGAAACTTAATGGCTTGGAAGTTGACCCTTGAGGTGAGTACATTACCGCATGAATTGAAGGTTCATTTGGAGGCAAGTCTTCGCTTATTGGGATGGAAGTTAGCATGCGCACTAGGGCTTCACGATGGGTTTGAGACATTAACACTAGGTCGTATAAGCTCGATGAAGTGTTCTTTTGTTTAAGCACTTGTGTGACCTGTGTTAGAGTCGTCGGTAGATTTCTACTGTTGGGCACATGTTTATTGGTAGTGATTTGGTCCATTGGGCCCAACAATTTTATTTCATGCATAGTTGGTTTGTCATTTTTACCCGGAACCGTTGATTTAGGCGTATCACATTTTTTGGATGATTCACCCTCATAGCTTGTGTTTGGTTTATCATTAGGTGGTGTCATGGGTACTGCGTTTGGCGGGGTAGGTTTAGGAGGTCCTATGGCTAGCCGTTGACGCTCCTTCGGTGTTCGCGTGTAAGTTTATCTACTAGGCATTCTCGTGTGGCGTGGGGGTGTAGTTGGTTTCAGGACCTCATGTTGCTTTGGAACCCGTACTACGTATGGAGAAGGGCGGGGTTGTGGTTGGACGATTGCATGCGGTTGAGTGTCAGTTTGGCTGGGCAACTTGATGACATAGGGACTCAGCTTATTCTGTGTTTGCGAAGTGGAGGATTGGTGGTCACCGGGATGTTTGGGTGTCCTAACAACATATGTCATTGGCCTAGCTGGAGGTTGTACCTCTGCTATTACGACTGCAGGTGGCACTCAGACTATGTAGGGGATAGGCTGAATAGGAGGTGTTTGTGAGTTTGCAGTAGTAGCAACGGGAGGTACGCGCACCACGTACGATTTTTCATGTGTCGGGGTGTTAGAAGTTGCTATGGCAGGGGGTACTCGGATGACATAAGGCTTATGTGGGGAGTATGATGGTTGAGGCACAGATGTTTGTACAGTGGGAGGAATACGCACTAAAAATGGTTTATTAGGTGTTTGCTGCTCATGGTTAGAATAGATGGTGTTAATGCTAGGTGTTTCAGGTTCGTTATCAAGGTAGATTGTGTTGATCACGTACGGTGCCTCTTTGGTATTTAGTGAATCTTTATACACACCCATGGCCTAGTTTTGTGGTTGGACCAGGTTGGCTTCATCAAAAGTGATCTAACCTCTGTCGATCAGTCATTGGATATCTTGTTTTAGGGTGAAACAATAATCCGTGCCATGCCCATTACGTTGATGATAATCGCAGAAATGGTCTATTCTAAAGCCTTTTGGCCTTTTGGTACTGGGGGCTCATCTGGCGTTGCTAGGCTTGGGTTCTGAACAAATTGACAGAACCAATCATGCCTTTGGATCGCTGTAGGGGACAACTATTTATGTTTCATCAGTCCTGCTTTCAAGAGTTGGTCGAATAGTTGCGATGGCTTCATAGGCAGTGGCGTGTATTAAGAGGGGTCCTTCCTCTCGAAGTTTCTCGTACGATTCGGTGTTGGGTTTTGTGATGTAGATGACTCAGGTGTGGTCGCGGGAGCGGGTTTAGTGTAATTAGCAGGGGCAACAGGCAGTTTGCCTTATTGTCCCGCATTTGGTTGTTGTGTTTCTGCCACTATCGCTATAGTTGTTTTAGGCTTTTCTTTTTCTTTCTTACTATGTTGATTCTTAAAGGCTGAATATGCAGGATCATGGCTATTTTGTGCAACCTCCTCTATGTTCTTGATCTATACAAATGCTTGACTCAGAGTGTGTGCATTGAGATAATATAGTTTAGATTTGAAAAAATTGTTGACAACCCCTTTTAGGATGGTGAGGAGATATGTCTCTGGGATCGGCTCGTGGAGCTCATTGAGAGTAGCACTCCATCGTTGGATGAATTTTTGGATAGGATCAAGAGGTTCCTGTTTGACCTGTATGAGGCTATCCAGTGTCGCTTCAGGCTTCAAGTTGTACTTGAACCTGGTGATAAACTAGTGTAACAGATCTTTTAGAGAAGATATTGAGTTACGTGGCAAGGCTCGATACCAATCAAGTACTCTCCCAGCGAGGGACATGGGGAACACTCGTAGAATGGCATGTGGCCATGCCTGAAGTAGCACACACTCTAGTCTAAATGTTATGAGGTAAGCGTTGGGGTTTGTCTCCCCATTGTATTTGGTCAGTGTGGGTAAAGATACACCCTTGGGTAATGTTAGAGGTGGAACGGAAGAGCTGATGGGGTCATCATGATAGAAGTCCACTACCTTGAGCTCTCCGTCGACGGCTGTCTTGAGGTGTTTAACCTCATCGGTTAGCTCCTGCATTAGCTTTTTAGCGTTAGCCCAGTCTTGGGCACTAGGTGAGATGGCAAGTTGGGGATGTTGTATAGTGTACGGATTAGATTGTTGAACAGTGGGTTGGAAGGTAGAAAGTTGTGTGGTCAGAGGCTATACTTGCGGGATATTTATAGCGGGTGGTACTAGGGGCGGCACGTTGTAGGTAAGGGGTTGCTGTTGTCGTTGCAATTGTACTTGGGGGATGTTAGCTGGCAAGATTGTGTGAGGTGGTATGTTATAATGAGGGGGTTGATGTGATTGGGCCCCAATCGCTATCCATTGCCCGATCATGTTTTGTGTAGGAATCCCTTGAACTTGTTGGGTTACAGTTGTGAAGAATGCTCCTTGGGTTGGGATCCACGGTATGTAATGAGCGGATGTGGAAGCCGGTATTACATGCGGCATCCCGATCACTCGGGGCAGGAAGGTTGCTCCTATGTCATTTTGAGGCAGTTGTATTTGCGAGAATGGAGGTATTGTTGTAACAGGGGGAATAGCAAGGGGCAGTGTGTTGAGTTGTGGATCAGTTGCAGGAGGAATATGAACATGTGTGGATGATTCTTGTTGAGGTATTTGTGCTTGGGTGAACTTAAATGGTTGAAGGGATGTAATTTCCCTTGTGGCTAGATGGAACAAAGGGTTTGCATAGGTCTGGGGACTAAGAGTATGGTACGAATCTTCATGCTCGGATTGAGCTGCGAAGTCATCTTCCTCTTCCAGTTGAGAATTTGCTAGAGACTAGTCTAAAGACTGGCTCCTTTGTAGGAGGAGTTGTGAGATCAACTTTGAGTAATGCTCTGGGAGAGGGATGATATCATACGGGGAAGGAATGAACTCTTGTCCTCCCCTATAGAAGAGTTCGTATTTCCTCTTAACTTCCATTTCGGTTTGATCTACGGCGAGGCTGGCTTGTATTTTCACGCATATGAAATTGTATTGGTCCTAAGTTATGATGTTAAACAATGGATTCCTCCCTTGCAATCTAAGAGACCGACGAGGCCCCACTGTGGGTTGTGCCATGGGCTATTGAACGACCATGGTGCTTACGATGTCTGTGACTGGCTTGGTTGTAGCATTGGAGTTTGCAGTGTTCATGATGAATAGTTGAGAATACGATACAGTGAAAAGATATGAAACTAGTATACTTAGTACGTTAGTAGTGTAGACAGAGTCTACAACGTAGAGTGTGGATAGAGTCAGCGTACAGCGTAGACAGAGTCAATAGCGTAGAGCGTAGACAGAGTTAGAGTACAGCGTACAGCGTATACTGAACGACGTAGATAGAGTTTTGTGTATGGCGTCGGCGTATACTCAGCAGCGTAGACGCTGGGAATTTTGCAGACAGAGTCGGTGTATACTCAGCAGCGTAGATGCTGGGAATTTTGTAGACAACATCAGCGTATAGTCAGCAGCATAGACGCTGGGAATTTTGCAGACAGAGTCGACATAAACTCAGCAGCGTAGACGCTGGGAGTTCTGCAGACAGGGTCAGCGTATACTTAGCAACGTAGATGCTGGGAGTTTTGTAGACAGAGTCGAGGTAAACTCAACAGCGTAGACGCTGGGAGTTCTGTAGACAGAGTCGAGGTAAACTCAACAGCGTAGACGATGGGAGTTCTGTGGACAGAGTCGTCATATTTTCGGCAGCGTAGACGCTGGGAGTTCTATGGATAGAGTCATTGTATACTCGGTAGCGTAGACGCTGGGAATTCTGTAGACAGGGATGTCAACCCGAGAATTTCAGAACTAGGTTTAGTGTCAATGCAGTGTGAGTCTGAGAAAATCTGGGTATGAGAGCACAGTAAGTCTTAAGCAATTTCGCCCTCCTTCTAGCACCAATTTCTGTACTATCCGAAATTGTCGGTCTTCGACTGGAATGAAACAGAAACTTGTAGATCTCAGGACATGCACAGAAGACCCTACCTTCACTTGAGGGCAAGTTGGAATTAATGAAGGTAGAGTACCTTGAGTGGTCTGCACGCGGATCAGGTAAGGATTTCCCTGAACGTACACCGATATGCTATACGCTGGGTTATATGTAAACAGCGTAACTAATGTAAAACAAAGCGTAAACGGCGTAGCCGATGTAAACGGAGTGTAAATGTACAAGAGCGTAAACAGTAAACATGTAACAATGAATGAAAAACTGTAACAAATTATAGCAAAGAAATGTAGCAATATTATTACGAAATGAGAGTTACAATGCACCGGTCTAACGTAGTTGTGGCTCTGACACAAGGCGGACGACTAGCTCCGGTGGATGCAGGGATGATTGTATGCTGGATTCAACTGCAGGCATAGCGTAGAGGCTATATGCTCAGTGTGTAGGGTAAGGTCCAGCGTATAGGGTTTCTGCTCTATTTTCTCAGCGTCTCTGTTTCTCTTTGTCTCTGGTTTGCTCAAAATTTCCAACCCCGATCTAACGAAAAATTAGGGTTTTTATACAAGTGTAGACATGGGACTCGGGTTTTGAGAGGGGATGATTGGTTGTGGAGTGCTGGGTTCCTGGGTCGGGTGACATGTGGCGTGTTGACCGGGTGCGAAAAAATGAAATTTTACAAGTATATAGTGTGGTGCATGCCAACGTATACCGCTGTATGCCAGCGTATACGCTGTATGTGTGACCTCGGTGTACAGACTTGATCAAAGTAAAAGAATTCCTCGACCTTCAGATTTGAATTCGGATGCCGTGAAGATGTTGCCTGTAAATGTTTAGCTCGGTTGACCTTGATCTGACACAGTTCTGGAGAGTTTTGATAAGTGTGCGTATACGCTGGACGTACATGTCGTATACGCTATATCTGCTGGACGTATATGCTGGACGTATACGCTGGGCATATACGTTGTGTCTACTAGGCATATACGCTGGGCATATACGTTGTGTCTGTTGGGCGTATACGCTAGGTGTATAGGATGTACATGCTTAGCGTATAGACTCTAGGATGCATGATGTCAACATCTGATGATTGCTCTGTTCGTGTGAGTTGATGCGTTGTACCAAATCTTACTCTAAAATGCTATTTCCATGCCGTCTTCAGGGGTTGCAAGTTGGGCGTATGCCTCAGTCGTACATGCTGAGCGTACATGTGAGGCGTGTACGTTGGGCATATACGCTGTGGATGCAATCTTGGGCGTATACGCTGAGAATGTGTACTTAGTGAAAACTAAGTATTTTGAGCTCCAAAGTTACCATTTCTGATAGCAGATGTTGTTGTGGTTTTTGGTGGGTCCCAGGGAACTACTCCCCATTGAGTTTGACTCTGCTTGAAGCTGTCTATGGAGCCCTCAAGCTTTAGTCTTGCCAGGGGAACATCATGACTTGGCTTGATTCTTGTTGGAGAAGTACTAAGCTCAAAATTTTGTGGTGTTTCATTGTAGATCAAGCACCACATGGCAGAAGAGTAGGTAGAACCATGTTGCACCCAACTACACTCTTCACCAAAGTAAATGGTGTTATGCTAGTGTAATCTAATGGACTTCACAAGACTGCCAAACTGTGACTATGTTGCCCAATTGCATGTGTGAATGCCAATAAGATCGCAATGTATGTAAAAAATGCAAAATAGTCCAAGTTTGAAGACTACACTCCAGAACTATGCTATCCACTTTCTTGAGTGGTGTTGAGTGTAGGTACAATTTTAGAACAAATGGGGAATGCAAAAGAAATGCAAGTTATTGATCTTGCTTGTCGGAGGTGCATCAAAGCTGAGATGAAGGCCGATGCTACATTCTGGAGACTTTTGGAGGTTGTTCTGTATGACTATATTGACTACACTCTGGAGCATAGTCTTAATAGTTATATAAATTTTGCAGAAAATGCACTTTCATGCTGACTACATTGACTACACTTTAGAGCATAGTCCTAGTAGTTGGGAGTGTAGTCTTATCAATTAGAAAAATTTTGTAGAACTAGTGTCTTTGTGCACACTATGTTGACTTCGCTCTAGAGTGAAGTAGTGAGCATAGTCCAATAGTTAGAAAATTTGCCAAACTATTTCTTCCATGCCAAGCAAACTTGACAACTTCTTGCCTAAAACTTAGAAAAATTTGCAAAACTGGCCATTTGTGTGCTGACTATGCTGACTATGGTCTAGAGCATAGTCCCAGTAGTGGAAAGCGTAGTCTTGGCACTTAGAAATAGTTGTAGCTATTGTCAACACTTAGAAAAATCTTGCAAATTTGGTCTTGTGTTGCAAACTACACTGACTACACTCTAGAGCATAGTCCTAATAGTGGGGAGTGTAAGCCTAACACTTTGAAAAAATTTTCTTTGTGTTGAAACTTAAATAAATTTGTAGTTAAGACACAATGGCCCAAATTTGATGGTGTTTCAATTGGGGCTCATCAATAAGGCCACATCAATGGAGGCCCATGGACATGACACTTTGATGCTTCATCATACCTACATGACTAAATGAAAAGTTGTCCTTGAGTTCCTTTACAAAATTGGGAAGGTATGGGATTATTGATTGACTCTTGACATAACCAAATTGAGTGCTCGAATGTATAAATCAACATCATTACAAAAATTGGTGGTGTTCATAACACAAAAGTAAACACCATGACATGATTACTCAAAATCAAACAACACATCCTTTGATATCATGAAGGTGGTTGAGAAGATGAAATAGTCCCAGGCAGTGAAGGCTCCTGAGGTTCTAAAGGACCTTCACTAGCTTCGGATGTGTGCGATGGTTGAGGCAGCTATGGCTATCTTATTGTGGTTTCTACCTCTAGTGGAAGGAGAAAGGCATTTAGTAATGCCTTCATCTTCTTATCCTTGCTCTTGGGATCATTCATAGTCCACATAGCATCGCCAATGTGGGCTATAATGGGGATATTCCATGGATAGGGTATGACTGAAAATATCTTCTTAATGTTACAAACCAGGCAATGAATTGTTTGTGTTCAAGATCGAACACCCTTACTGTGTTCTGCAACTTCTGGTAGTCATTCATTATTTTGGCCAAGTTCTTAGTAGTAGATCTATGATTGGTATATTTGTCCTTAAGAACCTCAAGTTTAGTGTTTGCTGTTGCAAGCTTTTGCTTGATGTTCTTGTGGTGCTTAAACTCGGCCTTGTACAACAAGTACGAGTTGGCCACCTTAGTTCTGATCATGGCCATCTAGTAGTCAACATAGCCAGGTTCACATATTGAAGATTGGCAAGCTCCATGTATTCCATCATTTCCTCTATCTACAACTCCTTTAGGTGAATTTCTACATAATTATACTAATCAATCCCATCAATGATGGGCTACCATAATTCATGTCTATGTTGGAGTTACTAGAGGGTCTTGTTCATCTTTGCCTTCACCACTTAAATATGTTTATCATTTACTTCTTTTTGTAGGCTGACCTAGTCTCTATAGTGATCCTTGAGTCTCTCGAATTTAAGAATCTCTAATTTCTAGGTAACTACCTCTATTACAGTCTTTTGGTGAAGGGCACAAACCTCCTTCATGGAGAGGTTTTTATTCTCAACTACCAATCTCCTTAACTTTATGTTTGCTCTGGCTAATTGCTCCTACTATTGATGGATAAAATTAATCAATTATTGTTTATGTGCATCAACATTTCATAGGTGATGATTTTCTACTGTCAACTGCACATTCTCCTAGCGGGTCAGATCTAAGGCCTTTTGAATCTTGTGTTGTGTGGCCTTTGCCAAGGATTGGTAGAACACCGTTGTCTCCATCACACCCTCAACCCCTTTTAGCTTGGTGTGAAGTTATTCAAGAGCTTCATCTCCCTTTAATGTTGGATTAAGAAATGTAGAGTTAGCAATTTGGGCTCTCAATTCAGCAACTTTAGCAGCTAAGAATTTATTGAGCTCCTTGGCCATTTTGAGTTACCCCTTGCCTCTAGTAGCTCCAATTGGATTACAGTAATACTATCCAAAAGATCAAAGACATCCAAGATCAATTGCCCAATTCCTACTAGTTGGTCTAGTAGTTGTTCATGTTGTGCTACTTTTATTCTACTGCTTATGGTCTCTGCAAATGTCTGTACATCTTTAAGTGTAGTGATGTTTGGTATAGATGCCACAAGTGCATTGAGTGTTTCAACACTTCTATTAGCAACCACCTCTACTACTATTTCTTGTCCTTGGTGCTACATCACTAGTACTATTGGCCCCTTGCCTTCCTCTAAGCACACCAAGAAGTTTGCGGCATTCCTAGAAATCTCTAGGAGTGGCTGCTATTTTGAGAGAGATATCGTTGCTTCTCTAGCACTAGGATTTAACATCACAGAAAACTACCTTCGTTGGATAGAGAAAATGGATCCGCCTCCTCTTAGCAAGCTGACTATTTGGGCCATATCATTTAGGTGATTCATCATTGGCCAGTAAATAGTAGGGTCTCCATCACTCATGCCCGCTTGTTGCTCTTACTCACTTAAAAGCCATTCTCGGTACTTGTGCAACCATTGGAATGTTAGAGTAATGTTCAACATAGTTTTCTGAGTGGTAGGTAGAGGTGGTGGCTTCTGCTCCTTTTCTTGAATGGTTTTTGTAGACATTTTATCCTTCATCATCTCTACCTAATTAGCACTTGAAGTGCATCGAATAACATCAATTGTATAGCAAACTATTCCTTCCTTCAACAAAGTTTTCTGATGAGGCATGGGAAAGGAGAATGCCTTCCTTCCACGTTCATTCTCCTTAAACTACTTCTTTATCTTGAGATAGATTATGTGTAGAAGGTTGACGGTGAATCTCCCACTTAAAGTAGCACATGCATGGGTAAAAAAATCAACGATCTTGCTGGGCCTTACCATGGGGTTTAGGTGAAAGGCTACAATCTTTAGTTGGATTCTTTCTACTAGTGTGAGTGCATCATACTCCATGTGGTTGATACCATAGCATCACTTAATCCATTCCTTTTTGATGTTAGGATTTTCTTGAATTGGAATCTTAGTAAGATTCACCCTAGTTTTAGGCAACCCAAGTGCCTCTGTAATGGCTTGCACCGAGTAGGACACTAAAATGTCCTTCATTTATATCATTGAATCAGCTTGCCTATTGTTCCAAAATAAGAACATCTCTCCTGTATATCACTCCTTGTTGAAAGTGGTAATTGGCCACATGGAAGAGGTCTTCAGTTGGTCCTATAACTCTTTAGGTGTTTTCTCCAAGAAAGAGCTAAAGTTTAGCTCCTGGAGCACTATTTTTTTGGACCTCCCTTGACTTAATTTGATTAAGGTATGCCTTTGTCAAGGCCACCTCAAGTTTTTTTGCTGAGCTAGTGCCTCATCTCGGTGGGAATGTTTTGTTGCTATTGCTAGTTCTGGAATCTGACAAATAGAGTCCACTTCAGCCTCTTTCCTAGAGGTCCTGTGGCATGGGTTGCAATTGGTTCTTCTTGGGCCTATTCTTGGCCCCTTCCCATTCTTGGCCTTTTCTTTCTTGGTTGAGATGGTGCCATCTGTGGTCACAACACATCCACAGATTAGTAGATATAATGTGTAACTTTGAATATTTAAATACCTTATCTCATTAATTAGTTACACTTGGCTATGGTTGGACCATGGTAGATTGATTATTTTATTCTTATTTTATGAATTAATTTTTATTATAAGTGTCGCTGAAGCTTGTTGGAAGCGTTTAACTTCTGTAATTTGGTGTTTAAATGTTGATTTCTTAGTTAAACCTTTGTGGGAGTTAGAAAAATGGTGAAACTATTTTTGTTAAAAATGGTACATTTGTGACCCCCACGACTAAGAGCTTACCTTCGAGAGCTACAAGGTCAAAGAATAAAGTGATTTGGATAAACAGTCAGGAAGTTATGGGCTCTAGAAATCTAAAAAACTCCCTTGGCATTTATGAGCAAATGTGAAAATTTCTAAGGGAGGTTGCACATATTTATTGTATTTTTGTGTTGCATTGACGAGGTTGCATATACAAGGCCTCGTAGATGGGGCCCCATTTATAGGGTCCATAAACAAAATATTCAAACTTGAATATTCCAAAAAATAAAAGGAATTTTTGAATAAATTTGGAATCCATAGAATTTCAAAAAAGCCAAGAATATGATGAAATTATTGAAGAGGATCTTTGAAATTTCAAAAATTCAATGGAGAATGTGTGAATTAAAGAAAATATGTAAAGGAGCACATGGTCAGATACAAAATATGGGTGTATGAAAGATTCTGATTGCAAGAATGCCTAAGGATAAGGTGCTTAACAAATCCAACCAAGAGATATGCATGTGGGTCCTCCCCATAGCAGGCACATGCCTTGTTTGTCCTTGAATAACCTCAAACTAAGGAGTCCATGGGCCCCATAGGCGAATAATTGTTGATGAAAGTTAAGGACCAACACTTGGAGGATTCTACTAAAGAATTCAAGTATGTCAAACAAAGACATCGAATAAGAACATGGACACCAATAGTAAGGTGAGTTATAGGCAGCATGGACGGATGATGGAGAAGGTAGAATGGAATTTTGAATTGAGGTCATAAGAAGTCATTATGGATTTATGTTTAAATGACCTGAGAAGATCCATCCATAGTCTAAATCAAAATCAACTACTTTAGTGACTTTGCATCACCACTCCAAGACTGATCAACATCCTCAAGATACAATAGTGCTCCTACAAAACAACCATTGTTTCTTAAGAATAAGAAAAAAGAAGCAAGAAGTAAGAGAGGACCTTAGTTAGAGGGGACCTTCAGGCATGGGTAACATGTCTTTCTAGTTCCATAACCAGTTCTTGTAGCCCATTTATTTGTCTAAGGGATGTATTTTGAATTCCCATAATGTTTTTTCTATTTTTTTTTATTTTTGGTTTTTTTATTTTTTATTTTTTGAAATTTTTGAAATTTTTGGATGGGAACCACACCATGCAAAGGCTTATTCAACTTCCTGTTATTGGTAGACATAGAATGGTAAGAAGCCTATGAGAACACTCATGCACCCAAGAAAGTAGAAGAGTACAAAAAGTATTGAATCCCCTTGAATTCACACCCTATGCAAATCTTTAAATCCTCTCTAATTTTGGAAACTACCAAAGTCATAAATTTATTAAAAGTTTATTTAATTAAAGGGATTTCATACTTCCAAAATAAGGAAACCATAGAATTTGTGAATGGGTGAATGTTCTGGACTCATTGACTATTGCATGAAAAGAAACCATGTCTTAGCCATCAGTACAAAAATTCAAATGTAGAAATCAAACATTAGTAAATAAAACATTAAACACAAACCACCATTAGTAACAGCTACAACACCACTGTGTCATGTTGGCACAAAGCATGTTTTATTAACAAAAATTAGAAAATCACACTAAAATAAAGTAAAATATATAAGAAAGTGTAAAATACTCAAGAAGGATTTAAATGTACTAACAATGGTGTAAAATAAAAATAGTGTAAAATAGGAAAAAAAAATAAAAATCAAAAAGGTGTAAAATAAATAACTTGCAAAGTCCAAATTGTGTAAAAAAAAATAGAAAAATTAAGGAGGCATGTATATGATTAGCATGGATGGCCATCTCCCTTACGATTGAGTTGAAAGGAGGAGATTTAAAAAATTAAGTGCAATTGCCCATCCATTGAGGTATTTGTTGCATTGGGTTACTTGTACTCATGGAAAGGCTTTATCTGTTGGATGTTGACCAACTACTTCTTGTTTGGGCTTTCAGATTTGTATATGATCATGGCCTTAGAAGGAAAGGTTTCATCAATTATATAAGTCCCCTTTCACAATGTTTGGAATTTGGTTCATTGAGGTACATGTGTGGGATTTCAATAGAGAACCTTATCTTCCATTGAAATTTCTCTTTTCGTATCCTGAGGTCATGACATTGTTTGTTGAATGCATTGTGTGCTTCATTCCAAGATAGGGTCACTAATTGATTTTTTTCTAGCACATTTAAGTTGATTAATCTTTCTTTTTATGCCAGACTTAGGTTAAGATCTAGGGCACAAGCTGTTGAGAGTGTACAGAGCTCAAATTGAATTGGGAGCATTGGAAGTTTTTCATACATCAACTTGTAGGGAGAGTAGCCAATAGGGAGTTTCCATGTTGAGTAGTAGGCCCAAAGGGCATCATTGAGTTTGGTGCTCCAATCTCTCCTATGCTTGCTAATAGTTTTTATTAGAATCTTTGTGATCTCCTTGTTAGTCACCTATGCTTGACCATTGGCTTAGGGATGATAGGATGTTGTTAATTTATGTTCAACCCCTAAGTGTTGCATGAGTTTTTGAAAAGTAACACCTATAAAATGGGTTTTTTTGTTAAAATTAGTGCACATGGCACCCCAAATGTGTTCACAACATTTTTTTGTACAAATCAAGCAGCAATGGATGATGTGTAGTCAGTGATGGTTACTACTTTTTCCCATTTGGTACAATAGTAAATGACAATAATTATATATGCCTTCTCATTAAACATGGGTGTGATGGAACCCATGAAATCTATGCTCCATATGTTAAAGGGTTCCAGTGGTTGAATTCACTATTGAGAACCCTTCATATGTGCGGTCATCTCACCATCTCGTTGATAGCACTCACAAGATTGGATAAATTGGTGGGCATCCTTGAAGATTGTGGGCCAATAGTATCCTACCATTAGGATTTTTATAGCTATGCATCTCCTAGCATAGTGGCCCTCATAAGGACCCTTATGAGCATCATAGAGAACATGCAATTGATTTGCATCAGGTAGACACCAATAAACTAGGTCATTGATACATACCTTGTAAAGGTGTTCATTAATTTCCATGAAGTGTTTAGCCTAATGAAGAAATTGTTGTTTCTTCCTATGGTCTAGATCTTATGGCATCTCTTGAGTGAGAAGATAAGTGAAGATGCCATCATACCATTTTGGTACTGTTAAAATTTATTCATTGATTGCACTAGCAAAGAGGAGTTCATCAGAAAATTCATTAGAGAGTAGGCACTCCTCCTCTTTATTATCCCATTGTAACTGAGATAAGTGATCAGTAACCACATTCTCAATCACCTTTCAACCTATCATTGTAAGATCGAATTCCTACAACATCACTAGCCACTGTATGACATGAGGGCTTACCATTGTTTTGTTCATGAGAAAGTGGATGGCACTATGATCAGTGTGCACAAACACTTTATACCCAAGCACATAGTGCTTGAACTTTTCCAAAGTATACACTACTGCCATTAGTTCTTTCTTTGTGGTGGTGCAATTCAATTGTGTGCTCATAATGCTTTAACTTGTGTAGTGGATGTAATATAGATGTTTCTTATCGTCCAACTACATAAGCATGGCTTCTAAGGCATAATTAGATGCATATGTCATTATATGAAATGGTCTAGACCAGTGAAGTGCTTGTAGAATTGGAGTCTCTATGAGCTTCTATTTAAGGCATTGGAATGCATTTTCGCATTTCTTAGTCCAGATGAAGGGAGCATCTTTCTTTGTTAACTTGACCAATGATTTCATGATCTTAGAGAAATTATCTATAAATCACCAATAGTAGCTAGTGTATCCAAGGAATGACCAAACATCTTTTATAGTTTTTGGTTGATGGGTGATTCCTTGGATGATCCTTATTTTTTTAGGGTCTACCTTGATCCCTTCTTATGAAACTTTATGCCCCAATAAAATGCCTTCCTAGACCATGAAATGGCTCTTTTTCCAATTAACATACAATTTTATTTCCACATATCTTTTGAGTACTTGCTCAAGGTGGTCTAAAGCTTGCTCGAATGTAGTTCCATAAGTGGAAAATTCATCCATTGGCTTCATGGATAGATCCATGTAAATGTAATGCTATGGATCAATTCTAGTTAGTTCAGGATATGACCAAGTAAAGTCTGTTGGCCATCTATTGATCACTTCAATAGTTTTGCTTTCTACTTTGGAGCAAGTTTTGCAGTAAGTATGACTAGCTTGCCATTTTTCAAGAATGCATATTCTAGGTTAGTAGCTAGAGCTTTCAACTCTAGGGGCTCTTGTTTGAAATTCTCAGGGATCTCCAACTCTCCCTAATTGGTATCATCATTTTCATTATCATAGAGTTGGTGATGAACTTGCTTTAGTTCATCTATGCCTACAAAATAAGCACATGTCAAGCTCTTAATAGGTTCCATGCACATTATGTTACTATCAAAATCAATGGTTAGCCACTAGGTTTCCTCTTGTTTTATGGCTAGTGTATAGACACTTTTGTATATCTACCTTATATGCACACTGCCTACATGTAGAAATAGATGCTCATTTCACAAACTAAAGTTTCTGCATGTAATTGTACCTTGTATCGCTATATGTGATGCATGGAACTTGTCTCTTCTTGATCTTTCCAAATGCAGTTTTTTTAGATATCTCGAAGGAAAGATCTTTGATGTCCATTCTTACATCAACAGTGCTTAGCCATGTCCTTCCCATAATGATTGGGAAGTACCCCTTATAGTTTTCAACCTTGATTACTAGGAAATTAGCAAGATAAGACCACCCATAGACAGTGGTTACAATGTCTTTGACCAATCCTAATGGAATAGTGATGGACTACTCTACCAATTCCAATATGATATTGCTCTTCTTGAGAGGCAGCAAGTTTTAGGTAGTATACATCTCATGAGAAATCAAGTTCACATCGAAACTTCAATTAAGAAGAGATTTACCTGGTTCATTCCCAATAATCTGTAAATAGATATAAGGACTCCCAAGATTAACTAATTTCCTGGGAAGGTTTCTAGCTAGGATTTAATCAAATACCGCATGAGTGAGCATAATAGTATGGATTCTGGGGTGCATTTGATTTGAAGGGAACCTGATGGAATGGTTTGTAGAGGATGAGGTAAGAGTAGGGTGACTAGCCACCTAAGTCTATGAGGGTTTAGTAAGGCTATTGATTCAAAAGAATGGTCTTTTACAAGCATGAGGTTTTAAAACCCTCAATTGATGGACTGGTTGTAGATTAATGGCCTTGGTAGCATTGCATATTGTGGCTAGGCTAGAAGTTCACCCTGCATGAATGAAGTAGGTGGTAGCTATGTTGATGGTGGAGGAACAAGTGCACAAATTGAAGGAGGATAAGAATAAAATATGGTATCCCTACTGAAATGTGGAGAGTGAGCTTTGTAGTATTTAGGAGGGTAGTAGTGATGTTGGAAAGGAGAAATGTGATTGGAAGAGTCACGTGGAGACAGGGGTTGCTGAACATAATACACATATGGATCTAGTTACTTGTAAGGGTACTGTTGCCTTGGTTGTGACATTCCCCATGACTATGGTTGGTGCCACTATTAATATTGCTTGTATGATTGCAATGGAGTTCCACTTGAATAATATTGTTGTTGTTGATGAAACTATCTGGGATTACCTTGAGGATAAGGTAATCTTTTGGTTGTTTATCTTTTTACTAGTCGTGGATTTAGAGCATACATCCAAAACTCTTGTAAGTATGACACGATGAGGCAACATCCCTTAGGATGTTCATATTGATAGATGTCACATCCACCATCATCATTTTATTCAGTTATCCTTACCCCTTTGGTAGGCACGTTCATACTACAGTTATCCTACCCTTACCCCTTTAGTAGGCACGTTCAACTTCTTTTCGTCTCCTATGGTAATGATTACTACTTTGCTCTCTTGATTCTTCAGTGATTTTTAGAATAGTTTGGAATTTCTCATCCAATGAATTTCACATTTTATCTACCTTGGCTAAAATTTCAAAAATAGATTTTTGAATTGACAAGGTCTTTCTGTTCACCATCTCATTAAGTGATGACTCCTTCTCACTGTCACAAAATTAGACCTCCCTCTTTCTGATGGAAAGATCCCTATTGTGTTCTTTGACACTTTTCTGTTTCCTTAATTCTCCTTCTTCTTTTGCTACTTGCTCTATTATACTTTGAATATAATGGGCACTGAGTTTTGATAGTATCCCTTGGGCATAGATTCCAAGAGTTCTTCTTGTTTTCAATCTAAGTCTATCTATGATATGACGAAGTTGTTTCCGTTGAGAATAACCATGGCCAAGGCATCAATGTATGAGAGAATAGTATCTACTCATGGTGGCACCCAAGAGTTCATGATTTTCTTGCTTCCATCCTTGGATCTACCTTCTCTCAGATTAGACACTCTAGAGTATGTCTAATACTTATCATTAAATAATGCTAACATTATACTCCACCTATGGATGGATTTTGGCTTAAAGGACCCATACTAGCTTTCTACTTCCTTGATGAGTATCATGGAAAATAGGTTTAATTTTTGCTAATCATTTTCAATATTTTGTAAGGCATGGGTATCATGAAAATCTTAAAGATGTGTTTATGGATCAGAGTTATATTCCCTCATCAGATTTGGGAATATTTTTCATATTAAGTCATCTGATCTAACTATCTTTCACATGCCTGGTTGGAATTTTTATGACCTCTACAATATTTAGCATGCTTCAAGTTGCCAGCAAAGGCTCATCATCATCATTATTTCAATGATGTCCTCTACTACCGCTTCATTCATGGTGGGCCTAGTGATCATCATTGTTGTCCCGTTGTACCCCTTCATCATGATTATTCTTTTTTTGGCATTTTTTAGAATCAAAAGAGGAAGGAAAAAATGTAGATGAAGAGGATGAAGAGGGAGGAGGATTGCCACCACCATGGCATTTGCCAACTCCTCTACAATTTTCATGGCCACGTTTGTGAATTTTCTTATCATCTTGACACTTGTCAAAGCCCTTGCCTTGACTTCCATTTTTACTTGAATTTGGATTGTTGATAGTGGACTATAGATTCAAGGCCATACCCCTATCACCAATAACAAGGGGTGGAGAATCTTAATATTGATAACCCCCAGAGGGAGGGTCCTCATTGTCATTTTGCTTAAGCAAGAACAAGGGATTGGTGAATTTTTTTTCCTTCATAATCTCATGGTGCTTCTCCTGGTATTGATCTCCCCTATGTTGTGTTTTAGTGGGACAGTATTCCTGGTAATCATAATCATGCATAACGTACTTATCTTAAAGATCTTAGATTTTCAACCTTCTAAAAGTTTGAAGTAGCATCCCAAGCATAGATCAATCGGGAGGCATTATAATGTTGCCTTCCATATCTCACCATCATAGTTTTTCATCCTGATGCAATATGATGGAGAAGTTAGACACATACTCATCTAGGTTAGTGTACACCACCTTACATTCTTGAAGGACTATCAATTTAGTATCATTGCACTTGTGAGAATAAAACATTTTGCAATACAAATAAGATATCAATGTGCTTATGCGATTATATTTATCAGGAGAATGATTTTGACCTTAGGGTTCATCCAACAGTGTTAATGATGTTAACTAAACCTAGCTAGCACATGTTTCAAACAACAAGAGTCCTTGTCAACAACGCCAATGATGAGCAGTGAGTACCCCTATGCTTAACCATAGAAATCAATAAGCATTTACACAAAATTCAGTTGAATTTTGTGGACTCTATGTCTTTTGGTATACTAGCCTCTAGGAAGTGAACTTGCCCTAACAATCATTCATTGTCTTCCTAATTAAACTTGTGATGTACAAAGGTATCGTTAAGTGTAATTGAGACATATGATTTTTTTTATTTTATGTTTTATGTTCCTAGTGCTTTAAAATAGAGAAATGAAGTAGTTTAATAGCTAATTTAATTTAACTAATTAATTAATCTCTAACTAATCCTAACATAAGTATGTAGTCGCACTTTCCATACACATTCTAAATGCATACAACACTGCTAAGCTACCAAGCATTAAGTGCTATTGGGATTATCAAGTATTGTATGTTATGCTTGGAGTAGTCATACTCATGTGTTTAATCTATTTAGCTTAATTACTTAATTAATCAATTAAGGTCTAGTTTAGCTTAATTAATGAAAATAGTAAATGCAGAAATAAATCATTAATCTATTCCAAGTGCTGCAAAGTTTGATCAAATGGCTCATCTTTATTGTCGTTCACACTAGTGTGCTTAGGTACATCAATGCTTGAATAAAGATCCATACACTTTTTGACTTCTACTATGGGCAATCAGGGAAATAGTCCAATTCTTAAATGATAAAACTACAAGAGCTCTACTAGAACTATGACTTGACCTTCCATAAACACAATTGGTGTGCGTGTAGTTATAGACTTTATTGTGGAGCTACGTTGATGGGGCCTCATAAACGCAGCAAATGCTACATTGACGTGTACCCATCGATGGGGCAACACCATGTAGATGGGACTGCATTGATGGGGGCCTGTCAATGAGGCCACATCAATCGAGACTTGTTGACATGACACTTTAACGCTTCATCACAATGATATCGCATCAACGATATTGTGAATATGATATCATAGTGCATGTTATATCATCATTTATGTAATATCTCAAGATGTGTGCAACCCTATAAATATGATACTTGGGTGCACAATCTACATAAGTTTTCATTCCACTAGTAGTAGAACTTTATCAATTTTATTTTGTGAACTTAGACTTGGCAATGAAAAGTGTAAGTGCTTGCAGTGTACTATGATTTAGTGAATGACATCTTTGTTTAAACATCTTGTACTTGGGCATAAGTGTGACCAGTAATAAAGATTGATATATTTCATACTATTGTAGCATTCTCCTAGTATCCTATTTTACTTAGAATAATATTTTCTATTTTCTATCTTAATGTCTTACTTTTCCAAAGTACAGTTTACTTTTACCATTATTAGTATGTGGAATGGATATGACTAATTTTGAGAGTACAGTGTGATCGTTTGGTAACCTAGTAGTATTATTGCTTGGTTCACTTAGTAGCAAAGTACTTGGTAATCTTAGTAATGATTACAGAAGCCAAAGACATGTGTGAGAAATCAAGAATGGATATCCATCACCTTAGGCTAAGATAAATTTGTTACTTGTTCTACTTAGATTTAGAAATTACTTTCATTTTTACCATACTTACTAGGAGTACAAATGGCCACATAACATTAGATATCATATGCCTCATAGTGAGCTAAACTTTACACATAGACTTCACTAGCTCCATGTGAGAAGACAACAATCTCAAATTTAAACCAATTGCTAGCATATTAACATTGCCTTGCCCACAGATTATGATCTGGTCATGCATGAATACCTATGACTTGTATGGTTAGGTGTTGAATTGTTCCATTGCTCATCATTGGTGTTGTTGTTGAGGATAAGTCAATGTATGTTGAGTAATTAATTTCACAAAGTTCGTTGTATTAGAAATTCAAATTTAAAATTCATAATCTTTTAATAACTCTAAAATTAAGCACACTTAGCAAAACATCTTAAACCACAACATGGCTCTAAACAAAGATACATCATCGCCTACCAAACAAACAAAAAGGGACAATGACAAAACCAATGATGAAGAAGAGTTGAGTATGCCGATGCAAGTAAGGATTCATATGCTCATCATGATTCTTACTATCCCGATTTTACTTTCATCTTCCATCAAGATGGGCAACTAAGATGGAGAGATCTTTAAGATAACATTGTTCTATCTCCAAAGCACTTAGCATTCATCATGCTTTAGACAGATCTAAGGGACATGAATCTAAGTAATGCATTCGATAGGTATCATGTGACCAAACACATGACAAGACCCTATCAACCCATGGAGGAGTAAGTAAAGAGAGATGTTGTCATGAAGATTAAACATGTCCATAATAAAAGAAAGTAGGTCAACCCTCCAGTTATCTTAGAAGAGCTTGATGGAGATACATTTGTAGCTTAAAAAATCCACCAAAATCATGAGGCCTATTCTCAACCACCTATCATCTGAGTTGAGGAACCTATCAAAGTTCAATTGCATTCCACTTTAGCAGAGCCACCCAAAAGAGAGGCAATAGACTCAAAGCATAAGTAGGACTCAAGGCTAAGAGTTTCTACTAAATCCCACAAGAAGGAGTACTAGAGTCATCAAAGGAGGACAAGTTGGCATCGTTCTTCTACTGCCTCATCCACATCTTTACAATTGTCAGTGGACTTTGATAGAAGGAGACAAAGGTACTGAGACCATGATAGGGAAGAAACAAGGATTCATGATTGTCATGACTGTTATCTAAGGCACTCTAACGAAGAAGATGAATACTATGAACAAAGAAGATGCAGGGATAAAAGAGAGGATCAAGAAAGGTATGAGCACCAAAGGCTTATGAACCCAATCATGATGATAAACCCCTAATGGCAACCCGCAGTATGATTAATATCCAGGAAACTACACATATACCAATAGGCACATAAGGAACAACTGTATCAAATGGCTTGACATAAATAACATGTCCAGATTTGAGGGTGGTTATAATGCCAATCTACAACACCACATCCAAGCATTCCATGATGCTTGTGCCCTACAAAATATTGAAAGTGATTGGAAGAAATTAAAGTTATTCTCATGGACACTTGTGAAAGAAGCTAAGAGTTGGTACAAATTGCTTAAACTAGAATCAATTAGAAGATGGAGTACTATGCTAGAGATATTTAATGAAAAATATCGAACTTATTCACAGGTGTCCAGTCTAAGGAAATAGATCCAAGGATGAAAGCAAGGGATCCATGAATCCCTTGATGCAACAATGGGCAGGTATTACTCACTATTGCATAGATGCCCAAGCCATGGATTCTCTCAATGGGAATAGCTAAGGCACATTGTTGATAGTTTACAAAATAAGACCAAAGAGATCCTTGGGGTTTATGTTCAAGGCCGATTATCCGAAATGATTGCCCATCGAATACAGATACTGATTAACCAAGTGGCAAAGAAGAAAAGCAAGTTATGGAAAAGAGAATCAGCAGAAGAATATAATAGAGATCCATCTATCAGGGAAAAGGATGCAAGAGTTTGTGACACATGGGAAGAAGAGATCTTGGATCAGGCAATTTAGAAGAAAACTTTACCTATCCAAAAATATGTCACCAATATAGTAGCACAGGTAGTGAAGCTATTAAACACAAGCTCCAAAGAGAAGAAAGAATGTGTCGTATGCCAATACGAATATCCCAAGGGATGTTGTCTAGTAATGGCACACTTACAAGAAATAGGGGCATATGTACTTAACCCCAAATTTGTCAAGAAATAGATGCCCAAAAGGTTACCTTACCCTCAAGGTAACTATAAGCAAAAATTCCAACCCACGTACTATCCTAGTGGAGCTCTAACATAGCCACAAGAGTAGCATTATCAGTAGTGGCAACCACCCCAGTTGTGGAGCATGCCACCACCATGCCAAAAATATCCATATTGGCAACCAAATCCATATGGATACTTTGTGCAACATCCAATCTTTCCTAGTAATGTTGTTGTTCAAACTCCACAATACTATCCAATTGAGTACCATAGACCAACATTGCCAAGGATAGATCCAAACTCATATATGCATACATCTATAGCTAGTTCTCTAAACCAACATCCAAATCCTTTACCACTAGTGCCACCTCCTATCATGTAGGTGGAACTGCCATCTCAATTTGCAACAAAAAATGCAACAAGGGTGGTTAGCATGCAAGAGTAAGTGATCACATTTGAACCACAATCCAAGAAACGACTGTTCTTTCGAATGAGTCTTGAGAAGGTTCAAAGGATGGGGATTACCTTTACTCATTCCTCATTCCTCATCCACATCTAGTCCTCCTAAAATTCACAAGCTTCCATCTTCATCAACCTCAAATATTACAACTATCATGCTTACCCAAACCATCACCCATTGGATAAAGGTAGGAGCACTTCCACAAAAGTGAAAAGATCCAAGAAGTCCCTTAGTTTACCTTCAAGTAGTAGGGTAGGAACCATGTAAGGCTCTATTTGATTCTAGGTCAAGAGTGAACCTAATTTCACAAGACATGTATAAGGCTTGGAATCTACCACCATTGAAGAAGAGTAACATTAAATTATAGCTTGCAAACCAATCAATCACAGTTTCATTAGGATAAGTGGATGATGTGATCACCACCATTAGTGGTCAGTCTTACCCTATAGATTTTCTAGTTATTCATGTAGGTAAGTGTAAGGAAGAGTTTCCAATCATAATGGGAAGGACTTGGCTTACCACTATTAATGCTAAGCTTGGTATTCGAGACTTGTCCTTAGAAATCTCCAAGGAAGATGAAGCTAGTATCATCCAAAGATGAAGAGTTCCATGTATTGCATACAATGATAATAGGTGCAACTACATGCAAAGAATATGATTAGTGAAATAGAAAGATACCAAGACATGAGATAAATGTATAGAGGAAATATGTGTGCAAAAATGTCTATATGCAACAGCCACACTTCAAGAAGGCACTCAATGGTTGATCACAGATGAAGAAACTGAATCCAACAAGTACATGGAACTAGTAGATCAGATTGTTAGTACCTACATAGAAGAGGTTGATAAGCTAGAGTAATTAAGAAAAAGACACTTCTACCCATGAATAAGTCAGAAAGAAGAAACAGATTTGGGACAATTAGAGATCCCAAACACTATGGAGCCAGAATTGTTGGAATTAAAGGCCCTACCGACAACATTGGAATATGCTTTATTAAACAATAAGAAGCCGGTAATAATGAAAACTAACTTAAAGGAAAAATAAAAGAATAAGTTTCTGGAAGTAGTTAACAAATGGCCCACACCATTTGCATGGTCTTATGATGAGATTGAGGGAATTAATTTAAGAATTTTTTAACATCGAATATATACTGATCCTATAGTCAAACCATGATGCCAACCCCAAAGAAGGTTGAATCCTAAATTGACAAAAGTAGTCAAGTAGGTGTTGGAGAAATTACTAAAGGTAGGATTCATCTATCTTATTGCAAATAGTGAATGGATCAATCCTTTAGTGATTTTTTCAAATAAGGGAAACAAATGGTGAGTCTACATTGATTTCTAGATGTTGATCACTACTACATTTAAGGATCACTTCCCTCTACCATTTGTTGATCAAGTCCTAGATACCATCACAAGACATGAGTACTATAGTTTTTTGGATAGATATAGTGGATATAATCATATCCTCTTGCACCTGAAGACTAGCAGAAAATGATGTTCATTAGTCCATGGGAAATGTTTGCCTATAAGTAGATGCCCTTTGATCTTTGTAATATGCCAAACACCTTCCAAAGATTAGTATTAAGCATTTTCCTAAAAGAGATTGGAAATGGCATTGAGGTATTCATACATGATTTCTCAACATATGGGTTGGACTTTAAATAGGCACTGGATCGATTGGAGAAGGTATTAAAAAGATGTGTGTAATTAGCAAAAATGCCAACTCATGGTCCAGGATGGTATACTGTTGGAACAAAAAATCTCTTAGAAAGGTATGGAAGTAGATCTTGAGAAAATTTAGGTCATACAGAATATTACCTATAGGCCATAGATAATCAAGCAGGTCAAATCATTTTTTGACCATATAGGATATTACTAAAGATTTATCAAAAAAATTTCAAAGATAGCAAAATTTCTAGTGGAATTAACTAAGAAGGATGCACCTTTTGAATGGATAGAATCATGTGAGAAGGCATTTGAAACTCTAAAACAAAAAATAATCTAGACACCAATCCTTTAAGCTCTGGATTGGTGTAGGCCTTTTCACATTATGATAAATGCTTCCAACTATACACTTGGAGCATTCTTGACATAATTAGATGATCAAAAGAAACCTTATTATATACAATGTACTAGTAGAAGCATCACCAGGACATAACTAAACTACACCACAATAGAAAAGGAGCTGATGACTATGATGTATACACTTGAGAAGTTTAGAAAATATGTGCTTGAGGATTAAATTTATGTCCATAATGATCAAAATGTCATCAAATTTCTCATGAATAAACAAGCAGTCAATCCCAAGATGATTAGATGGTTCGTTATCTTATAAGAATTCAACATTCACAATGATCGATAAAAAGGGCACATAAATATGGTAGTTGATCATCTATCACGACTAAAGTGGGATGCATAGGATCAAGTAGAACCTTTATCCGACTAGTTCCCTAATGAGAAACTATTTACCAAAATAGTGAAGGCTATAAATTCAATAGGGGAAGGCATGGATAGCAGAATATCTAACCTATCTATCAACACAAGATCTTCCTACTGAATGGAATAAGAAACAAAAAGAAGAATTCCTTAATAAAGCAAAAAGATATATGGAAATCAATGGCAATCTGTACAAGATTTGTGTAGATGGGCTAGTTAGATGGTATGTGCTAGAACATGATCAATAGAGAGTTCTATAAGACAACCATGAAGGCCCATGTGGTGGCCATTATGTGGAATGTAGAACAGCACTCAAGCTAATGATGGTAGGCTACTATTAGCCTATATTATTTAGGGTTTCTCACAATTTCATGTAATCTTGTAACCAATGCCAAAGGGATGGAGGAATTATAGCTAGATATGAATGCCAAAACAATGAATATAATCACTTGAGCCATTCGATATATGGGAAATTGATTTCATGAAACCCATAACATTGATGTCAAATGAAAAAGCATACATAATTATGACTATGTATTATTATACAAAATGGGAAGAGGCAATTGCAGTTAGAGATTGTACAGCTAAAACAACTGGTAACTTTTTCCAACAACATGTGGTGAATAGATTTGGAGTACCAAGAATGCTCATATCAAATAATGGGACTCACTTCACTTGTGCTATGTTTAAAAATCTCATGCAAAAATTTGGGATGAACCATAAGTTGACCACACCATATCACCCCCAAGTAAATGGTCAAGCCGAAGTTACTGATCAAGAGATTACTAGGATACACACTAGAATAGTTTGTAGGTTTAGAAAGGACTAGAGCACTAAATTGAATGATGCTCTATGGGCCTATAAGATGTTTTGGAAGTTACCTATAGGATACTTATTATATGAGTTATTTTATGGTAAGTTACCAATGCTCCTGATCTAGGTAGAGCTCCAAACTCTAGCTACTAACAGTCAACTTAACCTTGATTTGAGCTTAGCCAATGAGAAAACCTTATGAATCTAAACCTTTTAGATGAAAACAAGGTTGTAGCACTCATGAGTAACAAAGTCCACAAACATTACTCCCAACTTAGGCATGATACACAGATAAGCCAAGTGATTATACAACTAGGTGATAAGGTCCTTTACTATAATCCTAATCATCTACCCCAAAAAGCCAAATTTCAGACACTTTGGGAGGAACCATACACTGTTCAAGCCACTTACCCATTAGGAGCCTTAAATATCTACCATCCATCCTATCCACAGAAGCTCATTCTTGCTAACATCCAACAAGTCAAATTCTACTATGAATATCCCAAGGAATCTACTCAATTTTCCCAATAGTCTTCTATCCATTCTCTCTTCTGATTAACCAATTTTGATAATAGTTATGGGGGTCTCCATCTGGACATGTAGCAACTTTACTAAATTTTTTACTTTCTTTTTACTTTTTCACATTTCTTAATACATTTTTTCCATTCTTTTATACTTTTCAATTTCTTAATAATTTCTTAATTCTTTAACATTTTTTCCATTATTTGCTGATTTTTCATTCATTTCATCTTTTCATTCTTAATATCTTTTATAATTTTTCATACATTAATTTCATTTTACTTGTACATATTTTCATTTAATTGTTAATAACACACACCTAGAATAAGGCAAGATGTAGTCTCAAATAAGGTGAAGATTTCTCTATGTTATCAAGTCATAAGGGATTGATTATTTGTACAATGAGACCACAACATTCATTCACCCATTCCATTAATAAGAGGTTCTTACCATGGCCATAATGATATTCTTCCCATTAGAAAACTAAGAATACACTTATGATCATTATGCCTAGGTAGAAAAATGAAGAACTAAGTGGGAATATAAAGGGTGTGGCATCAAAGGGATTTGTGGACTCTCTTGGACTACTATTGTGAGTTCTATCCTATTGCTTAGGTTGTATTATATCCTTGTAGATCTAATGAAAAATGTGAGTAAGAGTACAATAAGTGCTACCTTACCATATCACTAGAAAGACATGTTACCCATGCCTAATGGTAGTCCTCTAGTAAGGCTAACACAGATAAAAATAAAAACTATGCATAGAATAAATTTTTGGGGGTCCATATGGAAAGACATGTTACCCATTCCAGAAGGTAGAAAATAAAAAAGTGTCATGAATAAACTCCTCCCTTGGACAATACACCGAGTGACAATACTCCTTGTAATACTAATAGTCTTACAGTTGTAACTTCAAGAGATGAAATAATGCGATGTCACTGGAATGTTGTCTAGACTTGGTATGAATCTTGGACAAAAAGGCTAATGTTTACTTTAACGACTAATAAAACACAAAACTTCATTATGCCTATGGTAAGATACCTCACATCTCAAGTTTAGCAATCCTTTCTCTAAGTCCATCTCACCTCACTGTATATTTAATCATAACATGTTATCTTATATAATATAGTGTTATTTTCCTAATCTAGTGATACTAACATGTGTGTTTTTCTAGATAGGCATGTCTTACATTCAACTCCTTAAGTGCCTAAGGACACTTTGGACGTGGTTATACAAGGGCACTAAGGGTTGGAGCCTTCTTTGGGGAGGATCCACTTCTATAACTATTGTATTTCATACTTTATAAGTAATACCACATCATCTTGAGCCTTCCAAGCACAATAAATATCAATAAATATTTCCTTTATCATCCAATAACTCCATTCTATGCCAAGAATTCATTTCCTTTCTCATCCATCTTATCCACACTTACTAACCTTTTGTAGCCCGAGATTCCTTTACCATAAACTTGCAATGCTTATTTTTCTCCACCAAAACATCATACCTATTCCAAGATCCTCTAGACATGCTGCATATCTTACAAAAGTTTGGTTTGACTCACTTTTTTCTTAGAAATTCCAAGAAAAATTCAAAAATTTCAATGGTGATATCATAGCTGCTATATCGAATCGCCTACAATATCATATGTACAATATATGATCTATGATATCATGCATATAAAATAGTATATATAGCACAGGGGAGTTAGTAAAATTTTTCATTTCTCATTTTCATTAGCAAAGAGTTGTTGCCTTGCAACTAAGATCTCTAAAACCCTAACTTCCCATGCTCATAACTTGATGCTCGTAGCTCCAATTTTAGTTATTCTTGAACCTTGTTGATCATGGGGCTCTCAACTTAGTCATGGGGGATGCTTTGCATCATATCACTACACGTTGAGTTAGAATTTTCTAATGTTCGAAAGGTATCATAAGGGTACACACAAAAGGAAAAACAAAAATTTTAAAGTTAATCAATCACAATAAAGATTCAATAAGGCTTCGAAGGTACCATATTAACTATTTAGGCCATAAACAAGAGCAAAATTGATAATTGTAATAAGCTAAGAACTCCATCTAACTAAGGGTATGAGTATGGAAAAGAGCTATTAAGAATCAATGTAAACATTTTAATAATTTTCAAACCCTTGATGACTGCAAATGGCCTTGTAAAGAGGAGCAACAAGAGAACCCTCACAACCAACAAGAAAAAGATCAAGAGGCCATGGAAGAGGTCAAACATGAGAATAAACTCTACAAGTAGAACATGAGTAGGAGGCATAATTTTTCAACATTCATAAAAAAAACTCTTGCCACAGAGCAATTTGCCCAAGCAGAGTAGAAGTTCCACAAATGCTGGAATAAGGACAACAACTCACGTTGTCACCTGAATGCCTTGAAACTATTTAGGAGAAATCCATCATGTCTACCATGATTGTGGAACTTAACTTTGGTCCATTCATGGAGTTTGCTCTAGATATTATCAAAACCCAACTCCAGTCATCTACCTTGATGCCTACTTTAACAACAAGTGGAGAGTGGTACTTAGGAGAAACACTCCAATTTTGGAAGAACAAGCAAGCAGATGCTACAGTAAATATTGAGGGAGTCTCAGTGTCTTACTCAGTTAAGGTAATTTACTAAAGCACTTAATGTGCCTAATGAAGGGGCAAAGGTGGTAGAGTTATCCACCAAATCTGACATAGATGCAAGGAAGCTATGGTTACAACAAGCGTACGACAAAGATGACAAAAATTATAGCGAGCTAACTTTAGATGAGAAAATCTATTTTGAAATTGGCACATACCACTTATTCCTCATAAAAATATTGAACAACATTTCAACATATGTAGCCAGAAGGAGTGTATTCTTAATGGGAAATTTTAATGTAAATATCGTACACCTCTACTTCATGGAAATCCAAAGGTAGTTTGAGGAGAAAAAAGTAGGGAAGTTAACACTTCCATTTCTTTGCCTGATCAAGAAGTTGTGTAAACAAGTTGGTATTCAAGAATACACAAATGATGTCCTCAAGAAGGCATAGAATGTCTCCTATGCAAAATTGCTCAAGTCAGTGCCTCCAAAGAAGGATCAAGTGAAGAAACAAACAAGCACTAAGGAAACCACTCAAATTATGAAGAAACAACAACAACAAAAAGCAACAGTAAGTTCCATCATTATGGTTGCAAGATTATAGGTCATCAATTAGTCATTTGCAACAAATTGCAAAGACTATTAATTAGGGAACACGTGAGGAGGCAAATCTTTATAAGATCATTAACAATGTTGTCTAGTCCACTATTTCCAAAATTCCACCAGTGGACAAATATTGTTGCAATTAAGAGGAGGGGAACAATGGTCACAACAAATTTCCAAGAAAGTTGCATCATTTTAAGTGGTGCTAGAAATTGGAGACTGAGCCATAGTTGTGGGTATGCAACACCAAGATGCAGTGGGAGACATAGAAGTAATCATAGATCACATAAAAGTATTCTTTAATGTTAATGTTATGCCACCAGTAGATTTTTTTGGAGCCATAGATGCTCAAATGTTAGCTAGTACTTCAATGACTCTTGTAGATCATGAGGATGTGCTAGATAGACTATTGCAAACAAGGCAAGTCATGCAGAACGTTTTTGATATCCCTAGTGATATCATTGTAGTGTAGTTTAATCTTATAGCCATCAAGGGTAAGTTGGTCATGGTAGAAACCAAGGTAGAACATGCAGACAATGAAGTTCATAGATTATAGGAAGAGCTCGCAACCTTAAGAGTCAAAAGAAGAGATCCTACTCAATATATTGCACCTGGCTAGTTGGAGTAGTTCAGAACGAAATAGATCAATCACCTCATGGAGCATAACAAGTAGATGAAGAATGAGAAAGAGAAGGTAGTGTGGAATGCCTTAGTAGCAAAAGCATAGACATGTGCACATGCTAAAGCACTCACTACATTACAAAAAGAAAACAAACAGTTGATTGCATATAATGCCCGATTGACCAACGTGAAGAAATAGAAGAACATCCTTGAAGAAAGTATTCATTAGTTAAGAGAACAATTGATGAGGGTCAACCAGGATATGAGTTGCCTAGCACGAGAGAGTAGAACCCTCTCAATGGAAAAGGTATGCGCAATAAGATAGAAATCAACTATTGAAATAAGCATGTGGCATAATGAAGCAAAAAGGCATGAAAGGCTCAAAGAATGGTTCTGCTATCAAGTGGGTATGTATAAGCAAGTAAATGAAAAAGAAATCTAGATGGCTAAAGCCCAAATCAACTTGATTTTAGCATAGAATCTAGATTTGTAGCCTATCTTGGATAGTATGACCCATGTCCACCAAGTAGAGATAAAAAATAAAGATTTGCAAATAGAGGATTTGACAGAATACATGGGGTTAGCTAACCTTCGTTATGCTAACCTAGCCATGTTAATAGTAGGTAGACTTAGAAATGAGCTAGTAGTGATCATGTATGTATTATACAAGGAGAAATTTGTTGATTAGAAAGATGCTTTGCAGAAGTTGCATGTGGCGAATTCAGAACTAGAAATAGTAAAGGCCATTTATCATAGTCAAAAGGATGTTGCAGCCAACCTGGCTAAAAGAATGTCAAATTATCAAGAGTTATGCAAAATGGACACAACATTTGAAGAAGAAAGAAGGTAGTTTGCAGCGTGGTATGTAAAAGCAAATCAAATGTTTCTGCAACTACCATGTCCATGGGATGTACTGGCTCCATCACATATCATTCAACCAACATAGACAGTGTATGACCCTAGAATGGAGAAAAAAAAACTTCAAGCATTGCTTAATAGATACAAATTTTAGGAGTTTGATGACAAAGGAAAGTAGTTGATGGAGGAGTGACCACCACTAGGCACCACTTAAGCTACATCAAGTTGTCTCAAGTTTTTGTTTTGTTGTTTTTTCATACAATTGTGTCCAAATTTTGTAAAACACCACTGCGGCATTTACTGTCTTGTATATAGCCAATTAGCCATGTATAGTTGAATCTACCTTCCAATTTTGTAAGGAGCTCTATCCTCATTTTTTTTAACTCGAGGATGAGTTTCCAGTCAATTATGGGGGTATGATGAAGTCATTTTTTTTTATAAAAAAAAAACATTGCATCAACGATATCGTGGATATGATATCGCATCAATGATATCGTGGATACAATATCATAGCACATGCTACATCATTGTTGATATGATATGTTGGGAGTGCAACCTTATAAATACAACACTTGGGCACACAATCTGCATAAGTTTTCATTCCACTAGTAGCAAAACTCTATCAGTGTTATTTCGTGAACTTAGACTTGGTGATTAAAAGTGTGAATGCTAACAGTGTAGTGTGATTTAGTGAACGACATCTTTGTTCAAACATCTTGTATTTAGGCACAAGTGTGATTGACAATAAAGATCGAGCTATTTCATACTATTATAGCATTCTCCTAGTTTCCTTTTTTACTTAGAATAATATTTTCTATTTTCTAGCTTAATGTTTTACTTTTCCAAAGTACACTTTACTTTGATTGTTATTAGTATGCGGAATGGATATGATTGATTTTGAGCATAAAGTGTGATCGTTTAGTAACCCAGTAGCATTATCGCTTGGTTTGCCTAGTAGCAAAGTACTTGGTAATCCTAGTAATGATTACATAAGCCCAAGATGTGTGTGGAAAATCAGGAACAAGTATCCATCGCCTTGGGCTAAGATATATTTGTTACTTATTTTACTTAGACTTAGAAATTACTTTCATTTTTACCATACTTATTAGGAGTACAAATGACCACATAGCTTTGAATATCATATGGCTCACGGTGAGCTAAACCATATACATAGACTTCACTAGCTCCACGTGAGAAGACAATGGTCTCAAATTTAAACCAATTGCTAGCATATTAACATTGCCATAGCCACAGATTATGATTTGGTCATGCGTGAATGTCTGTGACTTGTATGGTTGGGTGTTGGATTGCTCCACCACTCATCAACTAAGATATACAAATAGTATGTACTAGGTATTAGTTAGAGTTGAGCCAATATAAATCTAAGGAGATTTAGAATACAAGAAAAAACAATTCACTAAAATAAAGATGTAAGTTTTTAAAATTGAGTGATAAAGCACATCACATGTTTTTCCCAATGTTGTGAATTTCTTCATTTTCAACTTAGAATATCTAAGTTTGAGAGTTGAAAATATCATTATAATTATGCCTTTTCAAGCATGAGGGATCATATGGTTAGTTTGTAATATTTTGTTTTCTTCATCATGGAGATACATTTCTTAGTTTATCTTTAGGCATCATTGTAACTTTAAAATTACCAGCTTCTTATATAACTTATAAGATCATGAAAATGGAGCCATGCTAGTGGTATACTATGTGATAAAATAATCCAATATATAAACAAGAAATCAATGTGGTAGAAATGTGAATGCTTAGATGGATGTCAAATGTTACTAGAAGAGATATGTTGCACAATAGAAAAATTAGAGGAAGACTCGAAGTAACTTCTATTTCAAATAAGTTACAGGAATGGCATCTTAGATAGTTTGGGTATGTGAGAAAAAGATTTGATAACTGTTCTAGGAAAGCTACCAAAAGGAAGACCCAAAAAAGATATAGAAATTAATAATTGAAGATTATCTAAAAAAATTGCAAATAAATAAAGATTTAGCTCTTTATATAAGTGAATGCCAAAAATGAACTCATGTAGTTGATCCTATTTTGTTGGGAGTAAGGCTATGATAATGATGATGATGACAATAATGATGAACTTTTAATGATTAATAAATTTTATTTGGTTGGTAATGGGGTAAGGATGATTAGAATGTCAAAAATAGAACCACCAATGACATGATCCCATGCATGCAATAATTGATTTTAACATAAGTATAACAATATCAATCATAATGCTAGCTCAAAGTTTGAACTTATTAGTGGACTAATCAATCAGTTTTCAATTGATTTGCTACCTTACCAACAATGAGAATGATTACAATAAGCCTTGCAATAATTAAAAAAACAAGTAATGATTGGATAAAATAAGTAATTTCTAATTAATTTTTTTCATTTGTAGCCAATAAGTTATGAGTTCAAGTTCTAATTAAAGACATAGTTAAGTTTGTTGTATTATCACCTAATTTTCACCAAAGTATTATGCTAGTTGATAATCTATAAATATTTTTCATTTGTATTTGAGATAAATTAAGTTAAAAATTTATCAACTTTGCATTAATAGTACTCTTAGAAATAAGACAAATAAAGAATAAATCTATAAATTCTAACAAAATAAAAATAGTGTACAAAAATTAAACTCTTCACTAATTAGAAATATTGTATATCTTTTTGTTGCAACCCTGAAAGGCTCAATGCTCATCCTACCAAGTGGACAACAAATTGTGTCCTATTGGTCAATCACAGACATTATTGTTAGCCTTACTTTCCTACATGGCTAACAAGGTGTGCTCCTTCACCTTGAACATTTACTAGATTATCTAGCTACTAGAGCCTACAATTTGCCCCTTTGTGAGTTAGTGACATAATCAATCCCCAAGCCTTCAATTGGATTGCAACTCCAAGGCAAGATGTCAAAGCCTCTCACAACCCATTAGCATGATCACAACACTACCTAGATAGCATCATTTGTGACAAACTACTTGCTCATCTTTCGTTCCTATGTATTTCACCACCAACAAAGTCAAATTTCCTATCATCCTTTGCTTGCTAGTACAATTGAGTTCCTATTGTCTCTTACAAAGCAAAAACATATTTGTCGCTATTTCTATAACCATAGGTTTTGGTGGGCACCTAAGCATATTTACTTGTTAATATCTACCAAATTATCAAGTACTGAAACTTGCAACCTCCCCTTTGTAGGTTGGCGACACACTAAACCCCTATCATTTTTTGTTTGTTTTCTTGCTAGTTCTATAGCCATAATTTTTAATAAGCCCTCAACCACATATACTTGTTACTATAAATCACTTTTTGATGTACTTGTTAATGTAACTCACTTTTTGAGTTTTTCTCGGGAAAAAGTCTAAATTCAATGCTAAATATATTTTTTAAATTTAGAAATTTAAATTTAACCATAATGACCTGGGTTCAAGCCTAGGCATAGCTATTAGAAAAGTTTAATCTTTCACTAATCTATCAACCCTCAAAGAGTTTAGACTTACTCAAAGAATTTAGACTTTCACTCATCTACCAACCCTAATAAAATACACTAGTTCCAAGTAACAAGCATTCTAGATTTAACGGCGACAAAGACGACGCTTCCATTACTTACGATAAACACACCATAACACATGGTCCAGTAAAAAAACGAAGTCACAATTAACGTCAAACCTATGACAAAAAAAAAAAAAAACAAACAAACAAACACAAACATGTGCTGCCGAGCATCAGCATCAGCGACAAAACACACACATGTGCCTATCCAGGAATCAGCATCAGCATCAGCCACACAGAGAACAGACAAACAGTTGGCCTAGTGAATGGTATCTCGTAGTGGAACGGTATCTCCCAAAACAGACTCACGTGGCAGTTATAACATACATCCACATAAGGCTCTACTCTTTAAATGAAATCATACTCTCTGAACGAAACCAATGGAACCAGCTGCTTAATATGAAACCATACTCTCTAAATGAAACCAATTGAACCGGCTGCTTAATAGTTCCAGCCTGCCCGTGGATCCACCTAACTAATGGGACTAAGCTCTGCCCGTGTACTTTAACAGAACGAACGCAATGTAACATATTTTCATCATTCATCCTCTAAACCTATTCGACGTATCTGCTTATCCACAAAGCAGCTATATCGAGACTTTGCTTTACTTTTTGGATTGGTGCGGAGTCTTTCATCCGCTAATCAAAAAGACTCGGAAATTTGTTAACCCTTCGAGCTTGGTGTGTGTGTTGGCGTAGATTACCATTATATTGCATTCGCATGCCTTATTTTCCTCCGCCAAACGATGTGGGACAATGTTATCAACTGCAACCGCTGGTCAAAGCCTTGCAATGCTAAAACTTCCACCACTCTAAAGGCAAAGCACGTTGAATTGAATTCGCATTTTTTAAGTAAAGTTCATTCGGCAAACTGAACAATAATGACGAATGGGGTTTTATTTAGGATCATGGAGGAGTCCTTGAGCATGGTGAACGTTACACGTCATATAAGATGATATTTCAACAAAATGGGTCAAACTTGAAATAATCATAATATAGATAATTAGAACTTTTTAACTTAGCATTGCTCATCAAAATCAAACTTATGACTTGCAACTTTCAAATCAAGAGTATGTATCACTAGGGTAATACCTTATTGTAAACATTAATGCAATAAGTGTATTAACTCATTTGTAGGATCCACCAAATATCATCATAATCCTAGCCCTTGTCTTACTTTGAATGATGTATGAAGACCAAATACTTGCCATCAAATCTAACCAAGTTCCCTTCAAAGCAAATCTAGCCAAGATCTCTCCACTCTTGCAACAAAGGGTTAATGCTTTCAAATACACTTGGATATGATGGTTTAAGTTGTATATAGATTAAAACCAATCATGTTAGATTTTAATGGCTTTTGTTTGGCTTTTAACAAATATTATGATGTACAATTAAGCATTGGTTAAACATTTAAGGTTTTTGTTTAGGTTTGAGCTAATTTTGTGATATAAGTTTAACTTTCATTAAACATTATGCTTGTATGGTAATTATAAGCTATTAATTTACTGGTAAGAGTCTTGGTATAGAAAACTCAAGTTCATATAGGCAACGCTAAGTTGTGGAGTAAAAATACTTGTTAAATGAATTTTGAAACCTATGTGGTGCATAAGACAAGTTGTAGTAAATACCTAACAAAAGATAGGTTCAAGTGGTTAGTTCATTCTATTGTTAGGATAGAGGTTGCTAGTTCACCTCACACTTGAGGTTGTATAGAAACTAGAAACAATAACAGTTTAACTATAGATGCATTCCAAGACCCATAGACAACATAGTATGCTAGAAAAACTATAGAGGAATATCATGATGCCTTAAGTATGATTCAGATTAGCAAAATTTTTCCTACAAATCCTTGGTAGACAATGAGTGAACCACTTAAGCCATCTCTCACTGGCAAAAGTATCATGTCAATTGTATGTCAAAGAGTGTATACAATCAAATAGTTCTTAATTCAAATAGTGATAGTTGGGTTAAGTAGTTAACTCATTATCTTATTACACAAGAGGTTGCCAATTCAAGTCACATTTAAGGCATTGCTATGTTTCTCCATAATTCGTCTAAATTATCATGTTGGCTATATGTCTTTGGGTGTACTTATAGTCATTTTGGCTTTGACTCCCTCTCTCCCAAATAGTTCTAAATTCAACTTCTACTTTAGATTGTTTCTGATGAGTGGCGAGGTACCCCTACACTCAACCATATGAAACGAGCGTCACACGCGCGATCCTGTCGAACTCCACAGATGGACTAGTTATGGCACCTAGATAGTTAGCCTTAGGTCATAGTTCGTTGTCTTCCCACCTAGACTAGTTTTGCATATGTCACGTATGGTTTAGTCTAGATGAGGTGTATGATGTGTCCTAATCTACGCTACTTCTGAAGGCAGTGGAAAATAATATTAACTAATCTAAGCTAGGAGGAAAAGGGTAAGAAAATCTAATCTAGCCTAAGTGCGACGAGCAACCGATTCCTTGATCAACTATACACATCTTGGACTTCGTGCACGACTACCACTGGGACTACCAAGCATAGATCCTAGGTACGCCACTGGGATTACCAAGCGCAGATCCCAAATACGCCACTGGGTTACCAAGCGTAGATCCTAGCTACACCACTGGGCTACCAAGTAGTCACACTTAAATGCTCGTAANAATGATGAAGTAATCTCGATCTTTATTGCCGGTCATGTGCATGTCCAAGTACGACACACTCAAATAAAGACACCGTACAATTACATTCACCACACTGCGGGCAGACACGGGAAAAAAATCTAACTCTGGAGGGATCAAACTGCCAAAGCTTCGCTACTCTAAAACTGGGATGTCAAATGAGGGAGAGCGGCCTCTTATTTATAGAAATTGCGGCTGACTGTGATATCGTGTACGCGATATCGCGGGCAGATGAGATATCGCGTACGCGATATCGCATACGTGATATCGCGACCCATGATATAATGTGGATGCCTTAACGCGACCGCCAGCAATATGAGCAATTTCATGTCTCATCATACCCCCACAACTGAATGAAAACTCATCCTCAAGTTAAAGTAAGAACAAGCCACATTGATTACACAGTGGATAGGTATGGGATTATTAGATGGAAAAATGGGATGTTGCCACAGTGTGGGAAGAAAACAAAACAAAAACCAACACACAGAATATTTACAAAAATTTGGAACTCATGTGGTTCCTGGTGGCAGTGACTCCTCCATAGGTGTCTTTCCCTTTTCTTTTGCTCCAGGTCTTGGGGTTTGATGGTGTTGAAGTATGGCCTGGAGTTTCTCCTCTTGTAAGGCCTTGAGTGCCTTGGCGTGCATGTAAGTTTGCACTTGTGCCATAGAGGCAACCCAGTCAGCCTTCTCTTTTTCTTCCACCACCCTTTTATTCTCTGTCAATAGTTTATTAAGTTGCTCGGTTCTGAAAGTGTCCAGCTAGTTCTGAGCAACCTTTGGCCCTGTATTCGGAAGGTTTAATACTTCCAGAATGGCTTGAATAGAGAAATCAATAGTCACACCACAATTGTTAACGTGGGTGCCTTATCATGGGTGCCTTAATGCGACCGCCAGCAATATGAGCAATTTCATGTCTCATCAGTTTCTTTTATGTTGACAATGTAATGTATTTTGATTTTTTTTAAAAAAATTATATTCATTTTTTTGGGGTATGACACCTCTCCCCACAACTTCATCCTTTAGAGATCATAAGTGGTTAATAGATAATAATAAAGTACTTTGTGTAGTGGATAAATTTGATAGAAAAATTAGAGAAGTCTTTGAAACTATTTTACCCACTTAGTATGGTAGCCTATTTTAATAAAAATTAAGCTTTAAATCTACTTAAAAATCATACTCAATTTAAATTTTTCTCTTACTAAAGTTCTTTTTTCTTTTTCTCTTGTTATCATTATTCTTTTTATATAGTTTGTAGTGTGTTTTATGCTTATTTACAATCTCATTGCTTTATATGTTAGAAGTTGTAAGTTCAATTATGATTAATATATCTCTATACTTTTGGTTTCTTTTTCCCTTTTAACCTTTTATATTTTTTTAACTAATTCTTTAAATAATTTTTATTTATTTATTTTAATGTTGCCTTCTAAATGATAGTTTTACTTTTTCTAAAAAGCACTAAACCTATATCCACTAAACTAACAACAATCCCTCTATCCCCTACATTCCCTACCCTTTTATTTGTACTTTTTTTATTTTCTAATTAGCTACTTTTATTTTAGTTGTTATATCTTTTTTGAAAAACTTTATTTGCATTTATTTCATTCTTTCATATTTCTCTTTTTCCTTTATTTTGATTGTAGTTGCTATATCTTTCCTTTTTTTTTTTTGTAACTAGTTGTTTTTTTTCTAAGACAAACTACTGCTACATCTCAACTAGTTCTTAATTTTCTTTATTCTCCATCTAATCTTTGAGAAACCAATTGCAACTAATGATAAATCTAGTAGGATTCGAAATGTCTTGCAAAGAAAAAATATGCAACCTATAGATGATACAAAGCAAAGAAAAAATCACTATCATAAGATTTCATGCAATGAATTTTTATATGTATTGTGAATGCTTCATTTTTTTGGGACAAAGCTAGGATGATGATAATGATAACAACAATTAAGAACATTCCAATAATATAAAGTCCTTATAGAAATTCTTATATCATCAGTTTTGGTGGATACTACTGAGTTATAAATTTTTAATTCTACTATATGTATTGGGAGTAAATATTGTTAAACATATTCTTGAGGATAAATATTGTTAAACATATTATGGGATCCAATTTATCAAACTTATAAATTTAATTTTCCATGTACTAACAATAGGGTAACATATGAAGGTCTTAATTGAGGTTTGCTTTTAGCCCTTTAACTTCAAATCAAAAGACTTTCCGTGCAAGGTGATTTACAATTGGTTATTCACTAGGTAAATAACGGATACACTTACAAAGCTAAACACCTTCAATGTTATCTAGACTTAGCAAAGAATTTGATTTCTCAATTTGACAAATTCTTACTCATGTACATCCATCGCTTGAAAAACATGCTTACTGATGTGCTAGCTACTTTTGCTCTTCTTGTCGATCCTACTTTCCTCTATGATCGTTTATCTCATGCAACACAAGATACACCTATTACACCTATGAATACTGATGAGTGGCGAGGTACCCCTACACTCAACCATATGAATACAAGCATTACACGCGTGATTCGGTCGAACTCCGCAAACTAAGTGCCTACATGCCTTATGGAACACTTAAGGTTAATTGTTCATTGTCTTCTCAGACTTACTTGTATTTGTCACGGTTGTATGGTTAAGTAAGTCTGAGGTATGTGATTTTTATGTCTTTTATGTTTTATCGCCTAGGCTAATGAGGGAAAGGGTGAAGAGACTAAGTAACTAACTTTAACTAACTAAGTTCTAATGCCTAGCATCAGTATCCATTCCCACTTACCTTTCACACCCTGAACCAATGCAATCTTCTGGGATTACCAAACGCTATTCATTGCTGGGATTACCAAGCGTAACGCACATGCTCGAAGCGGTCGTACTGAATGCCCTTAACTAGGAGTTAAGGGTTGAGAGAGATTTAATTAACTAATAAAGCATTTAAATAATTAACAATAATTAAAGTCCTATTTAGCTTAGTCCATGCACTACAAGGTTTATCCAAAAGTTCGTCTTTATTTTCGTACACAAACTTGTGCTCAGGTACAATATTTGCTCGAATAAAGATCTGTTCACTTTGGGACTCCTACTGCGGGCACATGAAAATTACTCTAACTCTGGAATGGAAAAACTGCAAGAGTTTGGCTATGGTCTAGATTTAGATGGAGAAATAAGGAAGAGTCGCCTCTTATTTATAGATTTGGCGGCACACTGCGATATCACGTACGGGCTATTACGGGGGATGCAATATCACAACGGACGTGATATCGCAGCCCATGCGATATCGCATCCCATCATACCCCCATGACTGAATAAAAACTCATGCTCAAGTTCCTTACAAAATATTGGGAAGGTATGGGATTATTGACTTGAATGGAACTAATGGTGAATGGGATGACATGTGAACGGATCATCATTACAGAACATGACAAAACTGGTGTTCATGACAACAAGAGTGAACACTTCATACATTTGACATTAGGCCTTATTTGGCAGCTAAGAGAGAAGAGAGAAGAGAGAAGAAGTCTGATGCTATTAACGCCAAGATTGCGCCTTTCGTTGTCTATCCGTAAGCATGCCATCCATCTTGTTCCTTGCATAGTTGCTTCAGCACCAATCCATTCCAAGTGTTCCCTCTAGATCCAATCTATTGTTATATGATTTCCATCTGCACACACAACACAGTCTTTACATTAGCAAGGGTAAATGAATCACAATGCAGTTGATACCTTGCTTCGGTGAAAGGTCCATTGGCTGAGTTGTGGTATGGCTGATATAGGTCTGGAGATATAATAGTGGTGACTACTGAAGGTGTAGGGGTTAAGAAAAAATCAAAAAAATTGGGTCAAGACCCCCATGACTAAGAGCAAACCTCCGGTAGTGATAGAATGGATAAAGAAAAAGAACAAGAAAGATGGAGAAAAAGAGACAACTGTAATGTCAATGAAATGGATGTCAAGATGGAAATGAACAAAATAGAGTGGATTGCAAAAATGTTAAGGGAAAGAATTTAATTGGTGTACCAAATAGGAATGCTAGTGGGTCCTTCCCAAAGCAGGCTCATGCCCTAACAAACCCACATTCAAAGAGTCCATAGGCTCTAGGAATGTCATTTGAAACAAGAGTTAAAGTCTTAACCACAAGAATTTACCAAAAAGAAAATAATGCGTCAACCAAAATATACACTAATGATACAACCAACAATGAGGTGGACAATGGAGGAAGGATGGAGAGAAGAGAATGGAATGGAATCCCAAGAACAAGGTGGTGTACAACCCCTTGTGTTTTTCATGGTTAATGTGACTTAGCAGATCCCATTCCAAATCCGGCCTCAACAAACCACATCCAGTGACTTCACATTAATACATTCGACCGACCCATCCTCTTGAAGTAACAAGAATGTCTCCAACAAAGAGTCACCAACATTCTGACGAAGCGAAAGATGAGATAGGAAGTGAGGAAGGGCCTTCGTTAGGGGGAACATTTTTATTTTGAGTTCCATAACCAGTGCTTGTAGCCCAAGGGATTATTTTGTCTAAGGGGTGTGCTTTGAATTCTCACTTTTTTTTTTTTGCATGAGAACCATACCATGCAAAGACTTTGTTGTTTTTATTAACTCAGCTTCCCGATAATGGAGCAATGTCGGAATGGGAAGGAAAACTTAAGAAGAAAACATTCAAGCACCCAAGAGAATGGCCAACGCAAATGCATCAAGTTCCTTTGAAGCCACACCCTTTTCAATCCTTGAGTCCTTCTTTAGTTTGAGAAATGCCCAGTCACCGATTCGTTATAGTTCTTATTATTGAGAAAGGGACTCTATAGTTCCAAGCCAAGAGAGACCATAGAAATTTGTGGATGTATGGATGAAATGGACTCATTGTCTATCATATCAAAAGAACCATACCTTAGTATCAACATCGTAACTTAAAGGTAAAAACCAAACATTAGCAATCAATAGAAATAGTTCATGCCATCATTAAGAGGACTTATTGGGTGACAAACTTAACAAAATGGATAAGACACAGACAAAAATAAAAGAAAAAGTATAAACAATGTTGTAAAACAAAAACAGGAAAAGTTAAAGAAATTAGTAAAACAAAAAAGTGCAAAAAAAAAAGTGGAAAACAAAAATGTGTAAAACAAAAATCTAAAAAGAACTGAGGGCCCCGAATGATCAGCATAGGTGGCCATCTCCCCCATGACTGAATTGAAAGGGAGAGATCCAAAATAACGAGTGCTTGTTTGAATTTCTTAGAAGTCTCCAACTCCTCCCAATTGGTGTTCTCAAGTTAAGGGTTGGAAGTTGGTGATGCTCATACTCCAAATTATCTATGCTCTCATTGTGGGTGCAAGTTGTTCCCCCAATTCATTCCATGCATGTTGGTGGGCTGCTCTCTTAATTAGCTATCAACCACTGGGTGTTCTCTTTTTGTGTGGTTGCTACATACAGGCACCTTTGTATATGAGTTTCTTGGGCACACCAGTTGCATGTGGGAGATGCTAAGCATTCCTCCATGTCATCACCCTCTGAGTCACTGTATGTGATGCATGGAACTTTCTTCTTCTCGATCTTTCCATAAATTTTTTCCTTAGATATCTCTAGGGAAAGATCGCGGATCCTTAGGGATGTGTCTATGGTACTTAGCCATGTCCTCCCCATTATATTTGGGAAGTCCCCTATGTTACTGTTGACTTCTATCACTAGGAAATCAGCCAGGTATGACCAACCACACACAGTGGTAATGATGCCCTACACCAATCCCAAGGGAATAGTGATGGATTGGTCAGCCAGCTCTAGTTGAATATTGATCTTCTTGAGTGGAGGCAGGTTCTAGGCTTTATACATTTCTTGTGAGATTAAGTTGACTCCAGAACCTGAGTCAAGAAGAGCCTTATGAGGTTCATTCCCAGCGACTTGGAGATAAATTAGGGGACTTCCAGGGTCAAAGAATTTCCTAGGAAGGTGGCCCACCTTGATCCAGTCAGTAACGGTATGTGTTAACATAACTATGTGCATTAAGCTCTATTATTGGTTTGAAGGGAGCTCCAAAGCCTTAAATTGTTGGAGGAGCGTACACAGACTCAACTGCTTGTGGTTGTGAGAGCTTGTTTAGGCTTTTGGTTCTGAAGAAAGGTCTTCTCTTTGTGCAGTTGTCAGAACCAATAGTGGGTTGAAGGTCTACAGCTCTCGTAGCATTATGTTGCTGTGGTTGAGTGGGGAGTTCCCCTTGCATCGTTGGAGCGAGTGGTAGTGGAACTACCGGCGTAAGAGATGTGGATGGATTTGGAGGATGGTATGTATGTGGTGTGTCTCCCATAGGAGAAGGAGTCCTAAAATACTCCCAAACTTGGTAGTGACATCGTGAAGTTACGTGACCCATAGAGTCACTGGGAGAAACTGGCTGCTACATGTAATAGCCATACGAGTCTGGTTGCCGGTAAGGGTTGAAACACCGTGAAAATTTCAAGGCCTCGGCGGTTCAACAAAAGACTGGTGATTCAGACAAAGGGTCGCAATAGAGCGTGGCGTAGCAAGTTCCTTTTCAATCGAAGGTCTATCCTGCCATGCTGCTTAGCACATCACAAGCAAATTCTAGAAGACGGAGCAAAGCGATGGATGCACGGCGGCAAAACTTTCAACTTTGCAAGTTATCTATTTCGAAAATCTTAACTTTTGGCAAATTACGCCGTATTACGCTACATAGCGTAACATCGCATTATGTAGTGTAATACCAAAGATAGTCCACCACAGCATCAAGGATGGCAAACATGCAAGACTTCGACAACCTAGTAAAAATCTCAAGGCCTAAGCAATGATCTGCAGCATGACACACCTTTCAGTAGGTTTTCTTTCTTGGTTAAGGGGCCCATTACGCTGCTTTATGTAGTGCGGCATAGTAAAAATCTCAAAAGAGATAGAAATAGAGGAAGCGCGTCAACAACACTTCAACTTTTGCGGTTTCGTTATTTTACGTTGAATTACGCTACGATGCGTAATTTAGTGTAATGTAGCGTAATTCAAGTAATGACAAGCACAACTCAGACATCAGTAGTTCATATGCCACAATACACTCTCTAGCATATTACAGCATAATCAAAGGATAGTCTATTGCCAAAGCCCACATGAGGGTAGTTTATGACGCGTTACACAGCATAGCGTCGCAAGCTTCAATGACAACACATTGAGTCAACAGCATTTTATGAGTTCAGGACACGCGTCACTTAAACCGCATTTTTCTCCTAACCCTAACCTTATAAATGCTCTAGTTGACGAAGATTAGAGGGGTTGGCAAAATTTTTCCTTCAAGGTTGGCAAAAAGAGCAAAAGAGGATCAGCGATCGTGAGAACGTCGGAGGTGATTGGAAAGAATTCTTGATCAGAAACAATCGGCTACTGGATAATCTCCCATGGGTCTGACTTCCTTGCGCCCAGATTGGCTAGATCAAGAAATAATTGGCTACCGGATATTCTCCCACGGGTCTGACTTCCTTGCGCCCAGATTGGCTAGATCAAGGTAGATTGATCCTCGCTTGTTTCATCTTTAGATAACTTTCTTGTTACTGGCATGTGCTTCGTCCAAACCAAAGCCTACCTAGAATCATTGTTTCAAACATATTGTTTTTCATAAATTAAATCCTAGATCTTGTGATCATATTCTCTACCAAATCTGATCTCTTGCATCCTAGTTATACTGATTTGGCAATCTCATCTAAATCGTTTGCATTGTCTTCAATTTCTTTCAGGATTAACAACATTGCATCGGTTTATAAAGAATCCTCATTTTGCCATCAAATTACTACCAAATCTTTTACTGATTAAATAAGTCCCTATCTGATCGACAAGACCATTTAGGGCACCTCGATTCATTTTTCTCTTTAGCACGGTCCTCGCACGGATCTGGAGTTAGAACTGTGTACACGGACTTTTGTTTGGTATTTCCAATGATCGACATTTTCCGTTGTTACAGTTTTTTGGCACTAAAAGGAGGGCCTTCATATCTAATCCGTATTTTACGAGTAGTCTTGTAAGCTGTCTGTACCCATTGGCAATCAACGTAAACGTAATACCTCCGAGGTTGTTTACGAAATTGTGTGGTGCAGATCGGTCGCTTCGACAATTCCTTTGGAGTCCTACAAGATAAAAGCCCCGATTATTATCTTAGTTCACCTTTGTCCTTTTGATCTCTACTTTTATCATCATTATCTCCGAATCGCATAAAAAAATGACTACATCAACTACTACCATTGACACCACTAGCCTTGAGAACCTTGGACCATGCAGGTCATACCTCCAATGGTCGAGCAACCACTTAGTTTGGGACGACCATGTCACTCCCTCAGGCTACAAAATAAGGAGCCTGAGGGACAGGCTTAGCATAGGGAAAGCTACAATTTCCTCTGTGCTAAGTTAGTAGCAAACCTGCCTATGTACCCACAAGAACTCGAGGAAAAATGAGAGTACGAGTTCATGTACTGCAACTGGAAGGAACTCATTCCTACGCCCACCACTTTCATACCCTTGACAGATCAACAAAGGTGGATCCTAGATCAAATGTTGATGGCACAAACATCACCAGAAGAACTAAAGGCCTTGTTCCATAATGAAACACTTCATGATGGATAAGATGATCTAGAATCTCACTCTGAGGGAGGCAGTCATGCCGATTTCACCATGGCCCCTCCCTCCACAACATCTCGTGTAAATCCATTGTTCATGGTCACCACACCTTTGACGTTATCTAACACCGATTGAGTCCTGCGTTCACCGCATTTACATTTTCTCTCTTCGACTATCTTCCTAGGTGAAGGTCCATCACAGATCATTCCTCAGCAAGTGTGATTACCTAACTTGTCTCATCGTGTGCCAGCGCCTGTGCCACCGCATGTGCATGTGATACCTACAACATCGACTACGCTCCTGATTCACATGACAGAGCCTGCCACCACAGCATGATGGGCTCCCAACATGTCTCTTATTGCGCATCCTGTTTAAATGCACCACCATCCCCACCCTCAAGGCCACGTCCCGCAAGTGCTAAACCCAGTTGCAGGACTACTGCTTGTGCCCTTGGCTACACAAACAACGTACCCAATAGTGCAGCCAATGGTGGTTCCCCCATCTGCACCAACCACTGGACGGTGGATGCCGCAAGCAACACTGCCTTCAGCGACTATCCTGATAACACCAACCATCGACCAAGCTGTTGCCTTTGTGCTGCCACCCAATGTGGCTCCCCCTTCCGCTCCACAAACGACATCATCGTCTATGAGTCTGGACCAAGCCTTCGAGCTCATCCAGACCCTTACAGAAGAAGTCAAGCATCTCAAGGCTACTGGCTCTAACACTGTACAAGTCATGGATTTCTACCATGACGATCCTATTAGCCCAGCAGTCCTAGTCCTGTCATTGCCACTTGGGATGCCCCTTCCCCATTTCACAAAATACAATGGGGAAGGTGATCCCATAGCCCACCTCGTCACTTTCAGGTCAAAGTCCTTATTGCTACAACAATGGCCACATACTATAATCCGTGTCTTTGCTATGTCCTTAACGGGTAAAGCTTTGGATTGGTATTGAGCACTTCCATGCGCTTCCATTTCAACTTTGGAAGACCTATTAACCTAGTTTGTGACTCGCTTCAAATACAACCTGAAGCTAGAAGTCACATTGGACTAGCTCATGGGAGTAAAGCAAGACCCACTCGAGTCAGTCCAAAAGTTCATACAGCGGTGGAGCGCCACCTTGAACGAAATCCGTGAACCCATCGCAGAGGCCCATCTACTGGCAATCTTCAAGGGAGCAGTCAACGACTTTATCAAGTCTAAGCTGTATTACCTCGTCCCCCGTTCCCTCAGCCAAGCCTTTACTCAGACTAAGAACATCCAAGACATGGTGGAGGCGTAAAGATCCAGCGTACGTGGTCTACAAGAATGCCCATAGTAAGGGTAAGGATAAAGGCAAAGCCACAACAACGACAGTGGCGACGGTTGCCAAAGGGTCCAAGAAGAAAAATAACAATAACAAGAAAATAACTGAGGAGCCAGCCGAGCCGACAACTAGCTCAAATGGCACCAATCAAGAAGCTTCTTCCACCCCTGAAGCATCTCCACAACCAAGGTCGAAATTTGAGTGTAAAGATCGCTCAAATTACGCAACCGTACCTATGAAGCCTTCAGAACTTCTGAAGCAATTATTGGGAACCGGCCACATCCGACATAAGGCAGTGTCCAAGGAGGCTCTGAAACGCCATAGGCGCCACTGCGAGTTACTCAAGAACCCCTCCTTGGCACAACCTAATGAATCGCCTGTGCCCAAGAACTTTAAGCTAGACCGATGCTGTGACTACCACCAATTGTGCGGCCATGACACGGACTACTGCTGGGCTTTGAAGGATGACATCCAACATCTAATAAATCAAGGTGACTTGATCTTAGATAGCAGTAGCCTGACAAGCCCATAAAATCAAGCCATGCATGTGTACCAAGATCCGTTGAATGCAAATAATGTAGGGTACACAATCAACGTGGTAGGAACAGAGGGCGATAATCAGGCACAGCCGAGGTAGCCTTTTGTGTTGCAAACACAACCTCACTCGACCCAAAAAATAAGTCCATCAACGTTGACGAGTGGCACTCTAAGGCATCCTTTCATCCTTCGAACTTCATCTCAGAATGCTTCTCGACAGCTCGTAGTCATTAAAGTCATGGCCCAGCCCGCACCTACACCCAAGGCACCCTTAGTCATCAGAGTGCCAAAACTATTAACTGCCCCTCCTGCGTAGGGGCAATCTTCTAAGTCAAACCCTCCTACTGTCACTGTTGATGCGGCCAAAGGCCCTCTTACGCTGGGGTTACCCAAACCTCAACCCCTGGCTTCTGCACCTTTAGCCCCACTTGTCAAAAACAAAGAGGTTACATGAAAACAATTATCTTCCCTAGGCCAAAGGAAGCGTAACCCTTGGCCAAATGTCACTCCTCCCCATGAAATTCGCCTCTTAGGATGAATGGAAGAGGAAAAGGGTGACAAGCAACCCAATTATGGGCAAGATCTCTTTGATGCCATGGTACAAGTCAAACAGGCTCTGAAATAAAAAAATATAACATTGAGCCTTTATGACTTGCTCATGACATCACAGACACATCGTGGGGCTATGGTTTGCATGCTAATGTCCATACCTATGGACGAAAGTCTGCCGGTAGACGAAGAAGCAATCCACTCTGTCATGCTTCCCCCCGCCGCTAAAAAACCAGATCCCACCCCATTGACCTTTCATGACGAATCCATTAAGGACAATCCTGAGGGTCAAGTGACAATGGCACCCATGTTCATCACCATTTGATCGGCCAACACTAAATCCGGAGAGTACATGTAGATGACGGGGCAGCCACTAATGTCATCCCTTATCCCATAGTGGATAAATTAGGCCTGATTGATTAGATTAGTCCTACAACGACATCATGCCTAAAGTCGTTCAATGGGGCACGGGTGCAGGTCAAAGGGACCGTCCATATCAATTTTGTGGCAGGGGACCAGTTCCCCACAGACGCTACATTTATCGTGGTCGAGGAAATGCCTGGATTCAATTTGATTCTTGGGAGGTCTTGGTTAGCCCAACTGAGAGCAGTTTCGTCACCCATTCATCAGGAAATCCATTTGCCTTACGCAGGAGGAGAAGTGGTTATCCGCGGTGATGAAATAACCCCTCAGGCTATTAATAACATAGAGATAGAACAAGGGTTGGAGATCGAAATGCCTGAGAATCAATCCCCTATCCAAGTACCTGAGCAAGCTGAAACAGTGGCTGATGACAGCCTAACTTGGGCCGAACTACTGTTCCTAGAGGAAGATTGCGATGCGAAGGGGAAGGGCCATAAATCTCCCCATCCTTATGCGTCGTTGAAAATCAAAGCAATTAAGAAACAGTTACAGAGTTAGTAAGTAAACAATGTTGCCTAACTAATACGGTCTCATCATCCATTCTATTTACGCTTACCATTTATACTTCTTATGTTTACGCATGTACTTACACTTTCCACTAGCTAGTCTCATTACGCTCATGTTTATCTTTGTGTTTAGCTTTACGTTTCTATTTTCTTTACTCCTACTAAAAAAGGCCCAAAATGGCCTTAAACTAGCAACCTTATCTACACTTCACACCCAAATTACATAAAGTCCCGAAATGACCCTAAACTAGTGACTTCATTTATGCGTGGCACCCGAATCAGCTAGGGCCTGAAATGGCCTTAAACTAGCGATTTCATTTACCCTTTGTATCTAAATCCCATTTACGCTTGGAACGCAAATTTCATTCACGCTTTATACCAGAATCCAATTTACGCTTACTCTTCATACCTTAAACTAAAAAAGGGGGCTTGAAATAGCCTTAAACTATCCAGGGCCCAAAATGGCTTTAAACTAGCAATGTCATTTACGCTCTGTACTTGAATTTCCTTTACACTTTGTACTAGAAATTTGTTTATGCTTGGCACCTTAAACTACTAAAAAAGGCCCGAAACGGCCTTAAACTATACAAGGCTCGAAATGGCCTTAAACTAGCAATGTCATTTATGCTTTACATTTGGACAATTTAATAGCCTGCAATGGCTTCAAACTAGTAACCACATTGACGCTACGCTCTTAAAACTAATCACAATTTATCATAATGTTAAAACCTACGATACGTTTTACATAAAGAGAAAACAACAAAAAGAACATTAAAATTAATACCAAAATTTGTTTCAAATACGTTAAAAGAAAGAAATATAGTCTCTTGTCTCGTTACACCACAATAAAACCCAAGGCTAATTCATTACGCATCCCCCTTACTACCACTATCTCTTGTATCCCCTAGTTTAACTTCTACTTCGAGGAGGTCGTCCTCATAGAGGCCATCCTTTGCATGAGGAACCCCTTCATAAGGACGGTCCTCTTCGTGAGACCCTTCAATACGCTCTATTTCCTGTAAACCCTCTTCATGAGGACCACCACCTTCGTTAGCTTCATCCTGTCGAGGAATCTCCTCAGGTTATTCCTGTGATCAGACAATGGTACATAGATTAACATCGTCATCAAAACTAGGTATAACAAAAATGTAATAATACTGCAACTTACCTGTGATGGTCCCACATCAGCAGCAAAGGGGACTTATTCTAAGCCAATCCACAGACGTCGCATGATTTCGTCCTCGGTGAGCTCAGACCAAACCTTGTCCCCTAGATTAGTTCCAGCCTTGACCTTCCCCTTCTCCATGGGAGTCCATCGGGGTGGTTCAGGGAAGAAAGAAGGGATGGTAGTCTCACCTCCAGGAACCCTTTCCGGAGAGGCACTCACCATCACTTGCTCTTGGAACTTTTCAAATGCCTCGGAAGCACCAATAACGTCGAGAAACAGCTGAAGGGATTGAGCCTCAACGGCAGAGTCCCTATAATGTTGATGGTAGGCAGTGCTTTCTCGTTTGTAGACCTGTTTGTGATCTTTTTGCGTCTGCCCCCACTCTTGAATACTCGCGCTAAAGTCCTTCCAGTCCTGGTTCTTCTGAGCAAGGAGGTCCATTTGCATACGCTGTTCAACCAGTTCACAACTAGTTTGGACACTATTCCTGATGACAGCCTAATAATAGGCGTAGTCAACAATAGCTGTCCTCCAGTCCTCGCTTCCTATCTCTTGGGCTTGCAGAAATTCATTCCGTGATCTTAGATCCTCGACCTCATCGTGTAGAGCCACTCTCTCCTTCTCTGACCTATGCAATCTCTTCTAGAGGTCCTCGTTTACGCTATGACATTCCCATAAGGAGCGAGTTGAGCGTAAAGCGCATTTACGCATCTCATCGTAAATGTTGTACAACACGATGGCTTCTGATGAGGGCTCGACGATGTCTAAATCGATAGGCTCTAACAGGTCCCATATGAGGCGAGCTCCTAATAACATGAAAATAACAGTTAGGCATAATTAAGTAGCGTAATGCCATAGTAAAATAACCTCTGCATAATGATTGTAGCATACTAGCTTTAAGATCGATTCGCTCTAAATGACCGATCATATCTTGAACGACGCCTTCCATAAAGGCGAATTTATCAGGAAATTCACCCTAGGATTGAGTCGCCACCATTGTCAAGGGCACGCTTTGGTCACCTATTATGCAGAATAAAAGGTATGACTGAGACATTATGATAACTAGTACAACATGTAGAAGTTATCTAGAGTCTACCACTACATCAAGTAACAAACCACTTATCTCGGTTAATTCCAGCTGAAAGGACTTCGACATCCTCCACAGCTATTTCCTCTTCACGCACAGGAGGCTATGCACTCCTTGCCTTATTAACTGGGGCCTCTTCTTCCGAGACTGAGGCCCCTTCTCCGTGTCGTAAGACCATAGCCCCTATTTTAGGGGTCAACTAGTCTACAACCTTTTCCCTCGCTGTTATACAACATGGCTAGTTTACATAAGATTTCACTTTTGTTCAACAAATGTTACGCTACAGTCTCTACGCAAATCATAACCGCTAGCACATTTGGACACATACCGCCCAGAAGAATACTCCGTTGGAACCTGATTTGCATCTTTTTCCCGACACCACCCGCTGGCTCGGCAGATCCCTTGTTTAAATGAGGCCTTTTCCGCGGCACTGACGAATCCACTATCTCAGCAGCCAAGCGCTTCCCCCTTAACACATCGCTGGTGTAAGAGGGGGATGCTCCACCCACACTGTCTTGGCCCCGTGTTTGAGGTGTCTCCATACTTCTAGTCGTTACCGACAACGACTCCCCGATCCCCTCAGGAGGGTCTTGCCACTAGATAGTGCCGAAAATATGGGAGATCCATGGTTTGGAAATCTGGGTGCGATCTTGTTGCACCCAGACCCCATTCTTCTGGACCACCAGAAATTCGGCAAAATGCCGGAAGCAAGCTATGAAGAAGGCAAAATGCACGTTGAAATGGGTTTCAAGCTTCTGGCGAAGCCTGACCATCTCAACATGCAAGCCTTCGGCAAAATAGCTTGCCCAATTGAATCGTGTCCCCTCCTCTAAGACCTCTTGCATAATTCGGGCCTGCTCGATGGTGAGGAATCTCCCTTGCGAGAGTGTCTTGGGGAAGGCCTAGGCCCGAAAAAGGGGATAAATGGTGTTGGCCACCTCCAACTCAATCCTATTGCCAGGAATCCCCTTAGTTTCTTTCTGAACCCCCAGCCACTCCTCTATCTCTTTCTAGAGCTTGGAGCTCCTCTTCGACTTTTCATCTATGGAAAAACCATCGGAGGGGACCCCAAAGAGATCGACAAATAGCTGAGCGTCAATGTCAAAATTTACGCGCACGTTACGTACGCATATGCAGAGATGCTTGACTTCCTCGCTAAAGGAGTTGACCAGGGTCAACATTTCACCTGCAGTAGCATCAGTGGTTATGGCTAAGAAAAGGCCCATCAGTCCAACCTCACGAATGTTATTGGTTACTACAATTGGAGCCGCTTTATGGTCGAGCCAACGTTGTGCCTCCTTTATATCAGCATAATCGAAGAAGAGATTGCTGGCCTCACGACCGGAAGCCATGATCATAATCTCCTGTAATTCCCTGACTATTAAGACGAAACCACAGTTAAACCAAGATGACTTCACATCATCATCACACATTGGCAAACATTAATCCAATTCATCATTACCACAAAGCTTACCAGGCCCGAAAGGTAAAGGAAATGGAGGGATTTTCCTTTGTACATCTACAATGATAAGGGGAGGGTCCAAAGTCCACTTCCTATCCAGCCATCCTAGTTTCTTGCACCTAGAAAAGAAGTCAGCATAACGGGTAGGATATTCTGGGATCTCGAATGCCAGATGTTCCATGACGGCAGCTCGCACGTTGCTGATGGAGGTAAACTCCCTTATAGCCCTCTCAGCCAATGACAATGTATTATTATTGCCCATAATACTTCTTTCATTGATAAAAAACCTATGCCAGGAACACAAACAACTCTTTATGCTCAATATGCATCTAAACAGTAGTTAGCATTACAATACTGCGAAGTAAAACGAAACTTACCCGCCTGCGTAATGCACGGTACCAGGTGGATTTTGGAAATAAGTTGTAGGATGATGGGCCATGAACAGAGTGTTATAGAAGTGATAACAGTTAAACTTGGACATTTCCCAGATCCAGCTTAAACACCTTAAACCCTTGACATTCTGTTCGCGGTCTTGCACCCGCATAGTTTCAATCATGCCGTCTAACAGAAACGCTAAAACGCTCTGCGTCGAACTGACCAATAACATCTCTAAAATAGCAGCAGCTACATTGCCTGGTAGATGTGACTAGACGATTACGCTGTAGTTGCGAAGCAGAAATTGCAAAAACTCCCACGTGCCTCTTCGGAACCACATCGCCTCCTCCTTTAGATGAGCATGAGGGGGAGGAACATTGGCCGCCGGGACATGAACGTAGCACGATGTCCAAAACGATTAGGACGGGCTTTAGCATAATACTGTAGGATACAAATGTACTACTGTTAGACAAAATCTAGACATGAATATTTGTTACGTCACACTAGGGCTTGCACAATTCCTGGAAAATTATAGCGTATATCGAAGGCACATAGCCGAAACCGCCTAAACCCTTGTAACAACTCAAGGTCTGTCTCTGACAACGACGATGAAAGCAAATACTGCGTATTACTTCGATGCAATATATAATTATTACAGAACTCTGATTACATTACATCGACACGCTATACATTATCTCTGTACAACATTATTTCTTATCACCTAAATCTTCATAACAATAGTTCAGTTCATACAAATAGACATTAACACCTGACCAACATAAGAACCCAAAATATACAAACCACGACGCTGCAACAAACATGACAATAGCATAAAAGGGTGGACAACAACTTACTGGTTAAGCGGAGTAACATCTAGAGCTTCTACTCTGGCCTGTGAAATCTGCTGCAAACTCTCCTACATCTCATCAATCCTGGCCAACTTAGCGTTCTTTCCTTTGACCTTGGGTGCCATTGTTGCAAAATTCGCAATTGAATAAAGTCCTCGTGAAATCCTATGCTCATGCCTTGCCCATGCTCTCTTCTCACTATAACCAAGTCCAAATCCGTGATATTGGTAACCTGTTTTGAGTATGAATCACTAGCTTATAAACAAAATGCTCGAAATCAACTGATTCTTTTCGCCTGATCGACACGGAACTTTCCTGAAACACGAGTGTCAGTATGACATAAAATGCGAAGATCTAGGCATTAATGTTGTAGATATCGTGCGAGTTATGGTCCGAAATGACCCTAAACTAACGCAATGCTTATCACCTCATAATTCGGCTGCATTAACTACAGTTTGTGTAAAATGCAAATCCAACCATTTCGACACGCTAGACGTGCCACGTTGCACCTCTCATCTCATTTCATACGCTAGCATCTGGGAAGCTTAGCTCAGCATTTCTTTCTACAAACTATGCATATTTGTAACGGTCGACTAAGACCTTAAACTGGAAACTTCTCTAACATGCAATTCTGATGCAAAAACAAACAAAATTTTATCATTTAACATATTGGTGAAAAAATGATGTAACAGCTTCCATTTTTGGCGATTTTGCAGGACCACTCGCAAATGGACGCAGCTTTATTCGCACCCTTAGCCTTAACAGGGCCACATGGGAAGATCACTAGATAGTACAATCACACGCTAGTAGGAGCAAACCTTTCCCTTTATGACGCAACCATAGCAACATTGGAAACATCCCCAGACTGGCCAAAACATCTGGCCCGAACACTCGACCTGGAGGCTGGTGATGTAACCGAGGACCCTCTCAGTGAGGTTCTTGTGGTTACGCACAAGGGTGAAAATAAATCTCTTAGGGTTAGTTCCCTTCTAGACCAATAGATGCAAAGTGACATAACCTAGGTGTTCCAAAACAACACTGCTTATGAAGACATGCCGAGTTTAAACCCAAGATTAATATAGCACAACATAATCTTAGACCCATGCATCAAACCAATTAGACAGAAGACACGAAAGATTAAGCCAAAAATCGCACTAGCAGTGCGTGATGAAATCACCAAGCTATATCAGGCTGGTTTGATCCATGCGGTTGATTACTCAGATTGGGTGTCCAACATTGTAGTTGTCTCTAAGAAAATGGGAGGCATATGCATCTGCATAGACTTTTGGGATCTGAACAAAGCTACGATTAAGGACAACTTCCCATTACCAAGTATCGACCAACTGATTGACACAACAACTGGTCACGTGCTCCTGTCCTTTATGGATGGTTTTTCAGGTTATAATCAAATTCGTATTAACCCAGAGCACCAATTGACCACAACATTCATCATGCCCTTGGGGACCTTCTGCTACACCATGATGCCTTTCGGGTTAAAAAACGCTAGAGCAACATATCAACGAGCCATGACATACATCTTTAGTGATTATCTCTTAGGGAGATTGAACGACTACGTAGATGACATAGTTGTCAAGTCTATAAAGTCAGAAGATCATTCAGAAGACCTAGAGTTAGTCCTTAAATGATGTCTCAAACATGACTTACGGCTCAACCCAAAGAAATGCATATTCGGAGTCAAAACTGGATGCATGTTAGGGTTTGTGGTATCAGAGACTGGCATCCAAGTTGACCTCGACAAGGTTAAAGCCATCGTCGATTTAACACCACCAACAAATCTCAAAGAATTACGTGGGTTACAGGGCAGGCTTCAGTTCATCAGCGGTTCATTTCAAAGTTAACAGATAAATTACACCCCATGCAACATCTTCTGAAGAAGGGTATCAATTTTGAATGGACCGATGACTGCCAGCATGCATTTGACAATTTAAAAGAAGAGCTGCAACATTTACCAATGGTTTTCCCACCACAAAGGGATTAGCCTTTCTACATTTATCTAGCTAACTCAAACATGTCTATAGTTGCGTTACTTTGCCAGAAAAGGAACGATGGGTTAGAAGCACCTATCTATTACCTCAGTCATGCTCTATTTGCGTACGAAACAAGATACAACAAAGTGGAGCATAACTATTTGGCGTTAGTTTTTGCACTTAAAAAATGTAGGTATTATATTTTCTGCAGTTAGGTCAACATAATTTGTAAAAGTAACATTCTGTGGGCTATCTCCAACAATTTGTATGAAAGTAGTAGCATAGCTCATTGGAAAACTATCACAACTGAGTTTGATTAACATTATGTTGGCCAATCATCCACCAAAGGCCATGCCATAGCTGATTAATTAGCAACGTCACCGATTAACAATCAAGCTACAATAGAGCCAGAATTCCCAGATGAACATGTACATAGTTTAAGCCCTGTATCAACAGGCCTTGAAGCAACGTTATACTTCGACGGAGCTTCAACCACTAGAGGTGGCAGTGTTGCCACCGTTATTACGCTTACCCTCGAGGATGTGCATCCATCGACTTACTGCCTGACATTCCCTTGTACGAACAATGTGGCAGAGTATGAGGGGCTCCTCAAAGGGTTGTTGATAGCTAGAAAACTTAAAGTTCAATACCTGACAATTCGAGGCAATTCGCTACTCGTCATCAATCAAATCACAGGAGTCTATACCTACAAGGGTATGCACCTACAGCCCTACTGTGATATGGCTAAAGATCTCCTGAAACAATTTATGACAACCGATACCCAACATGTGCCATGCAATGAAAACGCTGTTGCCGATGCACTGACAACACTGGCATTAAACGTGCTGCCACATTTGTTTGCCACTTGGCTCGCTTTAATGATAGAATGTACAGAGCCTGTCATTCAAGCGGCGCATATTTCTTCATTAAACATGGAAGGAACATCAGAATGGTAAGACAACATTAAAGCTTACCTTCTGCATGGTGAACCGCCGCACAAGCTAACACATGCGCAAAAAGATGCAGTGCGCAAGCGTGCCAGCCAATATGTCATCCTTGGAGACAGTACTCTCTGTAGACGCTCCTTCAATGGGGTATTGCTTACCTGCGTTAACAACGACAAAGCACAACGAATAGTTAACGAAGTCCACGAAGGGCTATGCGGAGGACACGTAGCCCTGCAAGCAATGATTGCTAAAATTAGACACTTAGGGTACTATTGGCCGTACATGGAAAAAGACTGCCTTGCCAATGTTAAGATGTGTGACACATGCCAGCGTTACGCAAATCTAATACACGCGTCACCAACTGAGTTACATACTACCCAAATTACTTGGTCATTCCAACGATGGGGATTGGACATCATAGGTTCCATCTCGCCTAAATCTTCCGCAAGTCATAGCTTCATTATCACCGCCACTGAGTATTTTACAAAGTGGGTTGAGGCTATCCCCCTATGAAAGATTACATCTTGACAGGTTTGCCATTTCATCTTAGACAATATTGTAACCAGATTTGGACTCCCTATGACTATTGTGATTGACAACGGACCATAATTTAGTAGCACAGAAACCAAATCTTTTTGTAATAATCTTGGTATTAAGCAATCTTTTTTTCTCCTTATTACCCTCAAGCAAATGGTCAAGTAGAAGTGACAAACAAGGTGATCATCAATTTACTTAAGAAAATACTCAATAGTAATAAGAAGCGGTGGGATGAAAAAATTCTCTATGTGCTATGGGCGTATCATATGATGTGCAGAACAACCATAGATAGGATGCCCTACAGCCTGGTCTACGGATCCAAAGCAGTGTTGCCCTTGGAATTACAGGTTCCCTCATTGCGGATGGTCCTATTTATGGTTATAAATGAGACTCAACACAATGAGTCTAGAATCGTGGATTTAGATTTAGTGGAGGAGAAACGCATCTAGACGCTCGACACCATTGAAAAATATCAGGATAAACAGAGACAGAAGCATTAGCACAACCTGCATCAACGACCGATCAAGAAAGGAGACTTAGTTCTCAAGGCCAGTCGTGAACCAGTAGGCAAGTTCTCTGCAAACTGGGAAGGCCCTTTCCTGGTCATCGGTGCATACGACAACGGAGCATTCAAGTTAGCAGACACCAACGGCAACGAACTACCAAATTCAGTGAATCATCTATACCTAAAGCGGTATTACATTTGAACATCGACTCAGCTCAAAATCAGGTAACAAACGTCCGCCACAATGTAAAACTGGCAAAGTGGTACATGTCCGCTATGACGTAAAACTGGCAGCTCTTGCACGCGTCCGCCAAGACGCTAAATTGGCAAAGGTAAGCACACGTTTGCTGAGATATTAAACTAGCACAGACTTGTCCCTGGGTCATGACATAAAACTGACACCCACAGCACGGTCTGCTAGGATCATAAACTAGCCTTTCCACTGTTCGCTACAACGTAAAAAAAGCAGATTCCAGTATGCCCAGACGTTAAATTGGGACCACGGTCTGCTGGGACCTAAAATTAGCAACAACTGTCAACTAGGATCTAAAATTGGAATCTGTGAACAAGCCATCCATGAAGCAAGTGAGCGTGATCATTCTTGCACTACATCCTTACCAGATGGAGCGGGTAAGACGTTGGGATAGACACAATGTCGTTACCCCGCTGGCATTCTGCTGATTCCTCGAACATGTCGAAAGGCATACTACTGACCCCTCGGAGATGTTGCTACGATAATCACTTTGTAGTTGCACCTCTTGGGATCAATTTCACCACTTGGGGCCTCAAAAAAATCACGGCCACCCATAGTCTCAGCAGCCTCCATCCATCGTTGTTGCCAGATTCTGGCTTGGCAGATTCATCAAACATATTCTTTACATAGTCCTTCGAGTAAGAAAAATCTGGCTATCGATGGCGACTACAGGAACTGTGGCATCAACATTGAGACCCTTGTTCTGGGCCCCTCTTTCGCGGTCTCCGTCCGCCTTTTCGCTTTGGACGATGCTTGTTTCAACAGCCTCCCTCCTTAGCGATTAGGACGTTTGTTCTGCCTTTTTGTTTTATGTTGTGTTTTGTAGGTTACTTGTTAGGATAACGTTGATCAAGAATACTTTCATTGGAAGGTGAGGTGTCATGGTGTTCGGAGGTGGCTGCTCAGACTAGCCTGGTCACTTGGAAGTGCAAACCCTACCTCTCCCGGGTACCTTACCTTGTTTTCCCCCTTTCCTTACCCTGCTTTCTTCTCTGCTTGTACAGAACATGAGCATTAAGTCGATCCGTTTTCATTATCATGTCCACAAACTGGCATAACACAACTCGCCTTGTGGCATGCAATCTGCATTTTTCTCAGAAAAAAAGGGGGGTTTGGCAAAGTAAATGTAAAACAACTTGTCCAGGCCATGCAGGCGTAACACAAATCGCCCTTGCAAGCCCTTTATATGCAGTATGACGACGTAACCTTTCGTAAACACATTAGCGAAAGGACGTAATGACTTGTTCGGAGAAGCTTCATATTCATGTGTGTTTGAGTCTTCCCCGAACCTACCATCTCTAACTCTTGTAAGATCCCTTCTATACCCTATGGCCCTCCATCCTCGCACTTCTAAGTTTGACAAAACAACATTCAAGCAGTCTTTGACAGACGTTGTTGATGCTTTTGCCTTTTCGATGTTTCGTATTCTTTGTCGACGTCTTTCAGGCAAGTCCTTTAAATGTCAACAAAGAGGGGCCATTGAAACACTGTGAAAATTTTGAGGCCTCAGCGGTTCAGCAAAAGGCTGGTGATTCAGACAAAGGGTCACAACAAAGTGCAGCGTAGCAAATTCCTTTTCAGTCAAAGGTCTATCCCACCATGCTGCGTAGCACAGCATAAGCAAATTCTAGAAGATGGAGCAAAGCCATGGATGCACGATGACAAAACTTCCAACTTTGCAAGTTATCTGTTTCGAAAATCTTAACTTTTGGCAAATTACGCCGTATTACGCTACATAGCGTAACATCGCATTATGCAACGTAATACCAAAGACAGTCCATTGCAGCATCAGGGATGGCAAACATGCAAGACTTCGACAGCCCAGTAAAAATCTCAAGGCCTAAGCAATGATCTGCAGCATGACGTGCATTTCAGTGGGTTTTCGTTCCTAGTTAAGGGGCCCATTACGCTGCTTTACGCAGTGCGACATAGTAAAAACCCTGAAAGAGATAGAAATAGAGGAAGCGTGACAACAACACTTCAACTTTTGCGGTTTCGTTATTTTATGCTGAATTACGCTACGATGCGTAATTTAGTGGAATGTAGTGTAATTTAAGTAACGATAAGCACAACTCAGACATCAGTAGTTCATACGCCACAATACGCTCTCTAGCGTATTACAGCGTAATCAAAGGACAGTCTGTTGCTAAAGCCCACATGAGGGTAGTTTACGATGTATTACGCAGCATAGCATCGCAAGCTTCAACGACAACACATTGAGTCAATGGCATTTTATGAGTTCAGGACATGCGTCACTTAAACCACGTTTTTCTCCTGACCCTAACCTTATAAATGCTCTAGTTGATGAAGATTAGAGGGGTTGGCAAAATTTTTCTTTCAAGGTTGGCAAAAAGAGCAAAAGAGGATCAGTGATCATGAGAACGTCAGAGGTGATTGGCAAGAATTCTTGATCAGAAACAATTGGCTACCAAATATTCTCCCATGGGTCTGACTTCCTTGCACCCAGATTGGCTAGATCAAGAAACAATCGGCTACCAGATATTCTCCCACGGGTCTGACTTCCTTGCACCCAAATTGGCTAGATCAAGGTAGATTGATCCTTGCTTGTTTCATATTTAGATAACTTTCTTGTTACTGGCATGTGCTTCATCCAAACCGAAGCCTACCTAGAATCATTGTATCAAACATATTGTTTTTCATAAATTAAATCCTAGATCTTGTGATAGTATTTTCTACCAAATCTGATCTTTTGCATCCTAGTTATACGGATTTGGCAATCTCATCTAAATCGTTTGCATTGTCTTTAATTGCTTTCGGGATTAACAACATTGCATCGCTTTATAAAGAATCCTCATTTTGCCATCAAATAACTACCAAATATTTTACTGATTAAATAAGTCCCTGATCGACAAGACCGTTCAGGGCACCTCGTATTCATTTTTCTCTCCAGCACGGTCCCCGCACAGCTCCAGGATTAGAACTGTGTACACGGACTTTCGTTCGGTATTTCCAACAATCGACGTTTTTCGTCGTTACAAGGGTATTGTTGCCTAGGCGGTGGCATCCCCCATGACTGTGGGTGTTGCTCGATAGTTTGTGGCGAAGTTCCACTTGGATAATATGTTAACGGTTGGTGGAACTACCTCCGGTTACCTTGGGGATAAGGTAACCTTCGGGGTGCTTGCCATTTGTTAAGTTTTGGGTTGAGTGCATACACCCCAGACTCTTGCAAATGTGAGATTATTGGGCAACCTCCCTTAGGATGGTCATATTAGCAAATCTCACATCCACCATCACTGTCTGTATCTGGATCCACAACCTCATCAGCAATAGTCATTTTTCCCTTACCCTTGTCACGTGCATGGCCTGAATCGCTCCACTTTTTCTTATCATGATCACTACTCCTTAGACTCCTCTATGATTTTTAGGAAATTTTCAATTTTACTATCTAAGGAGCTCCATATTTCATCTACCTTAGTCGACACTTCCGTTGTTAATTTCTGAAGTGGCAAGGTTTTTCTATTCACCAATTCTTCGAGTGGTGACTCATCCTCTTCCTCGTAGAATCTCACTCCCCTCTTTTGGAGGGAAAGATCGCGGTTGTACTCTTCCATGCTTTCTCTTTTCCGTAGCTCCCCTTCTTCCTTAGCTACTTGCTCCAACAATCGATGAATTTTGTGGGGTCTAAGCTTTGATAATCTCCCTTGGGCATATGTCCTAAGGGTTCTCCTAGTTTCATGTCTTAGCCCATCTACGAGGTGGTAGAGTTGATCCCATTGTGCATAACCATGGCCCAGGCAATGATGTAGCAGTGCATAATATCAGCCCATGGCAGCATCCAAGGGTTCGTGATGACCCTGCTTCCATCCTTGGATCTATTTCACAAGTTGGACACTCTGGAGTATGTTTGGTATTTATCATTAAACAATTCTAGCATTGTACTTCACCTCCTAATGGTTTCTGGTTCCAAGGACTGGTACCAGCTTTCCGCTTCTTTTATGAGTGTTCGAGGAAACAACTTTAACTTCTGCCACTCATGTTCAATATTTTGCAAGGTGCAGGCATAGTGGAATGCCTGTAAGTGATTCTGTGGATCAGCATTGTATCCCCCCTTAAATCATGGGATATTATTCATGTCTAGTCTCTTGATCTGACTATCTTTCTGGTGCCTTGTAGGTATTCTAACTACCTCTATAATGTCTAACATACTTCGGGTGGCAAGTAGGGGTTCATCATGATCATCTCTCTCATGACATCTATGATGCCTATGTGGTTCCCTACTTTCCCTTCTTCCATGCCTAGATTCACTAGAGTGCCCTCATCCTTGCTCTCGACTCTCTTGTCGAGGTCTCTCATTTTTCTTACCCTTATCCTCACCGTTGTGCTTCTTGTGACTACGTCTTGATGTGGAAGGAGATGGTGAATGATGTGATGAAGGGAAAGAAGAAGGAGAGCCATCACCATGGCAATGTCTCCTTCCTTCTCTTCAGTGATCTCGACCCTAATCGTGATGACGATCAGAACACTCACCCTTATCATTTTTTTGTGTTCCCTCATTGAACACTTGGTGTTCATGGGCATCAGAACCAGGGTTGTGTATCGTGGAGCGAAGGTTATGATACACCACCTCCTCACTATCATTAGGAGGGGGAACATCATTTTGTGGAGAACCTATTGAGATAGGTTCACCACCCCTAATTTCTATTATGACAGGCGAAGCGTTGCGGGGTCCTTTGCCCTTCAACAATGTGTGATAACTCTCCTACCGCGAGTCCCTTAGATGTTGCACCTATGTGGGATGGTAATCCCTTGTGTCATAATCTTCTGCAATGTATTCCGCATATAATTCCGTCATGCCTATCTGTGTAAGAGCACGAAGGAGCATGTTAGGGACTACTTGATCTGGGGGTAACACTATGTTACCTTGCAGATCTCTCCAACGCAGTTGTTCATCCTGATGGAGGATAAAAGTAAAATTGAGTATATACTCATCATGATGAGTATATACTACCTGATACTGTTGAGGAACTGGCAGTTCTGGGTTACGTGTGTTAGATCGTCGACTGTCTCTTGTGTGATCCCTAGGTGGTGAAGTGCTTTTATGAAAAGAAGAAGACATTGTGTCTTATTCGGTGTGCTGATTAACTGTTATATAATTTTTCATTTAATTAATCCTAAGGGTTCATTTAAGCTTCCCAATGATGTGGATGATTTCCTATGTTCTACTTAGTGCACAAACAACTTAGTCCCCAGCAACGACGCCAATGATGAGTGGCGAGGTACCCCTACACTCAACTATACGAATATGAGTGTTACACGTGCAATCCAGTTGAACTCCGCAGACTAAGTGCCTACATGACTTATGGAACACTTAAGGTTAATCGTTCATTGTCTTCCCAAACTTACTTGTATTAGTCATGGTTGTATGGTTAAGTAAGTCTGAGGTATGTGATTTTTATGTCTTTTATGTTTTATCACCTATGCTAATGAGGGAAAGGGTGAAGAGACTAAGTAACTAACTTTAACTAACTAAGTTCTAATGCCTAGCATCAGTATCCATTCCCACTTATCGTTCACACCTTGAACCAATGCAACCTTCTGGGATTACCAAATGCTATTCATTGTTGGGATTACCAAGCGTAACGCACGTGCTTGAAGTGGTCGTACTGAATGCACTTAACTAGGAGTTAAGGGTTGAGAGAGATTTAATTAACTAATAATCCATTTAAAAAATTAACAATAATTAAAGTCCTATTTAGCTTAGCCCATGCATTGCAAGGTTTATCCAAAAGTTCGTCTTTATTTCCATACACAAACTTGTGCTCAGGTACAATATTTGCTTGAATAAAGATCCGTTCACTTTGGGACTCCTACTGTGGGCACATGGAAATTACTCTAACTCTGGAATGGAAAAACTGCAAGAGTTTGGCTACGGTCTAGATCTAGATGGAGAAACAAGGGAGAGTCACCTCTTATTTATAGATTTGGCAACGCACTACGATATCGCGTACATGATATCGTAGGGTAAGACACGATATCGTGGGGGATGCGATATTGCGGTGGACACTATATCACGGCCCATGCGATATCGCGTCCCCTCAAATACACAATGCATTGGCCTAGTTAACTTAGAGGAAGATAAACAATATAATGATATCATATAATATTTACAAATTGGAGAAACTCCTGAACATTTATCTTATTCCCAATAGGATATTCTTCGTAAACATTCTAAATATTTTTGTATTGTTGATCTTGGTATTTTATGTCATATCTCCACATAAGGCATTCTTCCACATTTTTTAAGTTGTGACAAAGCACAAATTTGTTAGAAGAGGTTCATTTTGGTATATGTGAAGGTCATTTAGTCTCACAGTCTCTAGTAGCTCATACTATTTCATTAGGTTACTAGTGGCCTACGATGTCTAGAAATGGGCATACGTTAGTTAACATTTGTGATACATGTCAATGTCATATGTTCCAATCTTAAGAGCTTAGGACCTCTGAAATCGTATAGCCTTTCCAGAAAGGGGGGTTGGATATCATAAGTTCTATCAATCCTTCATCTTCTTTTGGTTATTAGTTTATTTTAACAACTATTGAATATTTTACAAAGTGGGTCAAAACTATTTCTTTAAGAAATGCAACTTCTAAGTATGTTTATTGTTTTATTTTAGATCATATAATCACTCTCTTTGGTATCCCTTTCCACATCATGATTAATAATGGACCTCCATTCAAGAGTAAAGAACTAGTTAAATTCTATGATCAATACCAAATTACCTAGTCATTCTCATCTTTGTATTACTTGTAATCTGGTGGACAAGTTGAATCAACCAATAAATCCCTCATCTATTTGCTGAGAATCATGGTTGATAAATCTGAACGCAACTGGCATACTTAGTTATCTTATTCTCTTTGGGTCTATTGTATTACCCTCCAAACCAAATTACCTGATCATTCTCATCTCAATATTACTCAAAATCTAGTGGGTAAGTTGAATCAACCAATAAATCTCTCATTTGTTTGCTAAGAATCATGATTGATAAATTCAAACACAATTGCATACTTAGTTATCCCATGCTCTTTGGGTCTACTATATTGCCTTCCAAACAGCAACCAACTGAATCCTCTTCATGCTATGGATCATAAGCTATGTTTCTAGTGGAGCTAGATGTGTCTTCTCTTCATGTAGCCCTAAAAAATTGGATGACAGATAAGGAAAATGACATTATGTGTTGTGTTGAGTTGGACACACTTGAAGAAAATCATAAGCAAACAACAATCAATAGCCAAAATTATCAAGAAGCCATGTTGTTACATCCCTTCAAGACACATTAGTTATGGCCATATTATTATGATTTATACATTACATGTGTTGTCTCAATGGGCTATTAGGGATGACTTACCTTATTGTAATTGCACTTTATATGTTATGATTATGATGTCTTTACATGCTTAACTAACATGATTATGTACATGATTATGTACACTATCCCTATGTGATGTGTTAGATAGGTGATGTTGTTGGTAGGGATGTTGGGTTGGACCATAAGAGCACTTATTTGGTATTTATCTATGCTTTATATGTAATTTTGGTATTTATGCATTTGAATTATAATGCTATGTCATGTGATGTTTAGATAAGGTTATGGATTTTTGTGTAGTTTGACCTTCCTTGATATAATGTATTTCTACACATCATTTAGTTTTAGTTTATCATGCTTCCCTTATGGTATTACTAGTGATCCTAGGCATCACCTTGCCCTAGCTAGGTGCAATAGGGTGGGGTGTTACACATGTGCCATTGCCATGACAAGCATGTTAGACTTAGAGACATCAAGAAAAGTAATCTTATCCTTAGGCATTTTCCTAAAGCCCAAATGACTGAATTCTCATCAAATTGGCAAGGTTTCTTTGTCATCACTAAGAGTCTTGGTAACAGAGCATACTAGTTAGTTAATTTAGATGGAAATAAATATCAAAACTTGGTGAATAGGACAGACCTCAAATGATACTCCATTTGAAGTAAAAAAAAGGCAAAAAAAGAGAGAAAACCCAAAAAAAGAAAGAAAGAAAGAAAGACAAAAGTAAGAGTGAAAAACAAAAAAAAGAAAAAAATTAAAAAGATCAAGCATCATCAGGGTTTCTCTAACTCTTTTCCTATCTCACCTACACTTTATTACATTATTTTTACTCCCCTTCCCTCCCTATCTTAGTTTTCTTCTTCCTTTTTCTCTATTTTCTAGTATTTTTCTTCTATCTCCTTCATCAAGTTTTGTCTACCTCCCCTAATGTTTTCATATTCTATTCTACTAACTTTCTTCTATAGCACACTATGGTGATGATATTAATAAGCAATCTACCACATGTAGTAAGCAATGAGTGTTCTGCCATTTTCAACTCCATGTGAGAGTCTATTGAGTTTGAGCAAGACATGTATGAAATCAAATCTATGAAGCATTAGCAATCATTTGAGTATGGGATTTAGCCATGCATCACTTTTGTGGCATAGCACCTTGTCCTAATGTATAGGAAATATCTCTCATTTCTTTTCCTAATTTTATTATTTTTTCAATTTCGTAAATCTATTTTTCACCTCTCCTCTCTCACTTATCTCTTCTTCCTTCTAACTCCCTTTCCTTTCTCATTTCCTTTCATCTCATCAATACATTTAGTGAGAATTAAGTGACTTGTTCTATTTTGGTAAGGATATGTTGAGGACATGGGTGGAATGAGGTGTGAATATCATAAATGACATCCTTCGACCATCTTGAGTGTAGGATTTAGCCACCTCCCTTTCTGTGGCATAACATCATCCTCATGACTAGGGTATTAGCGAAATACTAATATTCTCTCCTCTTCCACTTCATTCTTTCCACTTTTTCTTTTGTAGGTACATTTATTCAGTATATAATCTCATTATGATGGACCCTTATTTAATACCTTAGCAACATCCTTCAAGAGGGGGCAATGTTTTACCCACTTTTTTGGTTCACTTTGAATCAAAAGTAAGTGTAGTTTCAACATTGTGCCATGAGGATTTGAGCACCACATCCTTGAAATACATCATAAAAAGGTGATGAACTGTGATATCGGGATTGCGATATCAGATCCATGATATTAGGTCTATGATATTGGAGCTTGCCAAGTAATATCGGACATTCGATATTAGAACTTGTCTTATTGCCTATAAATGAGAGGTAGGCGCACTTGGTTTTGGCATTAGTTTTCTTAGTCTCTTACCCGAACTCTTGCAGTTTTCCCTTTCTAGAGTTAGAATTATTTTTGAGTGTCTGCAGTAGGACTCATAAAGTGAACACATCTTTATTTGAGCATTGTGTACCTGAGCACACCTTGTGTCCGGAAATAAAGACGAACTTTGTGATAAACTTTGCAGCATTCAGAATAGCTTATTTATTGCATTTAATGTTATTTATAGTTATTTAATGCTTTCATTAGTTAATTGACATTGCTTTTATTGATTCGTGAATTTTCACAAGTAAGCACACCTAATACGACCACTTCGAGCATACGTGGAACACTTGGTAACCCAGTAACGACTAGCGTTTGGTAATCCCAGTAGTGTTACACTGGTTCAAGATGTGTATGGAGAGTGGAAATGGATATTGGTGTTAGGACTAGTTAGAACCTAGCAGATTAGTTAAATTAAATTAGTTACTTAATTATTTTACTTCTTCCTTTTAGCATTAGGACATAAACATAAAAAGCATAAAAATAATATACCTCAAGTTTACTTAACCATACAATTGTGCCATACGAGTAAGCTTGGGAAGACAATGATCACCTAACCCATCCTTGTTTTGTGAAGGTGCATAAGCACTTAGTCCTTGGAGTTCAACTAGATCATGCGTAACGCTCATATTCGTATGGTTGAGCGTAGGGGTACCTCGCTACACATCATTGGCGTCATTGCTGGGGACTTTGTTGTTTATGCGCTAATTAGAACTTAGGAAGCTTCCCATCATTGGAATGAACCCTTAGGGTTAGTTACGAAAATAATAATAATATAATAATACATTGCACACTAAATAATTAATCATGTCTCCTTATTCCTATGAAAGTGCTTCATCACCTAGGTCTGACACAATGAATAGTCAGAGGCATAGTACACATGATGATCCACCAGTGCCCCAATAGTTTCGCTTGGTATATGCTCATCTCGATGAGTATGTACTAGACTTTACCTTTATCCTCCACCAAGATGAACAGTTGTGATGGCATGATTTAGAGGGTAACATAGTGTTACCACCCAATCGCTCAACCCCAAGCATGCTTCTTCGTGGTCTCACACGAATTGGCATGCAACACCTACAATCGAAATACATTGTGCATGAGCAAGATTCAAGCGATTATCAGCCTACAGAGGCACAACATCAAAGGGACCTGCAATAGGAGAGACATTATAAATCTATGAAGGGGATGTGGTCTCAAGACGTTTCGTATGTCCTAAGTGAAAATGAGGGTGGTGAACCTGCCTCAGGAGGTTTTCCACAAAATGATGTTCCTCCCATTGACTTCGGTCAAGGGGTTGTGTATCAGAACCTTCACTCAACTGTCCATAACCCAGGTTTTGATACCAACAAACACAAAGGATCCAAAAAAGAAACACAAGCACAAGATAAAGATGGACATTCTGATTGTAACCACAACCGAGGCCACGACCACCAAAGAGAGGGTAGCGGGCATCGTCATGGTGACAACCCTCCTTCCTCTTCACCTTCATCATCTCCTTCCCTCTCTCCTTTAGGATCTAGATGCAGTCGCAAAGAGAAAAATCATGAGGATAATGGTAAGAAAAACAGAGATCATAGACAAAACAGTCAAGAAAGGGGACGAGGGCATTCTAGAGAAACACATCATGAAAGGAGGGAGAGTAGGGAATAGCATAGGCATCATAGACGCCATTGAGAATACAATCATGATGAACCCCTACTCACTACCTGAAGTATGTTAGATATAACCAAGGCCATTAGGATCCCAACAAGGCACCAAAAGGACAGTAGGATCAAAAGATTAGACATGAATAACATCCCATGATTTGAAGGGGGATACAATGTTGATCCTCAAAATCATTTACAAGTGTTCTATGACACACGTGCCTTGCAAAATAAAGAAAAAAAGTGGAAAAAACTAAAGTTGTTTCCACAGACACTGATCAAAGAAGTGGAAAGCTAGTATCAGTCCTTAGAATCAGAATCCATTCATCGATGGAGTACCATGTTAGAGTTATTCAATGATAAGTATCAAATGTACTCCTGAGTGTCCAACCTGTGAAAGAAAATCCAAGGATGAAAACAAGGAGGACACGAACCGTTGGATGTTGCCATGGGCTGATATTATGCATTATTACATCGTTGCCCTGGCCATGGTTACTTCCAAAGGGAACAACTATGCCATCTCGTAGATGGGCTTAGGTATGAAACGTGAAGAACCCTTAGGACTTATGCCCAAGGAAGGCTATCTAAGCTCAGAGCCCATCAAATACAAAGATTGTTGAATCAAGTTGCCAAGGAGGAAGGTGAGTTAAGAAAAAGAGAAAGGTAGAGGAATACAATAGAGACCCTTCCCTCCAAAAGAAGTAAGTTAGGTTTTGTGAGGATGAAGAAGAGTCACCATTTGAAGAGATGATGAATAGGAAGACTTTGCCCATTCAAAATTTTGCATCAAATATATCGAAAAAGGTAGATCAAATGTGGGATTCCCTAGATAATAAATTTCAAACCGCTCTCAAAATAGTAGAGGAGTCTAGAGAGCAAGGTAGTGACTAAGAAAGCAGAAAAAAGAAAGAAAATGAATATGCACGTAACAAAGGTAAGGGAAAAGTTGCCATCGTTGAAGAGGTTGTGGATTTGGATACAGAAAATGATGGTGGATGTGAGATATGCCAATATGACCACCCTAAAGGATGTTTCCTAGTAATCTCACATTTGCAAGAGTCTAGGGTGTACACACTAAACCCCTGATTAAACATACAGCAAACACCTCGAAGGTTACCTTATCCTCAAGGTAACCCAAGGAAATTCCACCATCCCTTGACGTATTATCCAAGTGGAACTCCACCATGAACAAATGAATAGTATCAATAGTGGCAACACCCACAATCATGGGGAATGCCACCACCATGTCAACAGTACCCTTATTGGCAACCTGATCCATATAGGTACTACATGTAGTAGCCAATCTCTCCACGTGACTCTACTGGTCATGTCACTCCTCAACCTCACTACCAAGTCCACGAGTACTATAGAACTCCTTCTCCTAGGAGAGATGTTCCACAAACGTACTATCCTTCTCATCCGACGACACCTCTTCCACCCTTAGCTCCATTACCACCTGCTCTAGCTATGTAGGGTGAGCTCCCTGCCCAGCTATAGCAATGCAATGCTACAAGGGCTGTCAACCCTCAACCTACTGTTGGTTTAGACAACCACACAAAGAAGAGACCTTTCTTTAGAACCAATAGTCCAACTAAGTCCTTACAACCACAAGCAGCTAATCCTCTAAATGCCTTGCCATCATTCGAATCTTTGGAGCTTCCTTCAAACTAAAGACCACACTTAACACATATGGTCATGTTGACTCATGCAAAGCTCTTTTGGATTTAGGTTCTGGTGTCAACTTAATCTCTTAAGAAATGTACAAGGCTTGGAACTTGCCTTCACTAAAAAAGAGTAACATCGTTTAGAGCTGGTCAACCAGTCCATCACTATCCCATTAGGACTAGTGGAGGACATTTTCACCATTGTTTGTGGGTGGTCGTATCCAGCCAATTTCCTTGTGATTCAAGTCAACAATTACAAGGGGGACTTTCCAATCATTATGGGAAGAGCATGGCTAAGCACAATTGATGCATGCCTAGGAATACGTGATCTTTCCTTAAAAATATCAAAGGAAAATATGTTTGGAAAGATTAAGAAGAAGAAAGTTCCATGCATCGCATACAGTGACATAGGGTGCAACTACGTGCAGAAGGCCTGGTTTGTACAACATTTAACATTACTTGCATGCAACTAGTGTGCACAAATAACTAACATACAAAGATGCCTATATGCAATAGGCACAAGACAGGAAGGCACCTAGTGGTTGACAGCTAACCAGGAGAGCAATTCAACTATATGCATGGAACCAACTAAGAGCTTAACTTGCACCTACATCGATAGCATAGACACATTAAAGCAAGTCCATCGCCAACTTCCAATTTTTGACATCGAAAATATCAACTAGGGGAAGTTGGAAATCCTTGATGAGTTCAAGCAAGAGCCCCTTAAGTTAAAATCGTTGCCCACCAGTATGGAGTATACATTTCTCAAGAATAAAAAATTGGTAATCATACATGCTAAGCTCGCTCCTCAATAAAAGAAAGACTGCTAAAAATGGTAAACAAATAGTTGAAAGCCTTTGCTTGGTCATATTCCAAATTAACCAGAATAGATCCTAGGATATGTGTTGGCACATTTTTACCATTTCATGGAACAGGTGGACTTTTTTGCAAATGGTGAGGTACAGAATCCTAATGAACTGAAACTGTTCAAGGAGGATTATGTTCTTTCTTGTAAAGAATTCTNATTTTTTGCAAATGGTGAGGTACAGAATCCTAATGAACTGAAACTGTTCAAGGAGGATTATGTTCTTTCTTGTAAAGAATTCTGCAATAGTTAATTAACCATGAAGTTGGAATAGAAATGAAAATGTTGCTGAATTGAATGTTTTGAAAATCAAGGGATAATGACATTGCAATTGGGAATGTTGGCATGAGGGTTTATCTAGAGTCAAAAGAAAATGGTGTATCAATTGTAGATATCTCTCTAGCTTATGATAGAGTAGCTCTAGTTACTTTTTCTGTAATAAAGTGCAGAGAAGATGAATATGGAATCGGCCTTGATATAACTGGGATTACATTCGAGGTGCCACAAATTAAAATGTGAGAGTACAACTCCACTTATGCATTCGGTTGTATACGCATACATATATTTATATATCAACCCATGCATCAAATCCATGGTTATTATCTCTACTACTATGATATAAATAACAATAAAATATAATATTGATTTAAAAAGGGAATTTATGCAACAATTGTTCAAAGTCCTATGAGAATTGAACACTTGTCAATTGAAATGGTGGTTATAACCACCACAAAGGCCACTTGTCAACTACAACCTCTTTATCTCCACAATGGCCACTTGTCAACTAAATGGGACACGTGTCAACTGCAACTTGTTTCTCTCCATGGTGAACACTTGGCAACTAAATGAAGACACTTGGCAACTGAATGAAGACACTTGGCAACTGCATGAAGACACTTGGCAACTACATGAAGACACTTGGCAACTGCATGAAGACACTTGGCAACTGCATGAAGACACTTGGCAACTACATGAAGACACTTGGCAACTACATGGGACACTTGTCAACTGCAGCTTTTTTATCTCTTTGGTGGTTGAAACCACCCAAAATTGTTGTAACTTACCTAACTTGTTGGGCAAGTAACCTCCTAACTTGTTGGGCAAGTAATCTCCTAATTGGTTGGCCAAGTTACTTGGGAGAGAAGTTAGGTGAGATATTTTTGAATATGTAACTTCCCTACCTACCTTGGAACCCTATAAAAAGGCTTCAAGGGTCAAGGAAGAATATCATTATCACACTTGGGGTCTCATACATCACACTTTGAAGGCTACTAGTTAGCACTTGGGCTCTCACTTGGAGACACTTTGAGTCTTGGGAGAAGAGCATTTTGTAAAGAAGAAAGTGTGGACGATTGCTTGCAAGATGGCTTGCTAGAATAAAGATTTCAGCCTCTTTGTCATGGTCCTGTGAGTTATGCATTTCATTTTTTGTTTTGTTTAAATTGTTTAGCTAGTGGTTTAGATAGTATCATCCTTGGCAAGTAATTTTGGGATTTTTAGATTGCTCTTACTGTTCTTGTTGCCCGATAGAAATTTCTATTAAAATTTTGCCATAGAAGCGCTTGTGTTTAAAAGCCTTAAGAGCATTTTAGTAGTAAATTTCATTATTGTGCAACGTGTGGGAACTGCTATTGGGATTGTTGTAAGAGAGCCTCTGTTTGTAGTCACGCCGTTGAACAATTCAGTAGTCGAGAGGGTTCAGAAAATCTTTGGTATTTTGATGGGACCAGAATAGCTTCTTTTTATCTTTAAAGTGAATTCTCGTGGTATTTCAATCAGAAATTGTCAAGTCTTTTAAAGGTTCTGTTTGAATGCAATCGTTGACATCTATTATCTAGTCAAAATGGAGTCTCGTACGTGGTAGTTTACGCAGCAATTTTTGGTAGCATAATAGGATTGTCTTGAAGATATTGCTTGTTTGAGCCTTGGAAGTTTGAACAATTCGTAGATATTGAATTTGGGATAGCTTTATTGCGAAGTGTTTACTCGTGTCATTTTACCTTGTTTAAATATTTGAGGTCTACACAAATCTGCTTTCTTTTCTTTTCTGCTTATTTCCATCGAATCTTGCTCTATTTCTAGTTTTCTTGTGGAACTATCTCTTTCTCTGGGGAAAATTAGGAGTAGATTGCGGAGTTGTGCTCAAATGTTTTTGCAAAATTTTATTTGTTACAAGTAGGTATTATAAGGACCACGTAGACTAGGCAGTTGAACAAAATAGGAAATTTTCAAGAACTCACAGTACTTGGCAAAGTTGGCTGAATCTCTTTAAAGTAAGTCATTTGTAGTTCACACACAATGCAATTGTTACATTTTACACAACCACACGCCACAACAGCACACACACATACTCACATTAACTACTGAGTTTATTTGGAGGTATCTAGGCCTTGGTGTTGCCAGAGACCAGCAGGCACCTAAATCCTGTTCGAGGACACTCATTGGTGATTGCGTCCCAAACAGTCACCAACAATATGCCAACATAGAATTTAAACTGACCCCTCCATGAAGCCTCGACGACAATCGCAGAGATGATTGAACCCAAAGCTTAAGCAACTGGTTAAACAAGAAATTGAATAGCTTCTAAAAGCTAGGTTCAGCTACCCCATTGCTGATAGTGAATGGGTTAGTTCCTTAGTCATTGTGCCTAAAAAGGGAGGTAAATGGAGGGTGTGTATAGAATTTAGGCTATTGAACATGGTAACATTCAAAGACCACTTCCCATTGTCATTCGTTGACCAAGTCTTAGACACCATTACAGGGCATTGCTACTATAGTTTTTTGGATGGTTATAGTGGATATAATCAAATTCAAATAGCACCAGAAGACCAAGCCAAGATCACGTTCACAAGTCCTTGAGGGACTTTTGCATATAGGCAGATGTTGTTTGGCTTATGCAATGCCCCAGCAATGTTTCAACGTTTGGTTCTAAGTATCTTTTAGTAGCAAATAGGGAATGGTGTGGAGGTTTTCATGGATGATTTCTCACCTATGGAGTAGACTTTGAGCAAGCATTGGACTGATTAGAGCAAGTACTAAAATGATGTGTAGAAACCAACTTAAGGCTTAATTGGCAAAAAAGCCATTTAATGGTCTAAGAAGGCGTTGTGTTAGGGCATAAGATTTTACAAACAGGGATAGAGGTAGATCCTAAAAAGATTAAGGTTATCCAAGGAATCACTCGTCAACCTAAAACTGTAAAATATATTTGGTCATTCCTTGGACATACTGACTATTATAGACACTTCATTGAGAACTTTTTGAAGGTTGCAAAACCATTGGTCAAATTAACGAAAAAGGACATATCCTTTGAATGTACCAGGGAATGTGAGCTAGTTTTCCAAACCTTAAAATAGAAGCTCATAAAAACACCTATTCTACAAGCTCTTGATTGGTCTAAACCATTCCACATAATGATTGATGTGTCCAACTTTGCTTTAGGAGCTGTACTTACACAGTTAGATGATTAGAAACGACCCTATTACATTCACTGTGCAAGTTGAAGGATTGCTAGTGCACAACTCAATTACATCACAATAGAAAAAGAATTAATGGCTATGGTGTTTGCACTAGAAAAATTTAAGCACTATGTATTGGGCTATAAGATATTTGTATATATGGATCATAGTGTAATTCAATTCCTAATGAATAAACCAACGGTGAGCACTTGCATCATACGATGGCTCGTGATCTTGCAAGAGTTTGACCTTACAATGATCAATTGTAAAGGCACCGAGAATGTTGTTGCTGATCATTTATCTCAGTTATGATGGGACAAAAAAGAGGACAAATATCCAATTTTTGACCATTTCCCCGATGAACTCCTCTTTTCAGGTGTAATAAACAATCAATTAACCACAAGGAAAAATTGGTATAGTAGCATTCTTACCTATCTTCTCACACAAGAAACACCCCAAGGGTTAGACATTAAAAAGAAACAATAGTTTCTTCATCAAGCCAAATATTTCATGGAAATCAATAGACAACTCTATAAAGTATGTTCCGATGGCTTGGTCTGATGGTGTGTTCTTGATGTAGATCAATTGCGAGTTCTCCAAGATGCTCATGAGGGCCCTTGTGGGGGTCATTACTCTGGGAGATGAACAACCATTAAAATCTTGCTTGTAGGATATTATTGGCCTACATTGTTCTGGGACACTCATAATTTCATGCAATCTTGTGAACACTACCAACGTGATGGGGAAATGACTACTAGAATGGAGGGTCTGCAACAATGGATTCAACCCTTAGAACCCTTCAACATATGGGGAATTAATTTTATGGGGCCTATTACACTAATATCCAATGGAAATGCCTACATTGTTATTGTTGTTAACTATTTTACAAAGTGGGCAGAAGTAGCCATTGTTATGAATTGTACATCATCTACTGCTACACGATTTGTTCAACAACAAATCGTAAATAGGTTTGATGTGCCTCGTGCACTTATTTTTGATAATGGTACACATTTTACAGGTGCAACTTTTTGGAAGTTAATGCAACGCTTAAGAGTTGAGCAAAAGTTGACTACATCATATCATCCTTAAGTGAATGGTCAAGTCGAAGTCACCAATAGGGAGATCACAAAAATACTGACATGGACCATCAGCAAACATAGGCAAGACTAGAGCACTAAATTGAATGATGCTCTTTGGGCATATTGCTCCACATGGAAAGTCCCTATAGGCTACTCTTCCTATGAGTTAGTGTACGGTAAACTTCCAATGCTTCCTATTCAAGCTGAGCTTCATACCATATCCATAGCATGTGACCTTAACCTTAACCTCAATCTAGCACAAAAAGAACAACTAATGAACCTTAACTTGGTAGATGAGAACCAATTAGCCACCCTGTCATCTAATGAATTGCACAAGACCTTTAATAAACAACATCATGACCTAAGGATTAGGAAAGTCAAATACCAACTGGAAGATAAGGTTCTATATTGGAATCCCACACATGTGCCACAATGAACTAAATTTCAAATGTTATAGGAGGGACCTTATATCATTCATGAAACTTTTCCTTCAGGGGCCATGATGATCTATAATCCTAAAAGCCCGAATAAGAAATTACTAGTCAACATCCAGCAAACCAAACCATTCCATGAGCCTAAAATTGCTAGTACTAATACTACCTCTATTGGTGAACAACCTTGCTCCTTATTTCAGATCATCTCCTTCCAACTCAGTCGTGGGGGAGATGCCCACCAATGCTAACCATTCTAAGCCCTCAGTTCCTTTTGTATTTTTTGTTTTACACATTTTTCATCTTTACTTGTTTTTTTTACACCATCATTAACATTTTTACTATTTATTTGTTTGATTTATTCTTACTCATCACATAATAAGTGCTCATGATGGTGGATTGTACTATAATGGTGTTGATTGCTAATGTTTGGCTTTTACCTTTGACTTTTAATGTTGATACTAAGATATGATTTCTTTTGATAAAATAGGTAATGAGTCCACGTCATCCACTCATCCATGAAACTCTATGGTCTTCCTTATTTTGGAAATGTACTGTCCCTTTTTCTAAGGAAACCTATTAATGAATGGAAAAGGGTGTGACCTCAAGGGGATTCAATGCATTTGTGCTGGCAACTCTCTTAGGTACTTGGATGTTTTTCATAAGTTTTCTACCATTTCACTAGTGACCAATATTAAGAAGTTGACTAAATCAAATAAGTCTTTGCATGGTCTGGTTCTCATGAAAAAAAAAACTAGTGAAAATTCAAAGCATACCCCTTAGACATAATAAGAAACATGGGCCACAAGCACTAGTTATGGCACTGGAAAGACATGTTACCCATGTTTGAAGGTTTCCTCTAAGGCCCTTTCTCGCTTCTTGCTTCTCTATCTTTCTCTTGTTGGAATGACAGTGGCTCTCTGGCTGCATTCTTGTTACTTTAGGAGGTTGGGTTGGTCAAGTGTGTTAATGCGGGGTCACTGGATGTGGTTAGTTTTGATCTGGATTTTGAATGAATTTTATTAAGTCACCTTAACCACATAATACATAAGGGCCTTTACATAACCTTGATCTTGGGATTCCATTCCATTCTCTCTTCTCTTCCAAATTTCTTTCCATATTCCACCTCATTGCCAATTTTATGATCAGTCTATATCTTGGTCGCTGCATTATTATTCTTTGGTAAACTCTTGTGGGTAAGTCGTTAACCATTGTTTCCATATGACATTTCTAGAGCCTACGAACTCTTTGGTTTATGGGTATGTTAGGGCATAAAGGACATTAGCCTACTTTGGGAAGGACCCATTGGCATTCCTTTTTGGTGCAATTGTTAAGTTCTTTTCCTTAAACATTTCTTATAATCAACCATTTCTCATTTCAACCCATCCATGACATCCAATTTTGTTTTATTGGCTTCACCATTGTTATTTCTCTATTCTTCCTTGTTCTTTCATTTTCCATCTTATCGCTACCAGAGGTTCACTATTAGTTGTGGGGGCCCTGTCACAAAATTTTCCATTCCATTACTTATCTCACCCCTATACCTTGGGTAGTCACCAATGATAAGCCTCTAACCCAGTATTTGCCATACCCACAACCTAGCTAATGTGCTTCATAGTGAGGCAAGGTATCAATCACATTATATCTTATCTATCCTTGCTAATTCATGACTATGTTATGTGTGTAAATGGTGATCACATGAACAATGGATTGGGATAGAAGGGAGCACTCAAGATGGACTAGAGCTGAAGTAGTTATGCAAGGAACATGCATCATATGGCCATGGATGAACAACGGTGTGCACATTGGCAGAAACACACCTCATTTTCTTTTCTCTCTCTCTCTCTCTCCAAGCTGTCAAATAAAGGTTTGGATGTCATCTATGTACAATGTTCACCACAATGGGTATGAATATCAATGTTGTAATATGTTTGTCGATCCATTCACCGAGAACTTTGAGTCTATCATTTCATGTCACTGTCAAATTATTGTACGGTCAATAATCCCATACCTTCCTAATATTTTGTAAGGAACTCAAGGACAAGTTTCCATTCAATCATGGAGGTATGATGAACTAAGATATCGAGACTACGATATCGGATCCATAATATCGAGTTTGCGATATTGGAGCCTGCCAAGCGATATTGGACATCCGATATTGAAACTTGTCTCGTTGCCTATAAATAAGATGTGGGCGCACTTGGTTTTGGCATTAGTTTTCTTAGTACCTTACCTAAACTCTTGCAATTTTCCCTTTCTAGAGTTAGAATTATTTTTGAGTGCCCATAGTATGAGTCATAAAGTGAATGGATCTTTATTCGAGCATAGTGTACCTGAGCACACCTTGTATCTAGAAATAAAGATGAACTTTGTGATAAACCTTGCAGCATTCAGAATAGCTTATTTATTGCATTTAATGTTATTTACAGTTATTTAATGATTTCGTTAGTTAATTGACGTTGATTTTATTGATTCATTAACTTTCACAAGTAAGCACACCTAGTACGACCACTTCGAGCATACGTGGAACACTTGGTAACCCAGTAACGACTAGTGTTTGGTAATCCTAGTAGTGTTACACTAGTTCAAGATGTGTATGGAGAGTGGAAATGGATGTTGGTGTTAGGACTAGTTAGAACCTAGTGGATTAGTTAAATTAAATTAGTTAATTATTTCACTTCTCCCTTTTAGCACCAGGACATAAACATAAAAAGCATAAAAATCATATACCTCAAGTTTACTTAACCATACAATCATGCCATATGAGTAAGCTTAGGAAGACAACGATTGCCTAACCCATCCTTGTTCTATGAAGGTGCATAAGCACTTAGTCCTTGGAGTTTGACTGGATCGTGCGTAACACTCATATTCGTATGGTTGAGTGTAGGGGTACCTTTCTGCTCATCATAAGACATGTTCGTAGCTCTTGGGAGCCATCGAGAACCATTGAAGTTCATAATCCAGCTTATGGACTCAATTTTCTATGATCCCCAAAGAACTCCAAAACCAAAATTTTTCTAAGTGTTGGAGCCATTGTTGATTCTACATCATGTGGGACCACCAATGGTACATCCTAAGCTTCCTCAACGTCATAAAGCTTGAATTTGACAAATTTAGCAGTTTGACCTTAGGAATTCAAATCAAAAATTTTCTAAGTGTTGGAGGTGACGTGATGTCAAATTGGATTTTCTTCAACACCATAGCATAAAAAGCCTTAAAAATAGCCTTGAAAGATACATTTTTAACCTTCAAAGACCTCCAAGAACCATTTAGGGACATATCCCAACTTTTCAGCATCAATTTCGACAACTTTGAAAAAATCTTGAAAATTGTTAATTTTTTTTTAACTTTGGGAAATAATGTTGATGTTGCATCAGCCTTGCATCAAGAAATATACTTTCCCTATAAGGATAGAGAAATAGTCTTGCACGTTGATCCTAAAAATTGCAACCATTTCACGATTAGATGTATTAGAAGAAACTAACTTAGAATCTCAACCTGCTCTTATGGGTTAAATGTACTTAACAAAAGAAGGTGATGACTTTTGATGTGAAGATTCCTTGGTCATCTGGCATCTAAAAATTTGTGGATCTAGGATTTTGTAAGTTAGACATTGTTGAATCCATTAAGAGCATAAAGGTTCCCACTAAGTCTGATGCTAGAAAATCCATCGCTAAGGCATCGCAGTCTTAAATCTTTTCTCTCATTTCGCTATTTTATCTTTGCATATATTTTATGTTTGTGTATGTTTCTTAGTATTAAATTACTTTTAGCTTATTTAGATTAGTTTTAGTAGTTTAATTATTACACCTTTTTATTTTCAATCATAGTTCCTTGTTTAGCACAATCTTGATTATTGCCTTGCTCTGGTATTTACTTTTCTTTGAATCACATTTTATCACATGTTTTGTTTAGTGTTTGCTTATTTTTTTGCCTTAAAAAAATCATAAATTTACAAACATATAGAAGTAAAACAAAAATAAAAAAACCTTAAAAATCCCATAGACATAGAAAACCATAAAAACATAAAAACATAAAACATGAAATCCATAAATAGTAGTTCCTTGTACCATAATTTTTAATTCCCATGGAAATATTCTTGCAAGTACATTTTAATGTAGATCTACCACATTTAGCCAAAATGTAGAGGCTAAAGCACAACTGATAGTTCTAATATTCCTCCTCTAAATGTCATGCTTCACACTTAAGAAAATTTTTTAACTTTCAGTTTTTAATTTTTCATGCCTTAGAAAATTTTCAGGTTTTGCTTTTACCTTAACAACTTGGAAAATTTTTCTAACTCCTCTACCTCGATTCCATGTCATAGAAAATTCTCTAATATTTCCAATCTTTAAAAAATTTTTCCCTTACCCTATCATGAAATTTTCTAACCTTTCCCCACTTCTCTTCAGATTTAGAAAATTTTTCCCATGATCCTCTTCTTTCCTTATACAAATTTGTTATTCTTTTCTTCTTCATATTTTAGAAAATTTTCTAACTCTCCTATCTTTCCCAGACTTAGAAAATTTTCTAACTCTCCTATCTTTCCTAGACTTAAAAAAATTTCTAACTTTTCTATCTTTCCCAGCCTTAGAAAATTTTCTAACTCTTCTATCTTTTCTAGACTTAGAAAATTTTCTAACTCTCCTATTTTCCCTAGAGTTGGAAAATTTTTTCCCTCTCTCTCCCTACTTAGATAATTTTTTCATTCTTCCCTAAAACTTAGAATTTGCTTCCTATCTCTACCTTGAAAAATTTTAAATTTTCTTATTTATTTTTTCTAACTCTTTCTATTTTGTGCAAGAAAATTTCACATCTTTTCTAGCTCTCCTTCTTATTTTAATTCCATTTTCATATAACTATTACTTTCTCTGTCATGCTTTACAGACCATATATCCTATAATTGTTTGTGCAAACCACTCATATTGGATAGACCCCATGGCTGAATCTCTTAGAATTAATGAGGATTTGATTGATTTTTCATCCCTTGACCCCTTAAATTCTATCATCTTGACCCTTGATATCATTGAGGAATACTTGATCTCTTAAACTAGCCTTCCCTTCTTGGATTGTGAATCCATTTTGACCAATGATTCATTATTAGAGCTTACGATAACAAATCATGAAAATGAGGAAAAATCTTATAGTTGTGGGCAAACCTACTTGATGGTATTGAGAAATCCATTCTAGAAACATTTTGAAAAAATTCTATTGCCTTTGCATGGGAATATGATGGCATGTCCAGTTTGGATCTCATTCTCTCATTTAACATAACATCATACTTGAAGAAGGATCCAAGCCTATCAAGTAAAAGGCCCAAAAAATCAAGCCTAATTTTGCCTTATTGATAAAAGATGAGATCAGCAAACTCTACAACACTAAATTTTTACATTATGTAGATTATTTGATTAGGTATCCAACATGGTGGTCATTCCCAAGAAAATCGAAGCTATTAGGAAATGCATCAATTTTCATGACCTCAACAAAGTGATATTAAAAAATGATTTTTTGTTGCACAACATCGATCAACTCATAGACACAATGGTAGGTCATGATTTACTTAGATTCATGGATGGTTTTTCAAGCTATGACCAAATTTAAATCAATCTTGAGCATCAATGCTTTACAACTTCATGACTCCATGGAGAACCTTTTGTTACATAAGAATGCCTTTTAGGCTTAAGAATGCTGGAGCAATATACTAATGAGCCATGACCTTCATTTTTAGTGACATGATGTTTAAAACAGTCAAGTCTATCATCACAACTAATCATCCCACCAACTTACACCTAGTGTTGGCTTGTTACAATAAGTATAACCTCTGCATAAATCCTAAGAAGTGCATCTTTGGCATGGAAACAAGTAAGATGTTAGGATTTCTAGTTTCAACTAATGGTATAGTAGTATATCTCGATAAAGTTAAAGAAATCATGAATCTCCCACCACCTAAGTATCTTAATGACATGTGTATTTTACAAGGTAGAGTCTAATCCATTCACTGTTTCATATGCAATCTAACTGATTAATTCCATCCTCTTTCTCACCTTCTTAAGAAATCTGACTTTCAACTAGAACTCAAAGTGTCAAGAGCCTTTTGACATAATCAATCATGCCCTTATCAATCATCTTGTCATCCATCCTCAATTTGATCTTCTTTTCTATCTCTATCTTTTTAAGTCTAATCACTCTATCATAGCCATGCCTTGCTAATGTTGTGAATATGATGCTAATCTTCCTATTGATTACATCTCTCATTCCTTCTCTATTTGCAAAACACGTTACACAGAAATGGAAAAATCTTGCTTAGGCCTTATCTTTGCACTTAAGAAATGAAGACATTACCTACTAGGAGTAAAGGTTCATGTCATTTACCAAGGCAATGTTTTACGATCTACTGTCATTAATCCATATGATAACAACAACATGGTAAAATGGAAGACTCTCTTAATTGAATTTGACTTATCCTACCTTGTCCAATACATAATTAAGGGACAAGCCATTATGGATCTACTTACTTTAGCTCCACTCTTCAAACCATTTGCTGTAATCATCCAGCCTCTCCCTAAGGAACTAAGTAAGGAAGAGATAATCCTTCCTCCAACTATGATGTTGAAACATGAAGATTTCAATTCATACTTGTATTTTAATGATGCGCACATAACCCAAGGTTCAAGCATAGCTTGTATTCTAAACTATTGAGGTATGGATCCAATTTATCAAACTTATAAATTTAATTTTCCATGTACTAGCAATGTGATAGAATACGAAGGTCTCAATTGAGGTATACTTTTAGCCCTTCAACTTGGAACCAAATGACTTTTTGTGCGAGGTGATTTCCAATTGGTCATATGCCACGTAAATAAGAAATACACTTGCAAAGCTGAATACCTTCAACCTTATCTAGACCTAGTAGAAAATTTGATTTCTTAGTTTGACAAATTCTTACTCACATACATCCACTACTCAGAAAACCTGCTTGTTGATGCGCTAGCTACTTTTGCTCTTCTTGCTAATCCTACTTTTCTCAAAGATCATTTATATCATTCAACATAAGATACACCTACTGATGAGCAACATGCATTTCCTATGCCTAATCATATGAACCACAAGCATTCACTAGTGATCCAATCGTGTTCCATTAACTTAGTTACCTAAGTGGCCGATATCCCCAAGTAGTGAATCATGTAGTTGCAAGATCATTGTCTTCTAAATCCACACTTGTGTTTTATCTATGTGTATGATTAATTATGGTTAATACATAAGATGTATATTTTTATAATTATTTTTAATATATTTTCTTGTAACAATTAGATGATAAAGTGAAATCTAATTGATCAACTAACTATCCTAATCTGGAATATTCATTTCCACTTGTCATATACATCCTAAACTAGTATTAACACTACTGGGTTACCAAGTGGTTATTACTAGGCTTACCAAATACCCATTACTGGGATTACCAAACATTAATCCATTATGCTTGAAGTAGTCATATTCACATATTTATGATTAATTATATTAACTAATTAAGAACATAAATGGAAAGTGCATGAAAAGTAAAATGCATAAATAAAATAATAAACTATTCAAAGTGCTGCAATCGATGTAGGAAATCTTGATTTTATTATCGTTCATGTTACTACATTTAGGTACATAGGCACTTCAATAAAATTTTGCACAATCTCATAAATCCACACTGCTAGCACTTGGAAAATATTCTATCTCTAGAAGAAATAAAATACAAGGGTTCAACTACAACTAAGATCAAAAGGTGTCATAAATGCAAGGAGTGCATGGATTTATATAGGCAATGATTGCATCAGTGTCAACGTATCTATGTCAATGCATCCTACCATGTATCGATTGGGATATGTCGATAGGCATGCATTGATGCAACCAACTTTATTGACTATTCATCATACCCCCATGATTGACTAAAAATGTGTCCCTAAGTGAACAAAAGTGGGATTAAGCTTCTTACAAAATTGGGAGGTATGGAATTTTTTGACAAAAAGATAGATAGATTGACTTCTAAATAGATTTGAGTGCCAAATTATACATTGTTTATAAAGATGAGTGTCCATTACAACAAAATTAGAAACTTTCCAAAATTTTTAGTAGGTGCATGTAGAATTTTCGAAGAAATGATGAAGTCTTAAATAGTGCCTAGAGGTGTAGGCTCCTAGGAATCTAATGGTTCCTTGTCCTATCTTGGTGCTATTATAGGTTGAGGTTAGCCTACTACTGCCATTGCTTCTTTCAGAAGCTTGAAAGCATCCAAAAGTGCTTTCATTTTCTTCTCTTTCTTTTGTGGGTCATGAATGATTCATGTAGCTTTGCCAATGTGAGCCAATGTACGAATATCCCATGGGCATGGCATTGAAGGAAATAGTTCCTTTGTGTTTACAAACTAGGCTATGAAGATTTTCTGGTCTATGTCGAATGTTCTTACAAGGTTTTGCAGCTCATGGTAGTCATTCATCCTTCTAGCTAGATTCTCAATAATAGATTGTTGATTAGTGAATCTGATCCTAAGAACTTTAAGCTCCACGTTGGCTATCTCTAGCTTCTTTTTTGTTTCCTTGTGAAACTTAAATTCTTCATCATAGAGGAGCTAAGAATTAGCCACTTTCTTTTCCAATTTTAACCTTGGCCTCCTTACTATCAACATCACCAAGTTTGCATAATGGAGGTTATTGAGCCTTATGTACTCCATCATCTCTTCAATTTGCAACTTCTTTAGGTGAAGTTTAGGCTTGTTGAATGTATTTAGTCCATCAAAGATGGGCTACAATATGTTACCTCTTTTCTAGAGTTGTTGGAGAGCCTTGTTCATCTTCATCTTTGCTAATTAAATCTATTTTTTGTCAACCTTCTTGAGGAGCTGAACCTAGTCCCTATAATGGTTATTTACATATTCAAACTTCAAGGTTTTGTTCTTCTAGGTGGCTACCTCAATTACCATTTTTTTATGAAGAGCATGAAGTTCCTCCATTAAGAGATTCCATTTTTTTGCTACTAACCTTCTTAGGTCTAGTTTCACCTTGGTGAGTTGCTCATGCTACTAGCATATTAATTCGACCAATTAGTCCTTTTGTTGCTCAATGCTATGCAGGCAATGATTATACTAGGTGAGGACCAAGTTTTTCTTCTAGACTTGTGATAGGTCCTTTTTAGTGTTGAAAGCCATGACTTCTAACAAGGATGCATCAAAGATCATAACCTTCTTTTCGTTCTTAACCTATTAAATTTTAAACTAAAATTATTGAAAAGATTCATCCTTAGTAAACTTGGGTCTAAGAATCATAGGATTAGAGAGATGGATACGCAACTCAGCAACTTCAACAACTAATCATTGATTAACTATGATGGCTTCCTCTAGTTGTGCATTAGTAATAAGTAGTTTGCCCCTTGTCTCAAACAACTACAACTAGTTTGTGGTGATATCATCTAGGAGATCAAAGATCTCCAAAAGTGGTTGCCCAGTTCCAACTAGTCTTTCCAATACCTCCTCATGTTGGGAAGTGCTCATCTAACCACTTCTTACATCTATAGATACACTAATGTCCATCATTATGGCAATGTTAGGTACTAACATCATAGGATCATTCAGGGCTTTAGGAACCCTGTCAACCACCACCTTTGCTACTATCTCTTGGTCTTTATGCTGCATCACCAAGATAATCGCCCCCTCACCTTCTTCCAACATTACTGAGAAGGTCACGACATTTCTAGAAATTTTAAAAAACATTTATCTAGGAATGGATACTGTGATCTCTTAGTCATTTGGATTGGGCCTTGTAGACACATGGTTTCTTTGGGCAAAGAATAATGAGGTAGTATCACTGTCCAGCCTATTGATGATCCTTGCAACCTCATTTAAGTGGCTCATAACTAGACGATAGATAGATGGCTCTCCATTACATGTAGAGTTTTGTTATTATTGTAATTGCTATTCCTAATTCTTTTGGCAGCTATAAGAATCTCTAATTCTTTTGGCAGCGATAAGCATCTCTGGTATAGATTCTAGAGTTGTAGGTGATGGTGGTGGTTGTTCCTCTTCTTACAGCTTGACTACTGCATTGTCCTTCATCATTTCTTGCTAGGACGTGGCAAGAGCATGATGGACTATATCATCATTGGTATTACAGGCTATTCCTCCTCTTTTGCATAATTTGTAGATGAGGCATGGAAAGGGAAGGGTGTTCCTTCCCTTCTTATTTCATTAAAATGTTTTTCTATTTCCAAGAAAATGAGCTAGGGAAGGTTGACTGGAAACTTCTCACTCAAAGAAACACATGCTTGGGTAGAGAGAGTATTGAATTTGCTAGGCCTCACTATTGGGTTTAGGTGATGAGCTATCATTTTGAAGTATGCTTTCTTTGCCATTGTGAGACCATCGTACTCCTTGCGATCTACTTCATAGCATCACTACATCCATTCTTTCTTTGTCTCCAAATCCACTTGTGTCAAAATCGCAGCCAATTTAGTCCTTATGTTTGGCAATCAAGGGCATTTGTAATGGTCTTAATTGAGTAGGAGATGGTGATTTCTTTTATTTTCATCAATGTATCTTGTTGTTAATTGTTCTAGAATAAGTAGGTCTCCCCCATGGACTACTAGAGAGAATGGACCACAAGGAAGACCTCTACAATTGTGTATGAACCTCTTTTAACATTAGCTCCAAGAAGGGTCCAAAGTTCAACTCTTGAAGAATGGAACTCTAGATCTCCTTAGTTCTAATATTCTTTAGGTAGACCTCTATTAGAGTGATTTCTAAGCTAGGCCTTGGCCTAAGGACCTTGTCCTGCCTGGACTAGTCTATTTCAGTAGTGGGGTTCTAGTAAAAAACTTTATTGTCCAGTTGAAATTTTACTCTTCTTATCCATGCATTATGATGTTGTTTAACATGTGCCATGTGTACTTCATTCATTGTTAGGGCTACTTGTCAATTTTCATCCAACACATTAATGCCATTAAGTGTTCTTATTGTGCTAGATTAAGATCAAGGTTAAGTTCATATGTGGTTGAGAGTGTATGGAGCTCAACTTAAATTGGAAGTTTAGGTATATTTTCGTACACCAACTCATAAGGAGAGTACCCTATAAGAAGTTTTCAAGTGGATTGATAAGCCTATATAGCATCATTGAGTTTCATGTTCTAGTCCTTCCTATATTTCCTGATTGTAAGTGTTAGTATTCAAATTATCTTCCTATTAGTAACTTTGGCTTGACTATTAGCTTGGGGGTGATAGGGAGTTATGAGTTTATGTTGCACCTCTAAGTGTTACATTAGCTTTCGAAAAGTAGTCCTTGTAAAATGAGTTCCATTATTAGAAATAAGTGCTCTCAGCATACTAAACCTATTTACCACATTTTGTTAGACAAACTGTGCTACTCTAGAAAATGAACAATTGGTAATGATTGTAGCTTTGGACCACTTAGTGTAGTAGTCAACAACTATAATGATGTACACCTTTTCATTGGACATGGGAGTGATGGGTTTCATGAAGTGAATTCCCTAGAGGTGAAAGGCCTCAAATGGTTCAATCCATTGTAGAGGCTCTTCTATTTAGGCCATCATTCCTCCATCTCTCTAGCAATTCACATGAATGAGAGAAATGGTGGGTGTCCTTGAATTTTTTTGGCTAGAAGTATGCTACCATGAGGATCTTCATGATTATCCTTCTTTCTACATAATGACCCCCACAAGAACCTTTGTGAGCATCCTGAAAGATCTACAATTGATCAGCATTAGGTATGTAGCATCGCACCAAGCCATTGACACAAATCTTATAAAGGTTCCCTTGGATTTTCATGTACTATTTGGCTTGATGAACAAACTATTATTTCTTCTTGTTACCCATTCCTATAGATTTTTTTGAGTGAGAAGATAGGAGAGGAAATCATCATACCAGTTGGCACCCTTGGAAGTTTGAACATCAAGAAATTTAGCAAAGAGGAGTTCATATGGAAATTGATTCAATAAAGGCTCTTCATCCTCTTTTCCATCCCATCACAACTAAGATAAGTGATCAAAAATCACGTTCTCAATTCCCTTCTTGTTCAACATTATAAAGTCAAACTCCTACAAAATTACTAGTCACCATATAACATGAGGGCTCACCATTGGTTTGTTCATTAGGAAACAAATATCACTTTGATCCATTTGCATAAATATTTTATATCCAAGCACATAGTGCCTAAATTTTTCTAATGAGTACACTACCGCCATGAGCTCCTTCTCAATGATGGTATAATTCAACTGGGCATCCATCATGCTTATGTTCATACAATAAATAAAGTATGGATACTTTTGATCATCCAATTGTATGAACATTGCTTCTAATGCATAATTGGATGCATCCATCATAATGTGGAATGTTCTGGACCAATCTAGAACATGTAGAATAGGAGTTTCTATGAGCTTTTTCTTTAATTGTAAGAATCCATGCTTACATCCTTTAGTCTAGTTAAAGGGTACATCCTTTTTGGTTAACTCTACTAGCATCTTGGAAATTTTGGAGAAGTTCTTAATGAAGCATAAATAGTAACTAGTGTGTCTAAGGAATGACCTTGTGTCTTTTACTATTTTTGGTTGTCTGATGATTCCTTGGATGACTTGTACTTTTTCCAAGTCCATATCAATTCCTTTATCTGAAATGTTGTATCCTAAGACTATGCCCTCTTGAACCATCAAATATCTTTTTTACTAATTGGGCCTTAAGTTTGTTGTCATGCACCATTTTAGCACCTGCTCAAGATAGTCCAAAGCATGCTCAAAATTGGTACCATAAGTGGAGAAGTCATCCACAAAGTCCTCCACACCATTACCAATTTGCTACTAAAAAATGCTAAGTACAAGGTGTTGGAAAGTAGCAAGATCATTGCAAAGGCCAAAGGGCATATTTTTGTATGCAAAAGTTCTCTAGGGACTTGTGAAGGTTGTTTTAGCATGGTTATAGCCACTATAATCATCCAGAAAATTGTAGTAGCCATGCCTTGCAATAGTATCCAACATATGATTTACAGATGGAAATGGAAAATGATCTTTGAAAGTTGTCATGTTTAATAGCCTGTAGCCTATGCAAACCCTCTACTTTCCATCTTTCTTTGGTACGATGATGAGTGGGCTAACTCACTTACTGTCCACCATGAGATAAATGAATCCCACCTTAAGAAGTTGTTTAATTTCATCCTTCACAACTTGCTTTAGCTTAGAATTCAACCTCCTTTACAGTTTCCTTCTTAGTTTGATGGACGATTCTATATAAATTTGATGTTGGCATATCTTTAGATCTATTCCTGTTAGTTCATGATATAACCAAGCAAAGGCTATTGGCCATTTGTTGATCACTTTTAGCAACTTCTTCTTTTGAGCTTGAGTAAGATGAGCATTTATAATTACTAGCTTGCTATTATCAAGATAAGCGTATTATAGATTATTCAATAAAGTCTTAAGCTCAAGGGGCTCCTGGTTGAATTGATTTGGGATCTCCAACTCTCCCTAATCTATCTCAGTCTATGCATGGGAGAGTTAGCTATGGATCTTCTCCATTTCATCCATGTACTCGATGCAAGCAATTATAAGGCTTTCTATTGATTCCATGCATATTTTTGAGTTTGCTTCACTATCTATTGTCAACCACTAGGCACCTTCCTATTTTGTAGTTGTTGCATACAGGCACTTTTGAAAATTGGATGCGTCGGCACACTTATTGCATGATTTGATGGATGTACTTTGTATGCAATGCATGGAACTCACTTCTTTTATATTCTTTCAAATTCATTTTCCTTGGAGATTTCTAAGGAAAGATCTTGAATGCTCATCTTGGCATCAATTGTGCTAAGCCAAGCACTTCCCATGATAATAGGGAAGTCCCACTTACAATTATCCACATAAATCACCAGGAATTCTTTAGGATAAGACCACCCATAGATGATGGTCACAATGTCCTCCACTGATTCCAATTGAATAGTGGTGGACTGATTAACAAGCTTCAGTCTAATGTTACATTCCTATGAGATTAAATTTACTTCAGAACCTGAGTCTAGGAAAGCCTTGCATAGATCATTCCTATGATTTGTAAATAGATAAGGGAACTCCTAGGATTAGATTATTTCTTGGGAAGGTGGCTAGTCTTAATCTAATCGGTGACTACATGGGTCAACATAATAGTGTGGATGTTAGAGGGTCTTTGGTTTGAAGGAGGCTCGAGACTTATTTTAAAAGTGGAAGATGTAGGGTTAACAACTACAGGTGTCTGTGAGAGTTGTAGGGGACTGTTGGTTCTAAAGAAAGTCCTCTTTCAAGGTTTAGGCTCAAAACTGCTCAAATGGTTATCTAGTTATAAGTTAACGACTCTTATGTCATTTCTTTATTGTGGTTGTGGTGGAATTTTGCCTTGCATGGGTGGAGCAAGTGGCAAAGAAGTAGTATTGAATGGAATAGAGTTTGGTTATGGACAAGGAGGAGGATAAGCAAAGTAAGAATCAAGTCATGAAGTATGGATTCAATGATATTCTAGAGGGTAGTAGTGATAATTGAAAGGAGTGTGGCTTATAGAGCCATTAGGAGATATAGGCTATTGGACATAGCATTCATAGGGATCTAGCTACCAATAAGGATACTACTATCTGGGTGGTGGAATCCCCATAATTGTGAGTTTTTCCATTGTTGATATTGCTTCTAAGGTTAACATGACGATCCACTTGGATAATACTGTGTTTGGTGGAGTTGCTACTTAGCATTACCTTGAGGATAAGAAAACTTTTTGGGTGGCTACCTTTCTATAAATTTTTGATTCAAGCATACACCTCAGATTCTTGTAGATGTAACATCACAGGACAACATCTCTTGGGATGTTCATACTGACAAAGATCACATCCATCATCATTAGTTCCATAATCTGCAACCTCATCGATCATGGTAGCCTTAACTTTTTATTGCTGATACCCCTTCTCTCTATCTCTTCTCCTCCTCATATCTTGTTTACTACTCCCCTAATTTGCCTTATTCTCTACAATTTTTAGAGCAATTTGGAACTTCTCATCTAAGAAGTCTTATATTTTTCCACCTTAGCCAATATTTCAAAGATAGGTTTTTGTATTGGAAGGTCTTTTTTTGCATCAGTTCATCTAGTGGTCTCTATTGTATTCTTCTATACTCATTTTTTCAACTCCCCTTCTTCTTTGGTCACATGTTCTATTAACCTTTGGATTTGATGGACCCTCATCTCCAAAAGTCTCCGTTGTGCATAAATCCTCAGAGTTTCTCATGTTTTGTTTTAAAGCCCATCTATGATATGGCAAAGTTGCTCCATTTGAGAGAATTCATGGCCTTGGCATTGATGCAACAGAGAGTAGTACCTATCTAGGTTGCATCCAAGGGCTCATGATTTTCTTGCTTCCATTCTTAAATTTTCTTCCTCAAGTTGGACACTCAAGAGTACATTTGGTATTTATCATTGAATAGTGCTAGTATCATGCTCCATTGGCAAATGGATTCTGATTCCAAGGATCAATATAAACTTTCTACTTCTTTTATGAGTATCCTTAGGAGCAATCTAAATTTTTGTTGGTCATTTTTAATGTTTTTTAAGGCTTAGGAATAATGGAAAGCTTGTAGATGATGTTGTGAATTTGCATTATATCCACCTTTGAACTTAGGGATATTATTCATATCTAGCCATTTAATCCTACTATCCTTTTGATGCCTGGTAGGAGATTTAATTGCTTCTAAAATGTTCAGCATGTTTCTAGTGGCCAACAATAGTTCATCATCATCCTCACATCCATAGTGGATCCTATTATGATATTGCCTCCTAGGGTGAGTTCTGCTATGCCTCCTTTCTCAATGATATTCTTGTTTCTCTCTTTGTTGGCTCCTATCATTACGATGAGACCTCCAATCATCTCCATCTCAATCTCGATTACCCTTGTCTCTATCTTTGCCATGACTCCTCTTATCAAAATTTGATGATGAGGAGGGTGATGAAGATGGAGGACTAGGATAATAGTGCCTTCTAGTCCTTTTCCTTTGGTCCTTATCCTAATCCTTTTTCTTATCTTTTCTCTTCTTCGTATCATCTTGTCCTTAGATGAAAGACTAGGAGATTTGTCTTTTGAGGTTTCTTGGTCTTTAGATCCTATCTTTCCATCACTAAGGTTCTCCAAGGTTAACTACAACCATTGGCGAAAGGTGTTCTTCTCAAAGAGAGGAGGAGAATTTGTACATTAAGAGTGATAAGAAAAGAAATCCTTGTCCTCTTTATGTATTTGTAAGAATAATGGTGTTGGGATTCACTTACCCTTAGAGGCTTCATAATAGGCCTCCATTTGTTTATCTTTGGGAAGTTGCACTTTTGTAAGCTAGTAGTCCCTAGAGATTTGATTTGTCATTTCATAATTAGGCCTTGTTGCCCAATCACATGAGTTGGGTCATGAGCATGGTAGGAATGGATCAATCAAGAGGTAACACAATGCTACTGTCCATATCTCTCTAATGTAACTGCTCATCCTAGTGGAGAATAAATGTGAAGTATGAATAATAGGAATATGGATGGACATAGACAAATTTCAATTGTTAAGGCTTCTCACTAATGGTTCCTTGCATCCTTTTCTATTGTCTTTCTTGTTGCCTATTGCACTTGTCCTCATGGAGTGGAGATTCATTCCTATGAGTAGAAGTAGTTTTAGTACTATATCTTAAGTGTCCCTTAAAATAATGTTATTGTAATTATTATTATGGATGAGAGATATTTTGTTATATTCTCCTATAATGCTTGTATATGAATTCATGAGTTAATATTTAGCACACTTAGCTAAACTAAGTCCTTGGAAATGATGCCAATGATGAACAATAGGTATTCCATACATCCAACCATATGAATCACAAGATTCACTAGCGACTTGGTCAAATTTTGTAGACTTAGTTACCTAAGTGGCTGATATTCTCAAGTAGTAAATCATGTAGTTGTAAGGTCATTATCTTCTATATCCATACTTGTGTTTTATCTGTGTGTATGGTTAAGTGTGGTTAAGGCATGGAATGTATATTTTTGTAATTATTTTAAATATGTTTTTCTCCTAATAGTTAGATGATTAAGTGAAGGTTAATTAATTAATTATCTAATTGATCAACTAACTATCCTAATGTGGAGTATCCGTTCCCACTTACTGTAGACAACTCGAACTAGTATTAACACTACTGGGTTACCAAGTGGCTATTACTAGGCTTACCAAATACCCACTACTAGGATTACTAAGCATTAATACATTATGCTCAAAGTGGTAATACTGAGATATTTGTGATTAATTATATTAACTAATTAAGAACATACATGAAAAGTGCATAAAAAGTAAAGTACATAAATGAAATAGTAAACTAATCTAAGTCCTGCATTGGATGTAGGAAATCTTGATTTTATTGTCATTCATGCTAATGTGTTTAGGTACATAAGCATTCAAATAAAACACTATATAATCTCATAAATTCACACTATGGAAAATTAGAGGAAAAATATTTAATCTTTGGAAGAAGAAAACTACAAGGGTTTAGCTACAACTAAGACTAAAAGGTGTTATAAATGTAAGGAGTGCATGCATTTATATAGGCAGTGACTATGTCAACATTGACCTATCTGTGTCAATGCATCCTACCATGTGTCGATAGGGATTCATCGATGGGCATGCATCAACACAACCTACCCCATTAACTGTTCATCACCTATTATACTCATGAATACATAATGCATTGGCTTAGTTAACTTAGAGGAAGATGAACAATATCATGCTATTGTACAATATTTACAAACCGAAGAAACTCTTGAACATCTATCTTATTTACAAAACAATGCTCTTCAAAAAAATTCTAAACATTTTGTATTGTTGATCCTGGTATTTTATGTTGCATCTCTATGTTAAGCATTCTTCTATGTTATCTAAGCCATGTCAAAGCACAAAAAGTATTAGAATAGGTTCATTCTAGTATATGTGAAGGTCAATTAGGCACATTGTCTCTAGTAGCTCGTATCATTTCATTAGATTACTGGTGCCCTATGATGTCTAGGAATGTGCATATGATAATTAAGATTTGTGATACATGTCAACATCATGCTCTACTTATTTATGTTTCATATTAAGAGCATATGACCTCCAAAATCATATGGCCTTTCCAGAAATGGGGGCTAGAGCTCATAAGTTTTATTAATCCTTCATCTTCTTCTAGTGATCAATTTATTTTAACAACTATTGAATATTTTACTATGTGGATCAACACTATTCCATTAAGAATTGTAACCTCTAAGTATGTTTGTCGTTTTATTTTGGATCATATAATTACTCTTTTTCGTTCCCTCTCCACATTGTGACTAATAATGGACCTTAATTTAAGAGTAAAGAATGATTCAAATTCTATGATTAATAGCAAATTAACTAGTCATTATCATCTTCATATTACTTGCAATTCAATAAGCAAGTTGAATCAACCAATAAATCTCTCATCCATTTGCTAAGAATCATGGTTGAAATCCCAAGGTAATTGGCATACTTAGTTATCACGTGCTCTTTAGGTCTACAGTACCACCTTTTGAACAATAACTAACTAAACCCTCTTCATGCTTACCTATGAATCAAACGCTATTTGCTAGTGGAGTTGGATGTGCCTTCTCTTCATGTAGCCCTAAATTGGATGACAGATGAGGAAAATGACATGATGCATTATGTTGAGTTGAACACACTTGAAAAAAATCACAAGCAAGTAGTAGTCAATATCAAAAATTATCAAGGAACCATTCACTATCACTATGACAAGCATGTTAGACTCAAAGACATCAAGGAAGGTGATCTTATCCTTAAGCATTTTCCTAACACCAAGATGACTAAATTCTCACTAGGTTTCTTTGTCATTACTAAGAATCTTAGCAACAGAGCATACTACTTATTTGATTCAAATGGGAATCAATATCTGGACATGGTGAACAGGACATACCTCAAACAAATTTCACTTGACATAAGAAAAAGATAAAAAAATGAGAGAAAAATAAAAAAAAGGATAAGAAAAGAGAAAAAAGAAGAAGTAAAAATATCAAGCATCATTATGTTTTCTTTAATTCTTTTCCTATCTTATCTACATTTTATTACACTATTTTTTGCTTCCTTCCCTTCCTATCTCACTTTTCTTCTCTTTTTCTCTTTATTTATTGCTATTTTTCATCTATCTCATTCATCGAGTTTGTCTATCTTCCCCAATATCTTCATATTCCAGTTTACTAACTTTCTTCTATAGCACACCATGGTGAGAATATTAATTAGTAATCTACCTTGTGTAGTAAGCAATAAGTGTTCTACCATTTTCAACTCCATGTGAGGGTGTGTTGAGTTTTATTGGGATAGGGAAGGAATCAAATCTATGAAGCATCAATAATCATTAAAGTATGGGATTTAGTCATGCCCCATTTCTATGGCATAACACCTCATCTTGGTGTATAGGTGATGTCCCTTATTTCTTTTCCTAGTTTTATTGTTTTCTTGATTTCACAAGTTTATTTTTCACCTCTTCTCTCTTACTTCTCTCTTCTTCTTTATAATTCTCTTTCCTATCTCATTCCCTTTTCTTTCATCAATACATTTAGTGAGAACTGAATGAACTGTTCTATTTCGATAAGGGTGTGTTAAGAACATGAGTGGGATAGGGTATGGACATCATAAATGGCATCCTTTAGCCATCTTGAGTGTAGGATTTAGCCATGTTTCTTTTTGTGGCATAGTATACTAATATTATTTCCTCTTCCACTTCATTCTTCCCATTTTTTTCTTTTACAAGTACATTAATTTAATATATAATCTCTTCTTGATGGATCCTCCTTTAACACCTTAGCAGCATCTATCAAAAGGAAGTAATATTATACCCACTTTTTTGGTTCCATGAGGATTTGAGCATAAAATCCTTAAAATACACCATCAAAATGCATGTTCTTAACTCTTGGTAGCATTTAGGAACCATATGGATTCATAATCCAACTTATGGAATTTTTTGTAAGTGTTGGAGCTAGCACAAGTCATTTTTTTAATTATTGGAGTCGTTGTAGATTCTTCATGATGTAAGACCACCAATGATACATCCTAAGCTTCCCCAAAATCATAGATCTTGAATTTGGAAAATTTGACAATTTGACACTGGGACCCCAAGATGTTAAATTGGATTTCTTCAACACCATGACATAAATTGCCCAAAAATAGCCTTACAAGACCTATTTTTGACCTTTGTAGGCCTCCAGGGATCATTTGTGAACATATCCCAACTCTTCAGCATCAATTCTAGAAACTTTAAAAAAATATAGAAAAAGTTTAGAAATGTTTTCCAACTTTCGGAGCTAACATTGGTGTTGCATCAATGTTAGCATCAACACTAGTATCATCATTATCAGGACTTCCAAATCTTGCCAAAACTATGTTTCAATGTGTTTCATGGATCCCAAAGGCTAAGAAAACTCATTAGTGGTAGTTTTGATATTCTAAGCTTCTAGAAGTTGCACTTTTTGCTAGTTTTCTAAAACTTGGAAAATTAGCATTTTGGCTAGGGTTGGGACATCAGCAAGATTGGGTCTCATCTTGGCATCTTTGAATCATCCCATACACTAGGTTCATAACTTTCTACTAGTGTACAAATATTTTGGTCCTTCAAAATTACCATCTTGATGCATTTCGAGGTCAGTTTTAGGCTTTTTAAAGTTAGAATTTTTGGCCAAAAAAATTGTCAAAATTTTTTCTAACTTTGGGAACTAATGCTGATACTACATTAGTGTTAGCGTCAATATCACCATCATCGAAACCTTAAAATCTTACCAAAACTATTTTTAATGTGCTCCATGAACCCTTAAGGCCAAGACAACTCATCGATTGGCACTCCAAGTTGCACTTTTTTGTAAGTTTTCCAAAACTTGAAAAATTAGCATTTTTTGCTAAGTATGAAACATTAACAAGATTGAAACTCATCTTGACATATCTAAATCATCCCATACACTAGGTTCATAGGTTTTTATTGGTTTATAGATCTCTTGGTTTTTCAAAATTACCATCTTATTGCATTTCAAGATCAATTTTGACCTTTTTAGAGTTAGAGTTTTTGGCTAGAAAAATTGTCAAAATTTTTCTAACTCTAGAAGTTGAAATTGACGTAGCTTTAGGATTAGCATTAGTGTCACCTCAATAGGCTGCTACATTCACTGAAACCAAAGACTAGACTTGCTATTTTTGAACTCAACGATAAGTTATACTTAATTTCGAGTTTAGTTTTAGCAATCCTAAGTTACATTTGGCAACTCTAGACCTATAAATACAAGCTCAAAACACAAGTTTTAGGTTGAATCTTTTAAGATTTAAGAGTAGTCATCAGGTTTCAAGAGATCAAGAGCACAAGTGCCTACCACCACCGTATCACCCACGTGCTCCTTGGCCACCTTCAGCATCTTTAGCACTATAGAAATAGAATTTTCAGCTTTTGTAGTACTTTTAAGAGTTAGAATTTCTTTAGCTCCAGCATTAGTAGAGATAGAATTTTTAGGCTTCTGTAGTACTTTTTAGAGTTAGAATTTCTTTAGCTCCAGCATTAGTAATAGGAACCTTAGTCAAAACAAACCCATTTTGGCAAGGAATTAACTTCAAATCACTTCTATGGCTTTTCCATCCATCACCTAATCCTCCAGAGGTTAAATTACAATTTTCAAATCTATAGTTTGCTCAAGATATGAGCTTCTTTTACCAATTCTATTACACTTACGTTTTTTTTCTTCCATCATTTGTAGTTTGAACCTTCGTAGGAAGTGAACATTTTGGAACTCATTAATAAAACATTTTATTTTTGGAAAGTATTAGGGATTTTTTCCCATATCCAAGTATCTCACTTTTATTATTTTATGTTTGTTTACTCATGTTTGATGCTTAGAATTTTTTCTAAATTTTATATCGCATTCTATACTTATTCAAAATTCCACATAAAAATTTCATTTTTTCCAAAGGGATTTGACATCCTTCTCTTTGCATAATAATATTAATATTTCAATATTTTATGTCCTTTTATATAAGTTTTATATTTAATTTTTATTCCATTGTTCATAGCTTGTTTTACACTTTGTTTATTTTTCAATAATCCACACAACCATTTTTAGCATTAAAAACTTCGCTTTTTCATTATTTCTTGTCATTTTTGGTTCGTGTTCAGTAGGCTAAGTTCATATTTGATTGAAGGATTTGTGTCCCTTCATTTCATAATCATTAATTTTTTGAGGGTTACATCGATTTAAAGACCATTTATGACCACATGCTCAGTATCTCAACACTTAGTTCATGGAGGTGTCCTTGTAGAGGCATAAAGAATATTTTTGCATGAACAATCCCCATCCGGCCCCCCCCCCCCCCACCCCNAAAAAAAAAGAAAAGAAAAGAAATGCAATATCACTAAATTTGATATTATGGTAGAAGTAGGTATTGAAAATTGAAACTATTTGGAAGGAAGGATTGTTGAGCCTCCAAAAAACAAATAATAATATTTAAAAAATTTAGAATACAATAGATCATCGAAGAGAGAGTCTAAAGAAAAAGTCTAATGGTTTTAGGAATGCCTTTTTAGGTTTTCATCCTTACAACCAATCTTGAAAAACCTCCTCTCTATGGTAGGAAAATGATCAAGCCTTGCCCTTATTTAGAAGTGCCCTCGTAGGTTTCCACTTCTTACTAAATGATTCTTGAGCCTAAAATAAATTAATTGCTTAGCTTTCACTAAGGACTTTTCTGCTTGAAATTGTAGCTAAAAAATGAAAATTTTGAGAATATGATATTTGACACCTAAAGAAAGATCATAGTTATGCTCTTGTTGCTAGAAAATAACTACACACCAAAGCTTCCAACTACAATAGCGTACAACTCATCAAAGATAATTCCAAATGCAAAGAAATGAAGTAGACAAAGCAGGTTGATCACCAAGAATGTTGTTATAAACTCAAGATAAAGTAGGCTTCGTTGAAAGTTATTATAAATTCTAAATGTCCGTTTCCAAGCATGTTGAGCAACATGACACAAAAAAAAAAAAACATGAAAAAATAAGTCTTCACTTCTACAAAAAGCACATTGAGGAGAAACATTTTTCATTTGTTTAAGACAAGTGCCAATGGGAATACCTTGATGAATAAGACAACATAAAAAATACAAATTTTAGGAAATGTTGGAGTTCTCCAAATATCATTTATTTTTCTCATCTAAAAAATTGATGATAATTTCATTTTTTGGTCTTTATTGAATTTGTTATGAATAAAATATTTTTTTGTAATAATCTCATAAGCAACTTGAGAATTAAAAGGAAAAAAATATCTTCCATCCTTCTAAAAAATATTTGGAAAAACTAGATGCAAATTGTTGTCAACTTTAAATAAATTTTAAATATTAGAAATAAATTTGTCAAAATTCTTTTTCTTCTTTCTATTCAAAACATAAAGGCTAGAAGCTTCATTCAAAGTAGCCAAGTGATACCAAATCTGCTCCAAGTGGCACACAATTTAGATGCATTAGTAGCTTAAGGTCCTTCATTAAAATGAAGTAATTATGGGCTAATTTGTTTAAGCATATCTTCTAAACATATAATACAATTGTAATTCTAATAATTGCTAAGCTTGCATCATTTCTTCTAAATGTTTTTAAGAATTGGAAAAATAGAAATATATATGGCCTGAGGAAAAAGAAGATAGTAAAGAAAGTTATTAGAAGACCAGTTGTTATTATTTTTTGGTTTTTCTTTCATAAGTCTGTTTCTTAAAAAGGAGCATCAAAACATCATCTCCATTAATGCACTTTGCAATCCATTTTTCTATAAGAGAAATACCTTGGTTATAATAATTAATAAGGCCAAGTCCTCCATCTTTCTTGCCACTAGTGCAAATATCCTAAGCAAATTTAGAAAAACCTTTTTTGTATTACTTAACAAACCAAATAAACTAGTGAATAATATGATCAATTCTATTATAAGAAGTTTTAGAAGGAGCCCAACAATTGAAGTAATAAATATAAGTTTATTGAAGCATTTGCTTGGTAACTAAAACTTTGGCAGTAAGGGTGAGCTTTTTTTTATTTCCATTTTTCAACCTTCTTTTCAATTTTATCAACCACATAATTCCACAATATAGTAAGATTAGGCTCAAAAGAAAATAATATTCATAAAATTTTAAAGACAGAATATTTTTTCAAGATTTTCCAAGGCTTGAAAGTAATCTAGTCATCAACATTGTCATTATAATAAACAACAAACTTTTTCCAATTGATTTAAGAGCCAAATAACATGTCATAATCCTCCACTCTAGCTAAAAGAGTATTGATATGTTGTATAGTGATATGAAGGCTACCTCAATAGATTCAAAAAGGACTCATTCCACAAGTTTCCTAAGCAAATTCAGCTTAGACAATAAGAACAACACAATGAAATGGAAAAAATCTTTATTTTATTAGGAAAACTCTCAAAATGTAGAAAAATACATCGAAGATGAGGTGCTAAGCTTAAATCACAACTCTTCCAAGGATCTTAGATGCTACACATGTCCCCTCTCAATCCTCAATTACTCACAATGGAGCTAAAGCTCAAGATAACATACTTATTAGAGATTCTCTCAACCTCTCTCAAGTGCTCTTCCTTGTCTCTCACTCAAACTTTGTTGCACAAGCTCTCAAGAGAGCTCTCAAATTTCTCTTCTCTCATTCTTATTAAAACTTAGGCCTTGGACTCTTATTTATAACTTCTTAGTGTGACCTTTCATATTCTCTCCAATTTTTCATTCAATTTAATGTCTATTAAAATCTATACGAGACATCTTGGAGAAATAGGAGATGTCTTTCCTAAGTGCAAAGATGTCAAAGAAGACATCTTGTATCTAGTTGAGACATCTTGTAGGAAATGTCTTGGAGGAAACATCATGCATGTTAGGAAGACATCTACACTACAAGGGAGACATCTCTCCTTCTAGGGATAAAAATAAAAATGCTTGTTTTGAGGTCTAGAACCTCTAAACACATCCAAACAAGTTTTCATAAATCCCAAAATCCCCTAAACTCATCAAAATGAGCCCAAAATACCCCTAAAAATGCAAAAACACAATGGAATCATCATCAACAAGATCAACACAAGAAGACACACTCAAATAAGACTCATAGATCCAAAATACATTAAGGATTACACAAGGGCTAGGTGATGTCCTCATCATAGAGAATTGTTGATCATGAAAAAAGAAGCATTTGCAAAGTGCATGTTAAGAAATCCTGTATCTTGATCATCAATTGAAATTCTCTTAATGAAATTCATTTGTAGATTATAATATAGATTATATGAAAAAAAATTGTATCAATAATAAGAAAATAAGGAGCTAGATAACCACCTTGACATAGTGATTGTTGAAGAGAAAATGAGGAACTTAATCCAAAATTAGTAGCAACTTGATCATTAGCATTAGTCAATAGGTTATAAAAAAGTCAAATAAAATAATCATAATATTCGAGTTTATAGAGATAAGAAATAATGAAATTACATTCAATCCTATTATAAGTTTTGTCATAAGCAATGTCTTGGTTAGTATTAGAAGCCCATTGCATTCCCTCCCAAACTACAATAACATTATTTAAGATATGTTTATTTTCAACAAAACAAATTTGCTTAGGTCTAATGATATTTTCAATAACCTTTTGAATTTGGCAAGCCATGCATTTAGCTAAAATTCTATAAGTATTGTTAAGAAGATTAATAGACCTCTAATTATCAATATGTTAAATATCTCCATTCTTATGAAGAAGATAAATCACATCTTTGTTAATATTTTTATCAAGAGAAACTTTTTTAATGGTTTCTTGGAGCCATTCAAGAGAACATCTTCAATGATATACCAATATTTCTTAAAAAATTCAATAGGAAAAGCATCAAAAATTGATGTTTTACCATATGCTAAACTAAAGGTTGCTACTTTGATTTCTTCTATTGTAATTTTTGCTTCAAGAATACTTCAATGTGCTTTTGAAAGGATGAAGAATTAATACTAGAGAGAAAAATGCTAATATGAAAATGATTTAAAAAAATAACATTTGTATGCACTTATGCTTTCCTTGTAGGCTTTCAAAAGAAAGCATTAGGGATGTAAAATCTATCAAGTTGACAATAAATTCTATCATTTTCCTTGTTGATAATTACACCAATTATAATGCTTCTTATTCAAATGATATGGGAAGAAAGAGCTAACATCAAAAAGAACATATTGTTCTTTGAAATTGCACCAATTTTCATTTTCTTAAGAAGACATATTAGGAGTAAGACCACCAAGCTTATCTAAATGACTTTTGATGAGGGGCAATGTACCCCTACGCCCAACCATACGAATCACAAAGTGTTCATGCGCAATCTGGTCAAATTTTGTGGACTTTATGGTTTTCGGTGCACTAGTCTTCTAGGAAGTAAATCTTGCCCTAAGGTCATTCGTTGTCTTCCTAATTACACGTGTGAAGTACAAAAGTATGGTTAAGTGAAATTGAGGCATATAATTTTTATCATTTTATATTTTATGTTCTTTGGTGCTTTGAAAAGAACGAGTTAAAGTAATTTAATGAATAATCTAAATTAACTAACTAACTAATTTCTAACTGATCCTAACATAAACATCCATTCCCACTTTCCATACATGTTTTGAACCAATGTATCCACTGCTGGGTTACCAAGTGTTATGCTACTAGGCATAACAAGCAATAACGCTATTGGGATTACCAAGCGAATACATGCTATGTTCAAAGTAGTTGTACTTATGTATTTAATCTATTTAGCTTATCTTGCTTAATTAGCATAATCAACTTAATTACTAGAAAATATTAAATAAACAACAAAGAATATTAAATGCCTAAATGAAGAATTTAAACTATCCAGAATGCTACAAGGTTTATCAAGAATTTTATCTTTATTGCTGCACACACTGTCGTGCTCAAGTACAACAATGCTCGAATAAAGATCTGTACACTCAATGACTCCTACTACAAGCACTTGGGAAAAATATTCTAACTTCTGACTAAACAAACTACAAGACCTCTGCTACTACTATGAAATCTGATGCCATAAATGTGGTTGGTGAGCACATATTTATAAGCTAGGATAGAACCCTACATTAACAAGGCCATCTTAATGTAACAGATTACGTTGATGGGGTTGCATCAATGCAATAGCCTAGTTGATGTGGCTCAGTCAATGCAATAGACTGCATTTCATCAACTTTCAAACATATTGAAATAATCACCAATAATCTAAGGAACTTTAGGCAAATATAGAAGATATTTTCAAATATCTGATTGATCTTTCAAATTATTAGGAGCATAAATATTACAAAGTCCAAAGTCAACTTTTTCACTATGATAAATTATCCAAATAACTCTTTCAAGGTTGTCAAACCAAAATTCAAAACTTTACTAGTTCAATTTTTATGAACAAGAATAGTAGCACCTCCTTTATTAACTTCATGAGTAGTAGAAAAAATAATGCAAATTTTTAAAATTCATTTACCAATAAAACTAATATCATGAGTTGAGATCTTAATTTCTTGTAGAAAAAGAAAATCTAAAGATAAAAGTTTGTTTAAAAGATACTCCCCAACAATCTTTACTTGGGACCTATCATAAAGGCCCTTAACCTTCCATGATAAAACCAATATTCAAATGTGGAGGAGGAGGTCCCTATCCTTAATTTTTCAAGCTCAACATTTGTCTCACAATTCATGTCACTAATAAGTAAGAAGACATTGTTCAATAAAAAAAATTTGGAATAGCAGTAGAAGTAGAAATAGAATGAGATACCTTTGGGATTTTTAAATTGAAAGAAGTATTTGTAGAACTCTTCTTTTTATGTTGCATTGAATGAAATCCATCTACATTAGTATTTTCATTGCTCATGCCTGCAGAAAATTTATTTTTTCTATAGAGAAATTCTCTTTAGATATCAAGAGTTTACTAGCATCATGAGAATTAAAAGGATTAGTAAAAGGTTGAGAACTTGTTGAAGAATATTTCGTTTGTTCTTGCTAAAAACTACCATTATTTGTTTTTTTTTCTAAATTTTTTTATTTTTTTCATCATGAACAACTTTTTTATTGAGAATAGCTATAACATCCTTGCAAATTATAATATGTAATTTTTTTTGGGGAAAACACTAATTACCAACCTTGAATTTTAATTTTATCTTTTTTTGCCATAAATCAATCTCTACAAAATAATGTGTACACTACACACCATCTAATAATGTTTTTTACTCTATCTTTAGGCTTGTGCCAATGCTATGAATAATTTCTCTTTTAGTACTTTGAAAAATAAGAGTAAGATTTTCTAATTTAATTCAACAAGAAATTTTGGAATAATAAAAAGAATAGGGATTAAAATCCACTTTTTATTCTTGAGCAATAAAATTATTACGCTGATCCATAAAAACTTAAAGATCCAATGATTTTTAAACGATTTCAACAAGAATGACTACCCAAGAGGCTACCCAAGAGGTGATTAAGCAATGGCTACAGATGGACTTGCTGGCTAGGAAGAACCAAGATTGGAAGGACTACAATGATAAGCTATACTAATGGGGTTAGACTAAGAAAAATCATAAACACCACTACAAGCATGAGTGAGAGGCATACCTTAAAAGGTACAAGGAGGAGTCCATGGAGCACAGTTGTCATGATATGTTCCTTGATGCAATTAGTACAACATGAGCTTATGAATTGTTCGCTAGTCACATAGTGGTGAATGGGACTCCTAAAGACAGATTGCTATGCCTTTAGGAGAGGTTTCCTCCACTACGTTTTCGCTGAAGCCACCCACATGGAGCATTATGGACAAAGGCAAGCCCCTCTTGGGCATTGACTTTGGCTAGGAGGATTGGACATAGCTATCAAAGGTAGAGATCCTCCAATCCTTGTAGGCAAGCCTCAGTAGAATGCCTCTAGATATCGACGTGGACCCCTCTTAGGTTAGTTTAGTTTGGATTATTTTTTGCATTGTGATAACTTTGCATGCTATGCATTTGTTAGCTAATTTATTATTTTATGTTACTTAAGTAGGTTCCGAGTGATGGTGCAAGCCCCAGTGGAGTAGTAGAGGAAGAGGAAGAGGAGCCCCAACCCCCACCAAATGCTATTAGCTAAGCAACCCATGATGTAGCCCTACTGTTGGGAAATTTTGTGCTTTTGGCCATTGTTTTGTTTTTGATGTATAATCATGATAAATATTTGATTGATGGATTAATAGAAATGAGGTCACGATTTATGTTTATCTCTTTTGCTACGTGAATTGCATGTTTGCTAAGTGTTGAATGTTAGTATGCAGTTGTTTGATGTGCTTAGGCCCCTTATGGACCCCATGCTAATTTGAACATGACGAAAGGGCTATTGCTAGTTTTAGGCCATCTTGGGCCATGCATAAGAGAGAAGGTGCTACCAATTTTAGGGCATGGTGGGCCATATAAATTGCTAGTTTAAGGCCATTTTGGGCCATGGTGATTACTACTTTAAGGCCATATCAAGCCATGTGATGCTAGTTTAAGGCCATTTCAGGCCATGACGATGCAAGGAAGGTTACTAGTTTTAGGCCATGGTGGGTCGTTTTGTTTTATTTTATGGTTTTTTTCTTTTTTTGATTTTATTTGTTTTCTATTTTTTTTATTTTTATGTGTTTTAGTATTTTCTAATGCATAAAAGGAATAAGATGAAATTCATAAACTAAAGAAATGGAATAACTAATGCAAAATGCAAGTAACCATGCGAAATGTAACTACACAAGAGAGAGGTGATCGAGACATGCAAAAGTTAGGGGCATGTAGGCACCTTAATCATGTAATTGTTAGGAGGTGCATAGGCCCTAGCCTTGGGAGGCACAAGGTGATACTCGTCCAGACCTTCATTCATGGTGTCAAAGGGCAATTTTGCCTAGAGAGCTTCCTCATGGAGGTTGCCTGCTACATTTGATTATTCAAATGGATCTACCAGATAAGGCTAGCTTTCATCCTCAATAGGTGGCATGTCATCAAGGAATTCTACTTCTAGCCCCTATTCTATATCAACATTGTTGATGGCCAGGGAAGATGCATTGTTGCCATGTTTGATTACCTCTCCACCTTCATAGGGAAGGTGGATCTCTTGATGAATGGGTGAAGAGATGGCTTGTAACTGGGCTAGCTAGGGCCTCTTTAAGATCAAGTTAAACTTAGACATCTCTTTGATGATGATAAACTCGATTGTAGTGGGGAATTGCTCTCATGCCACGAAAACTATCATGATTGTTCCTCTCACGCAATGCATGACCCATTGAAGTATTTCAAACATATCATCTTGGTTGGGTTAACTTGGTCAATGAGATAGAGTTTTTCAATGATTGGGAATAGGATAACATTGGTCATTGCCCCGATGTCAACATAGACCCTGTGAATTATACATTGCCCTATGTGAATGGTTATGAACATTAGTGCATTGGTGACTTGACCCTTTTCAGGGTCAACTTTAATCACTTCATTGTGAAACACTGGGGGTGTTGAACCTGATTCCTGAGGTGTAGGAAGCATCACAACATGGATGGCTTTTTCATCTACTAGAATGTCCTCCTTGATAGGAATGGAGGTCAATATGTGGACTAGTGCTTCATGGTGAGTAGAAGAGGTCATCACTAGCTCGTACATTCTTAAAGTTGTGTTCTTTTGTTTCAGAGCCTGCTTGACCTGCACTAGTGCATTTAGGAAGCCTTTACCATTGTCTATTATTTTGTTAGACTTTACCTCCTCCATGCGGCCCAGGAGATGGATCTCTTGGGGAGGGGATTTAGACTTTGCTTGTGCAGCTAGTGAAACACCCCAAAATTCGAAGACATCCTTGCTTCACCAGGTCCTTGCAAATCATGCAGCGTTATGGCAGTTCTTCAGGAGATGGATGCTCTGATTTTCAAACTGTCCCCTTTAGCAATTTTTCTAAGTTAAGGAGTCTTGTTATGCTACACTATGCTGTGTAGCGTAGCAAAATCCAAAAGATGTTTGCAGAAGCATAGTGCTACGCTATGGTGTGCTATGCAGCGTAGCAAAATTTGGACAACCAAACCGTTGCTCAACTTCAAGTCCTTTAGCAATGTCTCCTTCCATCAGAAAGTGGCAAACTTAGCCAAAAGTAGGTCATGTTTGCTGCTATGCTACACTAAGCTACATGGTGTAGCGAGGCATAGCAATTCTATGGAAGTGACAGAAGGCATCTCAAACGGTGGGATCAGCAAGTTCACAAGTTTCGCAGTGCAAAAGGAAAATTTTGCAGATTGGCAACATTTTTGCGATTAAGGACAGCTGCTACGCTATGATACGCTATGTAGTGTAGCAAATCTATGACTAGTAATCACAACACTGCGAAGGTTCCCAACACATGCAATGGGACACAACGCAGATTTTTTGCTTCAAACTGACGCTACGCTACGCTGCGTAGCATAGCACAACGTGAAAAGATGCTATGCTATGCCAAGGGATATGCTACAAAGCATGGAAAGACGTGGTGAGCAGTTACGCAACATTAATGCATCTCACCTAATTACACCATTTCTCTAACAGCGTAATTATGACATGACAGGTTTGTAATTACGGCATGGTAGGCTTGCCCAACGGTCATGTAGGCACGTGGACCACAGACAAGTCAGCATAGGCCCAAGGAACATGGCATCCAAATCACATCTTTCGCACGCCCTCGGCCCTATAAATACCCCAATGACCGTCAAGGTCTAAGTTCCAATTTTTTGAGCAATCCAGTCAGCTAACAATTTTGTTGGCTGACGAGAAAAAGCTAGCATTGTAACCTTGAGCATTGTAAGCTTCCTATTTTGACATTGTAAACAGTTAGCATTCTCAGTTGGCATTTCGTTCTGTTCTTTCCTACCACCTTGGTAGCACTTTACATTATTAATGCTTGAGTCCGCGTTCAAGCACACAGCCGTATCGCTCTACATATCTTGATTACCCTCGGGATCTCTGCACTTCCCAGCGTTGTGCAATAGATCATATCTATCTTGATAGAGCAAAGTTGTAGCTTCGAAGCAGTGCACTTTTCTAACTGCATTTTACTTTGTCTCATGTTTATCATTCACATTTTACACTATTTTTTGCCTCTTTTACATTCAAGCATTACTTCACGATATTAGTACCATTTTCAAATCACACGTTGCAAAAGGTTATATAGACACCAACTAAGTCCCTGTCTGATTGACTAGACCGTTCAAGGTGCCCCATTTCTGTCCCATCTAGCACAACCCTCCTGCGGAAACGAGGTTGAGATTGTCGATGATCGACGACCCCTTGGTGTTCTTTCCAGCCGTCGACATTTTTGGTCGCTATAGTTTCTCTGGTGCTAGAAGGAGGGCCTTTAGTGCCCTTGCCGTGTGTCACGGTAGTCTTGTAAGCCTTCTACACCCTGATACGCACTAGCATAAACTTGATACTCGTCTATGGCTGTTTATGCATTGTGCGGTGCAGATCAGTCATCTCGACGGTTTCTTGGGAACCCTACAGGACATAAAGCCTCCAGTTGCTAGCTAACTTACCTGTCTTATGGTAGTCTTACATGCGTTCTGTACCCTATTGTGCACTAGTGTAAACGTGACATCCTTTTGCAGTTGTTTATGCATCGTGTGGTATAGGTCGGTCACCTCGATGGTTCCTCGGGAGCCTTGCAAGACATAAAGCCTTCTTTCTTTTTTTGATTTCTTGCCAACTTTTTTGCTCTTCCCATTCGCAAAACTATTTCGCTTTCCAGTTTCCTTTGTGTTTGCAAAATTGTCTAGCTTAGTAACAATGACTGCTGCAACTACTACTGCTAACACCTTTAACGTGGAGGTTCCCATCACGGTTCAAGGTACCATTGGTGCTAAACAACCACTGAACCCAATGCTAGAAACACAGAGATCCCTTGAAATCCAAAATCGGGGACTTGAGGGCTTGGCCCAGCAGCATGAGTGCTATAACTTCCTCTGTGCAAAGGTTCAGGAAAACCTACCTTTGGATGTACACGAATTCGAGAGCAAATGTAGCTTCGAGTTTGCTTACTGCGATGGGAAGGAGTTTGTTCCCACTCCCGACACTTCCATACCTTTGACACAGACAAACCAAAGGCTTCTAGACCAAATAATCTAGTTGGCTAAGCTTAGGGAGTAGCAGGATGCAACGTCCAACCAGGATGATGCCTTCCAGGATGGATAGGAGGAACTCAATTCCCAATCTGACGAGGGAGGTCAAACCAACCCCATTCCTGTCCCTCCTACCCAGTCCTTCTAGGCCAACACATTGTCTGTCACTACTTCCTTTTTCATCATGCCTATGCTCCTACAACCTACAACTACAATTGCAATGGGTAGCCATGTCGCCTTCCCTGCGTATCAACGCCCTTACTCCCTTGTTTCATTTGCAGCAACTATGCCTTCGCAAACTATTCATTATTCCATTCCTGTAGCGCATCACACACCAATCACAGCTACCCTGCTACATGTTCACACTATACCTACTTCACAATTGTACATAACTTCCGTTTCGATTCCTACGTTCATGTCTGTTCCACCCACTACGGTGGGCCCAGGCCTGTCCATGTGGTGGACCCCAATCACTTCTTCGCCTATTCCACAAATGTCACAGATGTTTCATTATGTTCGCTCGCAGACCTACCAGACCCTGCAAATGGTACAATCCAACATGGGGCTATGGTCTATTCCATCGGTGACACAAGCAGTCTATCCATTGCTGTTCCAACCGCACCACCTACAGGGTGGTGGATAGTGTAAGTAGCACTGCTTGCGGGGGCTACCCCAATGGTACCGCCGATGGGTCACGTGGCCACCCTCGCCATTCCATAGATAGGGTCTACCTTGGAAATTCCTCAACTACCTACACCATCACAGGGTTTGGATCAAGTGTTCCAGCTTATCCAGACCCTCATTGAGGAAATAAAACACCTCAAAGCTGTTGGGTCCGACACGGTACAAGTTATGGACTTTTACCAGGATGACCCCATCAGCCCTGCAATCCCTACTCTGACATTACCCCCAGGGATGTCTCTCCCACACTTCACAAAGTATGATGGGGAGGTGGATCCCAACGCACATCTAGTTACCTTTAGGTCTAAGTCTCTCTTGTTGCACCACACATGATCATTTGTGTCTTTGACATGTCCCTAGTCGAGAGATCCTTAGATTGGTACTGCGCGCTGCCACGCTCATCTATTTCAACTTTAGAAGAGCTTCTAACCCAGTTCATAATGCGCTTCAAGTATAACTTGAAGCCAGAAATCACACTGGACTAGCTGATGAGCATGAAACAGGAGCATCTGGAACTGGTCCAAAAGTTCATCCAACGATGGAGTGTAACCCTTAATGAAATTTGTAAGCCCATCGTAGAAGCCCACTTGTTGGCCATCTTTAAAGGTGTAGTGAATGACTTTATTAAGTCTAAACTGTACTACCTTGCCCCTCGCACTCTTAGTTAAGCCTTTGCTCAAACTAAGAGTATACGAGATGCGGCCAAGGTAAGCAAAGACCTGGCCTACATTGCCTACAAAAACACCTTCATAAAGAAGGACAAGGGTAAGACACCAACGACCACAGTGGTTGCTGAAGCAACCGAGGCCAAGCCCAGACCTAGTAATAATGGTAACAAGAACAATAAGAAATCGGTCGTACCCATAGCTAACCCCATGCCCAAGTAGGAAAACATGTCGCAACCTCCAGTTCACATGCCTGAGACATCTGCGCAATCCAAACCAAACTTTGAGCGTAAAGATCGCTCAAAGTACACCCCACTACCTCTCAAGCCTTCAGAACTTCTAAAGAAACTATTGGCAGCGGGGCATATTCAACACAAGCAGATGTCGAAAGATGAAATCAGGAGACATCAACGCTACTGCGAGCTCCTTAGGAACCCCTCCTTGGCCCTGCCTAATGAGCCCCCAGTTCCTAAGGGTTTCTAGCTAGACAGGTTTTGTGACTATCACCAACAATGTGGTCACAACACAGATTACTGTCTGGCGTTGCAGGATGACATCTAGAGATTGATCAATTAGGGAAAACTAGTGTTGGATGAAAGAAACCCAGTACATCCCAAAAACTAATCTATTCATGTCTACACAGATCCCCTCAATGCCAACAATGCTGGTTACATCATCAATGCCATCGACATTGACAATGATCCTAGGCCACCCCAGCAGCCATTCGTGGTCCATGTGCCTCAACGTAGTGCACCAGCATCACGAGAGGCTAATCAAAGCTCGCAATAGCTATTTGTCTTGAGAGTTCCTCCATGGGTGTCCATCTTCGTGCCACCTGTTAGCGAAACCATGCTAGTTCGCCCGCTAACACCGTTAGCTCCTTTCATCATTAGGGGGCCCACTCCTTTGATAGCCCCCGCCCCACATAAGACAGTTGAACAACCTTCTCGTCCTAAAAAATGAGAAGTGTGTTTCATGGGTGAGGTGTCAAAGGGGAATACCATCCATGGCATTCCCAAGCCTATGTCTTTGCCCCTTATGTCTACGCCTTCATCACCAAAAACAAACGTTGCTATAATAGCGCAGTCCGTGCCACCCTGCCAAAAAGGGTCTGAACCTAGATCCAAAGTTTCCCCTCCTTGGAAAATTTGTCTTCTAGGATGAGTCGAAGAAGAGGAAAGCACCAAACAGGGAGGTGGCCAAGACCTTCTGGATGCCCTCACTCAGTTCAAGTAGGCTCTAAAATAGAAAAACACTACACTGAGCCTATACGGCTTGATCATAATGTCTGTCCCCCACTGCGAGGCTCTAATCCACATGTTGATAGCGATTCCTATCAATGAAGACATGCCAGTGGAAGAGGAAGCAATCCACTCGATCATGCTTCCCTTTGCACCCGTAGAGCCTAAGCCATCCCAATTGGCTTTTAGCGACGACGCCATTAGGGAAGATCCCGAAAGGGGTCAGATGACCACAACATCCCTTTTCATCACAATTCGGGTTAGCCAACACTGGATTTGAAGGGTACATGTTGATGATGGGGTTGCCACGAATGTCATCCCCTTCCCTATTGTGGACAAGTTAGGCTTGGTTGACTAGATCAAACACACAATGATGTTGTGTCATCCTGGTGAAAGGCACAATCTACATAGACTTCATAGTAGGGGACCAGTTCCCCACAAATGCAACGTTCATCATGGTTGAGGAAATGCTCAAGTTTAACCTGATCTTGGGGAGATCATGGTTAGCACAACTTAGGACTGTCTCCTCACCCATACATCAGGAAATCCACCTACCATACGCGGGCAGGGAGGTGGTGATCCATGGTGACGAAGTAGCAGCATAAGTGATCAGTAACATAGACATGGAGTAGGGCTTGGAGATCGTAACCTCTGAGAATCAAGCACCTGCTTACGCACACATTGACCATCCAGTGGGAGAATTGGCCCAGCAGGCTGGTTTCCAAAATGAAAGCATATGGGTTGAGTTGCCCTTCCAAGTGGGGGATAACGATGTGAACAAGGGTCCTAGCAAAACACCTCAGTCTTACGTTCTGCTCAACCCACGATGGATCAGGAGGAAACTATGCATAGTGTAGCAACCCCACTACCTCTTGCCTAGTTTCCATCCCTTGTACATTCATCACTTTTTGCTTTGTTAACATACCATCCTTTTGGTATGCTACGCTATGGCCTGAAATGGCCTAAAACTATGCTATGTAGAGGCTCGAAACAGCCTAAAACTATGTTACGCAGAGGCCCGAAATGATCTAAAACTAGTAATGGCCCAAAATGGCCTAAAACTATGCTATGTAGAGGCTCGAAACAGCCTAAAACTATGTTACGCAGAGGCCCGAAATGATCTAAAACTAGTAATGGCCCAAAATGGCCTAAAACTAGCACATGAAAGCATGAACATTTTACAAACGTAGCACGTATGCAATGCACAACTTAGCACAAAATCAATTTCTGTTTTACAAAATCATCTGTGCTTTACCCAAAACCGTTGTCTTTCAAACAATATTTGCAAAAATCATTAAAAAATTTCAAAAAAAAAATCCCATGCTGTCATGGGTTGTCTCTATTTGCATCATCTTCACCTTTCATTTCTGCATCAATTCCTTTTGCATAACCCTCCCCTGCATTGTCCTCTGCTGATTCTTCATTTCCTCCCTCTACGGGCCCTGTGCCCTCATCTGGAGCCTACATCACAGGGGTGAAGCAGTCATCTAGGGCAACAAATGCAAACTACAATAGAACATAACATTAACACGATAGAAAGAAACTAACCTGAGAAGGGCCTATGTTCATCTCAAAGGGTATTTGGTCTAAACCGAGCCTGAGGCGGTGTCAGACCTCCTCTACTGTGATGTCCATCCAATGCCTATTGCTTGGTTCAGTGTCCACAGCAGCTTTCTCCCTTTCGGCGGTTGTCCATCTTGGTGGTCCCATGGAAAAAGAGACGATTTTGGTCTCTCTTATGGGAAGGTCCACTTTTAGGTCAGGAGATTCCGTAACCTTTACCTACTCCTTGAACTTGGCATAGGCCTCAGAAGCATCAATGACATTTATGAATGCTTTATATGTAAATGCCTCCATAGCAACATCCCTGTATAGTTTACAATGGGTGGTATTTTCCTGTTTATACATGTGTTTATGATTTTTCTAGGACTTCCCCCATTCATAAACCTTGGCACCTAAGTCTTTCAACTCTTGACACTTCTGGGCTAGCAAGTCCATCTGCATCCATTGTTCTATTGTTTTGTGAGTGGCCTCAACGTTCTGACGTGTAATTATCCAAAACCTGGCGTAATCTATCATAGTTGTGCACCAGTCCTCATTATTTATGTCACGGGCTATGAGGAACTCGTTCCTCGACTTAAGATCCTCCACCTCGGTGCTCAGGTCGACCTCCCTTTGCTTAGCCTTATGGACCCATTTGCACAAGTCCTCGTTGATGTGCTTATACTCCCACAAGGTGCATGCCGAGTGCAAAATGCATTTGCAAGCCTCGTCGTATGCACAACGAGACACCCCGGTCACTTCAGGCAGGAATGTAGGTATGACATTGACCTTCAAAGGCTGTGCTGGGTCCCATTTGAGTCAAGAGGCTGCCATGACACAAAGAGCGTAGCAATCACGTTAGCATAGCAAGAGTAGTAAACTCAAGAAATTCTAGCATAACAATATGAGAGCACCTAACACTACTACTTACCCACATCAAAGTCCACCTGCTGGAGGCGGTTGATCATGTTGTCAACAATTCCCTTCATGAATGTAAACTTGTCAGGGATCTCGGCCCATGAATCTGCACAAATTAGAGAGGGTCCTGCAACATCAACAGTGGCTCCTGTCACATGACTAAACATATCAACAATGGTTGAAAAGGGGCTGTGATTGCCAAACTCACTAGCGTCCAATTGCGGTCTCCCTTCTTGTTGATGCAAGACAATGGTGGTAGCCTTGGCTAAGGTCTCTACCAAGTCTGTACGAACCTCTTCCTCATGCACTAGTGCCTTTTCTTTTAGGAGACCAGCATTTTTTTATTTAAAGGAGGCTTCTCTTCATTAGTAGGAGGATTCTCCCTAATGACAAGAGCTCCCACCTTAGTGATAGGGGTTCTTCCCTTATTGACTGGGGCCCTTTCTTCCAAGATTGAGACCTCCGTGTCTTTATTTGTCACCCCCGTCTTAGGGGTCGACACCTCTTCGTCGCCTTCTTCTTCTTCCTCTACCAATAAAGAAACATGTTTGCATTAGCCTGAAACAAGCTAGCTTCAAGTAGGTGTTACGCTACGCTACACCACCTAGCGTAGCATAACATAGCAAACAATAACAAAGTAAGCATTAGACAAAAGTGTTTACCAATGGGGGGTTGTGTCCTCTGTAGTTTAAGCCGTAGTCTCTGCCCCTCCTCTTCCTCCACGTGAAGAGTTTCCTTAGCTGGGGGAGGCCTCTTCTGCTGCAACGTTTTGGGCATAGTCTTAGCTATGAGATGTTCCCCCCCACGACACGCTACTGGTTACAGTAGGGGACGTCTCTCCTATGCTGTCCTGGCCACAAAAATTGCGAGCCACTTGATCCTTAGTCATCACAAGGAATGACTTCCCAATTATTTCTGGGGGATCTTAGGCTCGAGTGGTCTGGAGGATCTAGCAAATCCATAGTCTAGAAATCTGGTTGCGATTTCACATGACCCAGGCCCCATTCTCGTGAACCACCAGAAACTCTATGAAGCACTTCAGACAGGCTATTTAGAAGGCATAATGTATGTTGGAATGAGACTTCAATTTCTAACGGAGTCCCAAGATTTTGGTTTGCAAGCCTTTACATAGAAAGTTTGCCTAGTTGTAACAGGCCCCCTCTTCCATAACCTCACACATTATCTAGGCTTGCTCAAACCCCAGGACCTTCCCCTAGGTAAGAGCTGGGGGAATGCGCGAGCATGGAAGATAGGGTAGATCTCCTTGGCAGACTCGTCTTTAAGCTTTTCCATGGGGAGCCCTTTTCACTCCTTAGCAATCCCCAACCACTCCTGAATGTCCTTCTTTTGAAGGATCAGCTCCTTTTTGCCCTTTGACCCTATGAGGACACCTTCGACAGGAACACCGAACAGGTCTACAAACAGCTGGTCATTGATTTCAATGATCACCCGCATGCCTTGTATGCGAGTACGGAAGCGACCTGCCTTTTTGAAAAAGGAGTTGACCAGGGAGAGCATCTCGATGGCAGGAACACTTGGATTCAGGGTTAGGAATAGATCCATAAGCCCAGCCTTTTGGATGTTTTGGACTAAGGAGTTCAAAGTCGCACGATTTATCCATCGTTGGCTCTCTTCTACTTCATCGTATTTGAAGTAGATGTTTGCCCCCTATGTCTTGGCGGTTACCACCGTCACCTCCTGGGGCTTCTTCGCCCCTATAATAGTTTTTGAAAAAATGTTTAGCATAAAAATGAAGAAAATACAAAGATTGGAAAGGCACTTGAGCATGCAACACTTATTGTTCGGCCTACCAAGTCTGTACGATAACGGGAATGACGGAAGGTCAATTAGAACTTGTTCAACCATGACCAGTTTGAAGGGTTTAGCCCACTCCTTATCCAGCCAACCTTGCCCCTTGCACTGATCGTAGGGAATGGAGTATAGGTATAGATAGGTGTGATCACCTCGACATTGACCAATCACACCCGCCCGAAGGTTCTCAGCAGAAAAGAACTCCTGTAGGGCTATCTGTGCATTAGCCAGCAGACTCGGTAGGTCGTGAACCCCATCCTTGTTGATGAGGAACCTGGTAACAAACACATGCTATTAGCATTTGGCCAATATGTCCAGTGTCACACAACATAGCGAAACAAGGCTGCAAAACTCACCCACCAGCATAGTAGATAGTTCCCTGTGGGTTCTGGAATCACATTGCCATATAACGTTCAATGGATAATGTGTTGTAACGGTGGTAATAGGTGTACTTAGGCATGTCCTAGATCCAAGACAAATGCCTCAATCTTATGGGGCATTGACTAGATCCTTCTCCCTACCTACTCATGATTGCCTCGTCCGTTAGAAACCTCAAGATGCCCCGGCTTGCCCTAGGCAATATAGCTTCGGTTATGACAACCGCCTCTTCCTCCTCTAGGGATGACCAAACGATCACACTAAAGTGATCAAGGATGTATTGTAGGAAACCCTATGCCCCTTTTCTGAACCAAACCCCCCACTCTCCCACACATATCTAGGGAGGAGGAGCATTGGCCATAGGTTTGCTCACATGACACATGAAATTTCCAAGATAATCAGCATTGGCCTTAGCCCCATTCTGCACAATGCAACTAGCAAGTGTTAGCATCATGTCTAAGTTCAATACACACGCAACATAGCAACACCTAGCAGTTCATGCATATAGTGTGGCATAACCCTCTTCCCGCGCATAACGTAGCAAGAACATGAAAGCGCTAGTGTAGCAAAAATAGCCTAGCGTAGCAATAGAGCAATTAACCCTAACAGGATGATTAACAATATGCCCCTACAGAGCACGTGTCTCACTATAACATCACGCATGGTCCAACCCTCCTCAAGGTCCTACGTCACGCCATTCGAAGACCAAGACACTTAAACTGTCCAAACCCCCACGGTTATGACAATCGTGGCGGTGGTGGTTTAAGCGACCTTGCATGCAACGATGGCGTAACGTTTATGCACTCGCTGCGGTCGATACGGAAATAGCGAAAATGTAAAGGCCAAAACAATGCAATGACAGAAAACATGAATGGCTAAAAATAGGATGCAAAATGAAAGCAGAGAACAATAGAAGCAAAAAATGATAGCAGAATCGCCAAAAAATAGAGGAAGCGTAGTAACCTACTGGGTCAATGGCGTGTCCTTCCGCGCTATGACACATGCTTGTGTCATGTGCCCTAGGGTTTGCTTCACCTCCTTGACCTTTGCAAGTGCCAAATGCATGTGTTCCTTCTTTGGAGCCATCGTCCTACTCGCAGATTTCTTTTCCTTGTCATTGTGCAGAAAACTACCTTGCTTGTTGTTAGCACAATCGCTCTGAAATTGCCTTGTGCTCTGAATATGGGCTCTGTGCTCTTACGGTGAGAATGGCAATATTACCAGGGTTTAATTCCTATTTATGGATGTAATGGTGAAAAGGGAAACTTGTCGCTCTCTCTCTCTGTTTAATGCTGAGTGCGCCGTACAGCGTAGCATGCTCTCCACGACATCGTAGCACTGTTATCATTAAAACCTTGACATGCTTCAAGCTAATGGCTTGCTTTCCTGAAAAACAAAAAATTATATTTTCGATTACCTCGGTCTAGAAAGACCTTAAACTAGCAATCGTAGCATAGTTATGCTTTTACTAGTCCAGAAACACCTTAAACTAGCAATCTTAGCATAGTTGCGCTCTTACCGATCCAAAAAGACCTTAAACTAGCAAACCCCAGCGCAGTTGCAACTTCCGTGGTCCTAAAAGACCTTAAAATAGCATGTTTTGATCTATTATACATTCGTAGTCTGCAATGACGCTAAACTAGCAGCATCACATTTTCGCAACAACATTTTTACATTTCCTATTTTAGTAGCTCTGCATCTCCATGCCATAACGGTCTGCCATGACTTTAAACTGGCAAAATTTTAATCACTACATCATACTTCGCTAGTCACATCTCGTCATTGCTTTGCAATTTTTTGTTATGCACGATTACTACCAACAGGTGCCTCTTAACCAGGCTTTCATCTCATTTTGACAGGTTAAACAGAAAATGGAAATCCATCACGATCTCTCCATGCCTTTAGCCCTAGCAGGTCCACATGGTAAGCTCACGAGACAACTAAACCTAGACCTGATCGACTGGGGGTCAACCGCAGCTAGCACCATAGAATCCTTGGAAACATCCCCAGACTAGCCTGGGCATTTGGTCCAAACCCTAGATTTAGAGGTTGGGGATGTAACTGAGGACCCTCTCGTTGAGACGCTTGTGACCACGTCCAAGGGAGAAGTAAAAATGTTAAAGCTTAGCTCCCTCCTAGACGCGCAGATGCATGAAAACATAGCCAAGATTCTACAAGATAACATCAAAGTCTTTGCATGGTCGTATAGCGACATGCCAGGTTTAGATCCGAGGCTGATACAACACAACATCGTCCTAGACCCACGTATGAAGGTAGTTAAGAAGAAGGCTCATAAAGTCAAAATAGAAATTGCACTAGCCGTAAGGGACAAAATCACCAAGCTATACCAAGATGGTTTCATCTGCGCAGTTGATTATTCAGAGTGGGTGTCCAACATCATCGTGGTTTCTAAGAAAATGGGGGGAATATAAATCTGTATAGACTTTCGGGATCTAAACAAGGTGACGATCAAAGATGATTTCCCACTTCCAAGCATCGATCAACTCATCGACACTATGGCTGGTCATGCTCTGTTATCCTTCATGAATGGCTTTTCTGATTGCAACCAAATTTGCATTAACCTGAAGCATCAGCTAACAACAACCTTCATGACCCCATGGGGGACCTTCTATTACACCATGATGCCTTTTGGGCTTAAGAATGTTGGAGCAACCTACCAGTGAGCCATGACCTACATCTTTAGCGACTACATCCTAGAAACGTTAAATGACTACGTGGATGATATAGCAGTCAAGTCCAAGGAGGCAGCTAATCACCCATGCGATCTAGGGGTAGTCCTTAAGTGTTGCCAAATGCATGATCTACGCCTTAATCCTAAGAAGTGTGTCTTCGGTGTGAAAATCGGACACATGTTAGGGTTTGTAGTATCAAAGGCCAGAATAAGGGTGGACCCTAACAAAGTCAAGGCCACTGTTAACCTGGCACCTCCTACAAGCCTTAAGGAGTTACGTGGCTTACAAGGTAGGGTACAATTCATCCGAAGGTTTATAGCAAAGTTGATTGATAAGTTACACCCCATGCAACATCTTCTAAAGAAAGGGGTTGACTTTGAGTGAACAACCTAGTGTCAATGAGCCTTCGATGACTTGAAGGAAGAGCTTTTGCACCTCCTAACTATGCATCTGCCACAAAGGAATAATCCTTTCTTCATCTACCTTGCCACTTTCGACAGATCTATCATAGCATTGCTATGTCAGAAACGAGACGACGGATCTGAGATACCAGTGTACTACCTAAGTCATGCATTAATAGCGTACAAGGTGAAACACAACAAAGTAGAGAGGCATTGCCTTGCATTAGTGTTTGTGTTAAAGAAATGTAGGCACTATCTATTTCGCAGTGCAGTCAACATCATTTGCAAAAGCAACATACTCTGAGCTATCACTAACAACCTGTATGAAAGTAGTAGGATAGCCCGGTGGAAAGTAATAACCGTGGAGTTTGACCTATGCTATGTAAGCTAGTTGTCAACCAAGGGTCAAGCCATAGCAATGCAACTTATGGCCTCACCCATTGATGACCATGCAACCATAGATCCCGAATTCCTAGATGAGCATGTTGACACTATCAACATCATTCCATCGCATCTAGAAGCTACTTTACACTTCGATGACACTTCAACCTTGTGAGGAGGTAGTGCAGGTGCCTTCATTACATTTCCCTCTGGGGAAATGCACCTATTTGCTTATCGTTTTACGTTCCCCTGCACCAACAATGTGGTAGAGTATGAGGGGTTACTCAGAGGCCTCTCAGCTACCCAAACACTACACATATAACACTTGGCAATCTGTAGTGATTCATAACTAATTGTGAATCAAATCACTGGGGTCTACACTTGCAAAGCTACACACCTGCAACCCTGCTGTGACCTGGTAAAAAGATGCTTAAGCAATTTGCAACCACAGATATGCAACATGTGCCATGCAACGAGAACATCATGGAAGATGCCTTAGCTACCCTTACATTAAACATTCCATCGCACTCGTTCACAAGTCTACCAACTGCAATTGTCGAATGTATTGAGCCTATCACTTAGGTGGGACACATGGCCTCTATCAGTGCTGTGGATACCTAGGAGTGGTACGCCAACATTAAAGCTTACCTACAACATGGTGAACCTCCATGCAGACTAACATCTGCTTAGAGAGATGCGATCTGAAAGCGTGCCTGGCAATATATGCTCATGGGGAATGACGTCCTATGCCGACGTTCTTACGATGGGATATTGCTGGCATGTGTGGGTGGGGAGCAGGCACAGAAGGTAGTTAATGAAGTGCATGAGGGGCTGTGCGGTGGATACATAGCACCCAGGGCTATGGCTGTGAAAATTAGATGCCTAGGGTACTATTGGCCTCACATGGAGTGCGACTACTTTTCAAAATTCAAGACATGTGACACATGCCAGAGATACGTAAATCTCATACATGTCTCACCTACGGACTTGCACCCAATGCAAATCACATGGCCTTTCCAACGATGGGGACTAGACCTCATAGGACCTATCATGCGCCTAAGTCCTCCGCAGAGCATGGCTTTATTATCACCGCCACTGAGTATTTTACTAAGTGGGTGGAAGCTATTCCCCTGAGGAAAATGATGTCTCAACAAATCTGCCATTTCATCCTGGACAACATTATGATAAGGTTTGGGCTTCCAATGAGTATTGTGACCGACAATGGGCCATAATTTAGTAGTATGGAAACCCAAACCTTCTGTAGCAATCTAGGCATCAAGCAATCATTCTCCTCCCTGTACTACCTATAGGAGAATAGACAGGTAGAGGCTACAAATAAGTCTATCATCAACTTGCTGAAGCAGATGCTTAGCAATAGCAAGAGGTGGTGGCACGAGCAAATCCTCTACGTTCTATGGGCTTACAGAACGACATGCAGAACTGTGATAAGTAAGACTCCTTACAACCTTATTTATGGATCTAAAGCTATGTTACCTCTTGAGTTGTAGGTACCATCACTCCAGATGATCCTCTCGGATGTCGTAAGCGAAGCCTAGAACAACGAGTCGTGGATCATCGACCTTGACTCAATAGAGGAGGAGTGCGCGTAGATGCTGAGACACATAGAGCACTACCAGAGTAAGCAATAGAAAAAGCATTGTGTAGACTTGCCTTGACAGCTAGTATAGAAGGGAGACCTCATCCTCAAGGCTGTTCATGAGCATGTGAGCAAATTCTCAGCTAATTGGGAAGGCCCTTACATGGTCACTAAAGCCTTCAGGAATGGAGCCTTCAAGCTAGTGGACATGGACGGCAACAAGTTTGCTAACCCAGTGAATCACTTGTATCTTAAGCCGTACTAGATCTGAAGCATGAGAACAACAAGTAGCATCCACAACGATGTTAAAATCGTGGCAACGAGTAGCATCTGCTACAATAATAAACTGGGAGCAACTGTCCGCTACGACGTTAAACTGGCAACGACACCAAGCACCATCCGCTACGATGCTAAACTAGCAACAACATCAAGCAGCATCCGCAACGATGTTAAACTAGCAGTAACGAGTAGCATCCGCTATGATGATAAACTGGTAGCAACCGTCCGCTACAACATAAAACTGGCATAGCTAGTCCGCTATGACTATAAACTAGCACGACCCATCCGCTCTGACGTAAAACTGGCATGTATGGTTTGTTGGGACCTTAAACCAACATAGTAGTCTATTGGGATCCTAAACTAGCACAAGGTCCACTAGGACCTTAAAATAGGTTTACATCACATCCCTAGCATGCATCTATGCTAAGTGCACATTGAAAGAGCATGCACAATGCCAATGTGGGGGTGGGACGTTGCAGCTCCAGAATGCAGTTCACGATGCACTAGGAACACGATCTGGAATGCATGCAACACTACCATCCTTGGCATTGTGCTGATCCTTCGGAGATGTCGTATGACATCATATTGGCCCTTCGGACCTACCGTCGCCACAACCTGCTGCCTTGACGGTAGTTCCTCGATCAGTGCCTGCTGCTGAGGGTCTAGTAGTATTGTGGCCCAGCCACAATATTGTCATCCTCCAACCCCTTGCCAATGCCTCCACTCAAACAACATTTAGCTATGTGATAGCTGATCCCATAGCTGAATTGAGAATGCATGCCTTTGGTAGGGATTCCAGAGCATCTGCACTCACAGTAGCTCCTGGCACCATCGACGCCAGCTCCATTGCAACGATGCCTCCAAGGCCGCTGCTGGCCTTCCTGCTTTGGACATCATGCACCAACATGGGTGTCCAAGAGCTTCAACAATGTCTACAGCAAGCAAGACTTTTGCCCTCGCTTTGCATCGTGGCTGTTTCGCTCTCCATCGTGCTTACAGGGCATGGCTGAAAGCACGTCCAAGCCACAGTAGCAAGTGCTATGGCATCGCGAAGTGAGTGCCTTGACTAGCTTGACTACTTTAGAGTGAAAATTCCATGACGTGCGTAGCATAGCTTGCTGCATGGGAAGCATCTGTAGGCAAGTCAAAACCATTTTGTGGATGTAACATAGCTCATCCTGCGAAGGAAACACCTGTCCTACACGAGGTTGAAGGTCAGAGTAAAGATGAAAACATGAACAAGTTCCTCATGAGCACTCCGACGAGGGACTTTGCTAAACCTCATCTTTGCCCTTTGCTTGGAAACCAATGCAACACTCTCAAGCACAGCCAAGCGATGTCTTGACACTCACCGAGCATCAACGTTAGCATCGTGCCTTCCATGGTGTTTCATTTTCTTTGTCAACGTCTCTCAAGCCCATCCTCCAGATGTCGACAAAGAGGGACCAATGAAACATCCCAAAATTCAAAGACATCCTTGCTTCACCAGGTCCTTGCAAATCGTGCAGTGTTACAGCAATTCTTCAAGAGATGGATGGTCTGATTTTTAGACTATTCGCTTTAGCAAGTTTTCTAAGTCAAGGAGTCTTGCTACGCTATGCTACGCCGTGTAGCATAGCAAAATCTGGAAGATGTTTGCAGAAGCACAGTGCTACACTATGGTGTGCTATGCAGCGTAGTACAACATAGCAAAAGTTGGACAACTAGTCCCCTTGCTCAACTTCAAGTCCTTTGGCAATGTCTCCTTCCATCAGAAAGCGACGGACTTGGCCAAAAGCAGGTCATGTTTGTTGCTACACTACGCTAAGTTCTATGGTGTAGCAAGGCGTAGAAATTCTGCAGAAGTGACAGAAGGCATCTCAAAGGGCGGGATCAACAAGTTCGCAAGTTTCGCAGTGCAAAATGCAAACTTTGCAGATTGGCGATGTTTTTGCAACTAAGGATAGCTGCTATGCTATGAGACGCTACGTAGTGTAGCATAGCATAGCAAATCTGCAACCAGCAGTCACAACACTGCGAAGGTTCGCAACACATGCAGTGGGACACAACACAAATTTTTTGCTTCAAACTAATGCTACGCTATGCTGCGTAGCATAGCACAGTGTGACAAGATGCTACGCTATGCCAAGGGCTATGCTACAAAGCATGACAAGACGTGATGAGCAGTTACACAGAATTAATGCACCTCACATAATTGCACCGTTGCTCTGACAACGTAATTATGACGTGGAAGGTTTGTAATTACGGCATGGCAGGCTCGCCCAACGGTCATGCAGGCACATGTAGCATAGACAAGTTAGCATAGGCCCAAGGCACGTGGTGTCCAAACCACATCTTTCACACACCCTTGACCATATAAATACCCCAATGACCATCAAGGTTTGGGTTCCAATTTTTTGAGCAATCCAGTCGGCTAATAATTTTGTTGGCTGACGAGCAAAAGCTAGCATTGTAACCTTGAGCATTGTAAGCTTCCTATTTTGACAGTGTAAATAGTTAGCATTCTTAGTTGGCATTTCGTTCTGTTCTTTCCTACCACCTTGGTAGCACTTTACATTGTTAACACCTAAGTCTGTGTTCAAGCACACAGCTGTCTCGCTCTACACGTCTTGGTTACCCTTAGGATCTCTACACTTCCCAACGCTATGCAACCAATCGTATCTATCTTGACAGAGCAAAGTTGTAGCTTCAAAGTGGTATCTATCTTGACTGCATTTTACTTTGTCTCGTGTTTATCATTCACATTTTACACTATTTTTTGCCTCTTTTACATTCAAGAATTACTTCACGATATCAGTATCGTTTTCAAATCACACATTGCAAAAGGTTATATAGACACCGACTAAGTCCCTATTTGATCGACCAAACCGTTCAGGACATCCCATTTCCGTCCCATCCAGCATGGCCCTCCTACGAAAATAGGGTTGAGACTGTCGATGACTGACGACTCCTCAGTGTTCTTTCTAGCTGCCGACGTTTTTGGTCACTACAGCTAGCTTTTGAGCCTTAGTGCTCTGTTGTTGGTTGCTTGCACTTGTAGCCACGTCCTGAGATGATGAGGCCATGGGAATGGTAGATAAGGGGATGGGCTTTGGTGGAACTACCTCCATACGTTCCCTAATCATCTTGCTGACAAGCCATTCATCAAGCCTCCCAGATTGTAACCTAGACTACCTATCATTGGATGTGAGATGAGACTTTGAATGGATAGGACCTGATGCAGTTCCTGCCACTGGATCCTTAGTAGGCGAGGAATCCGCATGTCGTGGCACCATGATGATAAAGGATGTCTAGGTTGTTGTTGCCTCAGCATGCTACTAGGCCCTAGTCATAAAGGATACTATGGGCACCCAAGGTGGTACTCTGATGACAAAGGAAAATCTTGAATTGGTTGATGTCGAGGTGCCAATGTTACCCAAGGGCACATGAACCACAAATGACTCTTGTGTCAGTTTCACATCGTCATCAATGTTGATGGCATTGATGATGTAGCCTACATGACTAGCATTAAGAGGATCTTTGTAGACCTTCATCAACTATTTCTCTAGGCATGTAGGATTGCTATTATCAAGGACTAGTTGGCCCTGATTGATCATACACTATATGTCATCCCATAAGGCCAAGCTGTAATTTGTATCATGGCTAGGTAGTTGGTGGTAGTTGCAAAATTGGTCCAACCTAAAGTTTTTAGGAACTGGGGGCTTATTTGGCATGGCTATTGATAGGTCTCTAAGGATCTCATAATAGCATTTATGGCATTTGCATGCATCCTTAGACATCTACTTATGTAGGATGCGCCTAGCACTAAGTAGCTAGCCCAAGAGCTTAGATGGCTTGGTGGGTAGAGGTGTATACTTTGAGTGATCCTTGTGCTCAAAGTTTGGCCTTGGGGTAGTTTTCTCTATAGCCACTGATGGTGTGGACTAGTTTCTTTGTTTTTGTTAGCTAGATCTAGATGCATTGTTGTTGTTAGCTAGGGCCTTAGGCACTTTGGCCATTGGTTTAGTGTTGTTCAGCTTGGCCACATTGACCACCACTACCATGGTTGCGATTACCTTCCCTTTTTTCTTTTCCTTATTTTCATGTACATTTTATAAGCCACATAGGTAGGGTCCTTGCTGGCCTCCATCACATCTTGAATGCTCTTTGTTTGAGCAAAGGCTTGACTCAGGGAGTGCAAGCCTAAGGAGTACATCTTTGACTTGATGAAGTCATTTACTACACCCTTATAGATGGCTAATAGGTGGGTCTCTACTATGGGCTCATGTATTTTGTTGAGTATAGTGTTTCAACATTGAATGAACTTTTGCATGGGCTCCAAGGGACCTTGCTTAATATTCATTAGTTGGTCTAGGATTGCTTCAGGCTTCAAGTTGTACTTGAAGTGAGTCACAAATTGATTGAGAAAATCCTCCAAAGAAGATATGGAGGCCCCGGGAAGCGCACGCTACCAATATAACACCTTGTTAGTTAAGAACATGGTGAAGACACAAATAATCACATGTGGCCATGCTTGCAGAAAAAGGAATTTAGAGAAAAAGGTTACCAGGTGGGCATTGGGGTTCCCCTCACCATTATATTTGGTAAAGTGGGAAAGTTGGACCCCTGGGGGCAAGGTCAATGATGGGATTACAGGAGTGATAGGGTCATCTTGATAAACGTTTATCACATGGATCGTTTCAGAGTTAGCAACTTTGACTCTAAGGAAAGTTGATTGTGCTCCCTACTGCATCATTTAAGTGGCCCATGGCCCTGTTGTGGGTTTTGTGACCACGTAGGATGGTTGCTGCAGATACTATTGCATATGCTACTATTGTGCCATGGGCATAGAGGATGGCATCCACCATGTGGTTGTAATATGGACTAATGTAGGTGGTGTTAATGAGATGGGTGGAATGTATGGCACTGGGCTCATGTAAGGCTAAGACACCTGCATCATGTGCATGTAAGGTTGCATTGGCATCATAGAGGCTAGCATGAAGGATTGCACAAATAGTGTCAAGTTCACAAAGGGCATGTTTGCAAATGGTTCCGTGCTTTGGTGTACGTGTAGCACCTAGTGGCTTTCCACCATGGGTGTGGACTCAGGAGGCAAAGGTGATGCCACTACCTTGACAAAGGCAGATGACTAAGACTGTGGTGGAATGAAGCTAGAGGTGGGCTGTTGAAAGGAGGTGTAGAATGGGTTCTCATTCCTTGAATGAGCCTCAAGTTCATCTTGTCCATCTTGTAAGGGCTTGTCATAGTGTATTACAATGTTATGCTTATTTGGCCCACTCATTCGCATGAGTTGGTTGAGCAGCCACCAGAAGGTATTAGTAAGTACAATAAAGTCATTAGGTGTGGGGAGGTATTCCCTCCCATTTCGGTGTATGATCTTGTAACTGCATTTTTCATCCATTGCTTGACAATCTAAGGATAGACTTGCATAACGTTTTTCACATAAAAAGTTATATTTTTCATCATTAAGTACCATGTACTTAGGTGGTTGATGTTGCACTCTAAGTGACTGCCATGGTGCCAGCACTAGATTGGGTGGGTGGTCAACTTGTGCCACCTACTGGATGAGGTGGGAAACAACTGTGCTTTGAGAGGAAGTTGATGGTTGTGTAGGATTCATGTTATGATGCTATGTGAAAATGAAAAAATTGGAATGATAAGTAGAAAATGGCTAAGTATAGGAAACATTGAAAAAAAATATCTAAGTAAAGAAGTGTTGAAAAATCATGAAAACTGCCTAAGTGCAGAATCAGCTAAAGAATGACTAACTCTGGGAACGCTGCCAAAAAACTAACTTTGGTGTTATACTTGCTATGCTAGAGATTGCTACACTTTCATTTAGAACCTATTACATTGTCTAGAGCATCCAGAGTTTTAGTTGAACATAACAAATACACTTGGGATTTCATCTTACGAGGTTCCAAGGGAACCAACAATTGGGACCAATTTACACCAACAAACTCATAGACAACTCCTGCACTAGCCTAGGATCTAGCTACTATAATGATAGGTCCATAGGTTTGTTATGTATATGCTAGCTCAAAACTAGTAGTAGAGGTGCAAAAAGCACGTGGGACTACCACTGAATGTAGAAGGAATGATGCAATCCTCATTCTAATGCTAAAAACTATGATGACCAAAAACATCAATGGTTGGAACACCAAGAGGTTAGTGGGCATATAGCCTAACCCCAAACCCATGTGAGGGCCTTGCTAGAAATGAAGACAGGGTTTCCTAAATGGTCTTGCCAATCAAACAGGGACTTACAAGGTGCTACATCAAGTGAGTGCTGAAGGGATTACATGGTGTTACCTATGGGCATTAGGGCTAGCTAGGTCAGTGTGTAGTAGGGTGTCCCAACCTAAGAATGGTGATGTAAACATGCAAATGTGTGCAAAATAGTAAGAAAATGCAAGTGCCATGCTAAATGTCAAAGGAAAAGTACTTTAAAAACATAACAAAACTTGAGAATAGAAGTGCATCACTCCAAATGGGGGGAGTGTAGCAATTGCAAAAAAGAGGTGAGAGTGGTACATGGTATATAGATAGGTGTAGTAGCAGCGTAGTAGCATAGTCGCAGTCTCTGGGGAATTTTGGCTATGAAACTAATGACTGTCATAGAGTCTAAGCCTACCAAGTTGGCTACCACGGTGTCCTATGAGCTTGCAATGTGCTGTGTGCTGAGTGGGACATAATAGGGTTGTCAAGATGCTAATACACTTTGTTGTATGGGGTGCTCAAGGTGCTTTGGATGCTAAATGGTGCTTTGAGGTGTTAACTACTGCTTGAATTTGCTTGCCAGATGCTTCAAAATGCCCACTACTAGAATGAATTGCCAACATGTAGAGTGGGCAATGCGAGGGTATTTATAGGCTTAGGGTTAGTGTGAAATGCCAATCGGGCACCACATGGCATGAGGGTAGATGGGGCTACGCTAGAACTATCTACACTCCCACAAGAGTAGCAAGTGCTACTCTCTGATGCACTACAGTGGACCCCTAGAGACTGCTGAACTATGACTGCACTACCAAGACTACATATGCCAGAGTTTGAATGACCATAACGGACCTACAAATAGTGCAAAAAATAGTGTAACTTGGAGGCTACACTTTGGGACTACATCTTCCCCTCTTTCGAATGGGGTCAAGCATAGGTACAACTTAGGGGTAAATGGAAGGGTAAAAGAGATGAAGACTGTTGATCTTGCTTACTGGAGAAATGCTAGAGCCAAGGTGAAGGCTGATGTTGAGCTTTAAAAGCTTTTGGATGCTATCAAAGGCTTCTCTGTAGTGCTACGCTAGCTGCATTATAGAGTGTAGCCCAAAACTTAGATAAATTTTGCAAAATTTTATGTCCAACATTGGCTATGCTTACTATGCTCTAGAGTGTAGTAGGGATACTTAAAATTGGCCCAAATTTGGTCTTCTTCCACGCTATGCTAGCTATGCTCTGGTGCGTAGTAAGAGGGGTAACCTCAAGTTAGAAAATCTGCTAAATTGTTCTTCCACTCTGAGCTAGCTTGATATCTTTTAGCTTGATACTTAGGAAAATTGGCCACTAAAAGGTATGCTATGTTGGCTATGCTCTAGAGCGTAGTAGTAGTAGTAACCCTAGGAGTTAGAGAATTTGCTGAACGTTTTCTTCTATGCCAAGCCATCCTGATAGTTTCTAGCTTGGAACTTGAGAAAATTGGCCATTGACGTATGTGCTATGCTAGCTATGCTCTAGAGCATAGCAGGCAGATTCAGAGCATAACACAACACTTAGAAAAATTTTTGTGCAACTATTGTTGACATTTAGAGAATTTTGCAAAGCATGGTTCATGATATATGCTACACTAGCTAAGCTTGGGGGCATAGCATCAACACTTAGAAATTTTTTTGAAGTTTTGACACTTAGACAAATTTGCAGTTGCAATGCTAAAGCTCGAAATTGGTGGTGTTTCACTAGACATATCCAAAGTGTGTAACCTAAGAATGCAAATCCAAGGTTGGAAATAGGTAACACATGAACCCTTAGATGCTACCATGTGTAAATATTATTCTCTCATACATCGATGCCCTAGCCATGATTATTCTCAAAGGAAACAACTCTACCACATCATAGATGGACTTAGTTCAAAAACCAAAAGAGCTCTTTGGATTTATGCCCAAGGGAGACTATTTGAACTAAGAGCTCATCAGATACGAAGGTTGATAGAGTAGGTAGGAAAAGAAGTTTTGTTGTGAAAAATGGAAAGTGTACAAGAATATAATAAGGATCCTTTCATTAGGAAAAGGAAGTTTGATTTTATGATAAGGAGAAGTCACCACTCGATGTAGTGATGAACAAGAAAAATTTGGCCATCAAAAAATTTGTTTCCAATATTTAGGTAAAGGTTGATAAATTATGGGACTCTTTGAAGGAAAAATTCCAAATTTTTGTTAAGATTGCTAAGGAATCCAAAGATTAAAATAATGATTGTAATCATAGGAGGTAGAAAAAAACTAAATGTACCTACTAAAGGAATAAGTGCAAAGTTGTTGTAGTAGAAAAAGTTATGGAGACAAACTTTGATGATGATGCTCAGTGTGATATTTTTCAATATGACCATCCTAAGGGATTTTTCCTTGTGGTGTTAGACTTACAAAAGTCTAGGATGTATGTGCTAAAACTTTGATTAGCATAGAGGCAAGTAGCTAGACAATTTCCTTATTCACAAGGCAATCTAAGGTAATTCCACTAGCATCGATAGGATTACTATCCAAGTGGAGCTCCACCACAACCATATGAATAATATCGATAGTGGTAGCAACCACAGTTGTGGGGGATGTCACTACCAAGATAGCAGTACCCTTATAGGCAACCAGATTCATATGGGTACTATGTTTAGCAACTTGTTTCTCCATGAAGTTTTGCTAGCCATGCCTCATTTCAACATCACTATTATCCTCTAGAGTATCATCAAAATCATTCTCCATCTACTTGAGGGGAGCTCCCATATCCATACCACCCAATGCATATGTCTACACACATCCCTCTACCCTCAACCCAATTACCTCCTACTTTGTTCATGTAGGAAAAAATTCCCTCATAGTCGCAACAATGAAATGCTACTAGGGTTATACATTTATTACCAACCTTCCAACCTTGTGGTTTGGATATTTGATCCAAGAAATGGTCATTTTTTTAACCCAATAGTCCTCCCAAACCCTCACAACCTAATGTGGTTAGTTGCCCTATATCTCCAACACCATCATCCTCTGCATCAAAAACATTTAAGAGCCCTTCAAACCAAATGCCACCTCAGGTATTCATTATGCTATTAACTCATGTTTTCTCTAATTGGATCAAGGCTAGAAACCTTCCCATGAAAAGATTTGATCTAGGAAGTTCTCTTATTTACTTATAGATCACTAGATGGGCAAAGCTCTTCTTGATTCTAGTTCCAATGTCAATCTCATCTTCTATGACATGTACAAGGCTTGGAACCTACCACTTCTTAAGAAGAATAATATCTATTCGGAATTGGGAGACTAGTCAATCACTATCCCTTTGGGGTTAGAGAAGAACATTGTGAGCACAGTTTGTGGATGGTCCTATCCTATCGATCTTTTGGTGATCAAGGTAGAAAACTGCAAAGGTGACTTTCCCATCATTATGGGACATGCAGGGTTGAGCACTATTGATGCACAAATTGGCATTAGGGATCTCTCCTTGAAAATCTCCAATAAAAATGAATTTGGATGCATAGAGAAGAAGCATGTTCCATGCATAATGTACAATGATAACGTGTGTAATTACATACAGAAAATTTGGTTCATTAAAAGTACATTCATCAAACCATGCAATCAGTGTGTGCATGGAACTGATATGCAAAGGTGCTTGTACATAGTAGCCAGAAAATAGGAGGACACCTAGTGGTTGATAGTTGACTTTAATAGCAAAAAATTATGCATGGAACCTCTTGAGAGCTTGACATGTGCCTATGTTGAAGGCATAGATGAACTTAAGCAAGTTCATCACCAACTCTTTGATATTGAAAATGATGATACCTATTGGGGAGAGTTGGAAATCTGTGATAATTTCAAGTAGGAGCCCCTAGAGTTAAAAAATCTACTAGCTGGCATGGAGTATGCATTTTTAAATAATGGCAAGCTAGTTATAATCAATGCAAATCTTGCTCCCAAATAAAAAGATAAGTTGTTGAAGGTGGTCAAAAAATGGCCAACAACCTTTGATTGGTCATACCCTGAACTGATTGGAATTGATCCAAGGATATGCCAACATTGTATGTACACTGAGCTTGCCATGAAGCCAAGAAGGCAACCATAGAGGCTACTGAACCCCAAGTTGAAGCAAATTGTTAAAGATGAAATTGAACAACTCCTCAAGGTGAGGTTCATCTATCCCATCGCGAATAATGAATGGGTTAGCCCACTCATAATTATACTAAAGAAAGATGTCAAGTGGAAGGTTTGCATTGACTTTAGGTTGTTGAACATGGTAACCTTTAAAGATCATTTTCCATTGCCATTTGTGGACCAAGTATTGGATACCATATATAAGCATTGCTATTATAGCTTCTTGGATGGGTATAGTGGGTATAATCAAATCCAAATTGCACCAGAAGATTAGGCCAAAATAACATTCATGAGTCCTTGGGGGACTTTTGCATATTGTAAGATGCTATTTGATTTGTGCAATACCCCTACAACATTTCAATGCTTGGTCCTTAGCATTTTTCAATAGTAGATTGATAGCGAGATAGAATTCTTTATCGATGGCTTCTCTACCTATGGGGCTACATTTAAGCAATCCTTGGGTCACCTTGAGTAGGTAGTAAAAAGATGTGTTGAAACAAACCTTAGGCTCAATTGGTAGAAAAGCTATTTAATGGTCCAAGAGGGCATAGTACTAGGGCATTGAATTTCACAGAAATGGACTGAGGTAGACCCAAAAAAGATAAGGGTCATCCAAGAAATCACATGCCAACCAGAGATAGTCAAAGATGTCTGATCATTCCTTGGATACACTAGCCACTACCAGTGGTTTATAGAGAATTTCTCTAAGATCAAAAAGCCATTGGTTAAGCTTACAAAAAAAGATGCTTCATTTACCTAGACCAAGGAATGCAAAAATGCATTCCATAGCCTCAAGTAGAAGCTCATAGAAACTCCAATCCTATGAGTACTAGATTGGTCTAAACCATTTCATGTAATAATAGATGCATCTAATTATGCATTAGGAGTCCTTCTTACATAACTAGATGAAAAGAAGCATTCATATTACATCCATTGTGCAAGTCGAAGCATTGTGGGTACATAATTGAATTACACCACAACTAAGAAAGGACTAATGAGAGTGGTGTATGCTCTTGAAAAGTTTAGGCATTATGTGCTTGGCTACAAAGTGTTTGTGCACATAGATCATAGTGCCATTCGCTTCCTAATGAATAATCCAATAGTGAGCCCCCATATATTATGGTAGCTCATGATGTTGTAAGAATTCAATATCATAATGGTAGACCAGAAAGAGACTAAGAATGTGATCACTGAGCATCTCTCTTAGTTAAAATAATAAAGAGGAGCAGAGTTCGCTCTATGATAAATTTTAAGACAAAATCCTCTTTACATGAGCAATAAATGACCAAGTTCTTGTTGAATCAAAATGGTATGATGGCATCCTCACTTATCTTCTCACTCAAGAGATGCCACAAGATTTGGACCACAAAAAGAAACAACAATTTCTTCATTAGGCAAAGTACTTCATGGAAATCAATAGATACCTTTATAAGGTATGCACCAATGGCTTGGTTTGTTGGTATGTCCCTGATGTGGATCAATTGAACTTTCTCTAGGATGCTAATGAAGGCTCTTGTGGAGCCACTATGTGGGTAGATGGATGACCATACAAATCCTGATGGTAAGATACTATTGGCCTATAATCTTAAGGGATGCCCACCAATTTATTCGATCTTGTGAATGTTATCAAAGTGATGGTGGATTGACCACATGAATGGAGGGTCCTGAATAGTGGATTCAACCACTAGAGTCCTTTGACATATGGGGCATTGACTTCATGGGTCCCATCACACCCATGTCCAATGGAAAGGCATACATCATCATAGATGTTGACTAATCCACCAAATGGGTAGAAGCATCAACCATCACCGACTATACATCATCCATTACTATCTAATTTGTACAAAAAAATGTTGTAAATAGGTTTCAGGTGCCATGTGCACTAATTTTTGACAATGGAAGTCATTTTACAGGTGCCACTTTTTGAAAACTAATGCAATGCTTGGGGGTCAAACATAAATTAACAACACCTTATCATTCCCAAGCCAATGGTTAAGTAAAGGTTACAAATAGGGAAATCACAAATATCCCAATGAGAAATGTTAACAAATATAGAAAAGACTAGAGCACAAAACTCAATGATGTGCTCTAGATCTTTTGCTCAACATGGAAACTTCCTATAGGCTATTCTCCCTATGAGTTGGTGTATGGAAAACTTCCAACACTTCTATTTCAATCCAAGCTTTGTACACTTTCAACATCCTGTAACTTGAACCTTGACCTAAACCTAGCACAAAGAGAAAGATTAATGAACCTAAATGTGATAGATGAAAATTGATTGGTGGCCCTATCTTCGAATGAAGTGCACAAGGCGTTCAACAAACAATGACATGACCTAAGAATCTGGAAAGTAAAATTCCATAGTGGAGATAAGGTTCTCTACTAGAACCCCACACATGTACCCCAAAAAACAAAGTTCCAAACATTGTGGGAGGAACCTTATATAATTAAAGACACTTTTTTCTTTGGGACCATGTTAATCTACAAACTTGAAAACCCACATAGAAAGTAGTTGGTCAACATGTAACAAGTAAAACCTTTCCTAGAGCCAAGACAAGCTAGTGTAACTAATTGCTCACTGGATGAACAACCACACTATATATTCCACATATCTTTCCTTCAACATAGTTGTGGGGGAGATGGCCATTAGTGCTAACCATCCACATGGCTCCTTAGTTTTTCACCTTTTTTGTTGTTAACCTTTTTGTTTTATAATTTGTTAATTTTTGCCTATCTTCTTGATTTTTTTACAACATCATTAGTGTGTATTATTGTTGGCACATTTGGCCATTCCATGGAACAGTTGAAATATTTTATTGGAAGAATCTATGGTTGTAAATGCACAAGTAAATTTCAGCTTTAGTGTTGAAGGTTGGGTGTTTTTAGGGAAGTAATTTAGTGGTGAAGAATTTGATGTTGAAGCCTTCTGAATATAAAATAAAGGTGCCAAATTATCTCTTTATTAAAATCAGAAATTAGTACTATGGCAAGGAAGGAAGTATGTTATTCATGTGAAATCATTAAGTTGCAGATCCCGGTTGTCAAAACCCAGATATATCCTTAAGATAATATTTGAAACTCCTTACAAGAAAAAATCAAAAATGTAACAAAACCAGCAACGCCTTCGTCATTTTGAAGATTATGTAGAAGAAAGGCAAATCAACATCCACTGTATACTATACCTGCTGAAGAGAAAAAGAGTGGAGATAAGGAAAACAGTGAAAGTAGAGGAGACTACGTTGCAGGAAAATGCGCAACACCACTCACCGTGATGTTCACCCTGGCGCAGACGGACATCTTCACTAAACGCAGGGATATTACTTCAAAAAAAAATTTTGGAACCCTCATTTGTGAAATACGCGAGGAAAGGGCCCTGTTAAAACCCCAATTTGTTCTGCAGGCCATGGTGTTTTTTTTTCTTTTTCATGATGCAGGCTGCGGATCCGCTAGACGAAGATCCACAAAACATTGGCCCATAATTCGGCAATCAGTGACAATGGCGGAGGCAAACAGAAAAAAAACGCAGGAAGACAAACAAAAAAAAAACACAGGAAGCCCTAAATTAGTTTTGAGGGCAAAACAGAAAACTCTCCGGCAATCAAAATGCTAAGCGCTTTGTTCTTCAAAATAGAAAAAAACCCTTCTTCTCCAACACGCGACAGCAAAGCCAGATGCGGTTGCCGAGCATTCTCTCGCGATGATCGTCAGTTACGATTTTGTAGGGCCCTATTGTGCGGGGGCAGTTTGAATCGGTGGCTTCGGATGATGCTGCATATGAATCTTGCTTCAAACATGTGTCGGTTCTTGCAAGTTCTAGGCAGAAATAAGAGAAAGACTGTTGCCCTCGAACTGTGATGAAACCTCCACGCGATTTACAGGGAAGACAAGAAGAATCGTTTCGCCGCTTTTACCAAAAATTATTCAATTGCTTCTGCCGCTTAAAGTATATAGGTATAAATTAACCAACAATATATATAGGTAGATATATATCCATAGCAGGAAGTACTCATTGTATGAAGCCTTGATTTAGAAACCTGCCTTCAATTATCTCAAGCCATAAAATATTATTTTGAAACATATAAGCTACTACCCATTTAAAATTTGCAATATTGATGATCCCATTTAATGTCACATTACATTAAAGTTAGCATAAAATGCTCCTCATTTTATGCATAACTTCCTAACTCCCTAAACCACATAACTTTCTCCTAGCTTGTTGGACAAGTAATCTTCTGATTGGTTAGTAAAATTACTTGAGAGAGAAGATAGGAGAGATATTTTTGAGATATTTTTGGGATATTTTGAAATTGTAACTTCCCTAGGGGGAGGAGAATCTCATTTTTTAGGACTTTTGGGAGGTCTTATACATCACTTAGAAGACTTGACATCTCATTTTGAAGAAGCAAAATTAAAAGGATATATGTGTATGGAATAAGTTGCAACTATAGCTTGTATTCCTATGTATTTTAGAGATTGTATTTTAATTTTCTATGATATTGTAACTGCCAAGGCCACTTGTCAACCTCTTTTTCTCTTTGGTGGTTGCAACCACCCAAAATTGTTGTAACTTACCTAACTTGTTGGGCAAGTAACCTCCCAACTTGTTGGCCAAGTAATCTTCTAATTGGTTGGCCAAGTTACTTGGGAGAGAAGTTAGGTGAGATATTTTTGAATATGTAACTTCCCTACCTACCTTTGAACCCTATTGGTGGTTTATGCTTAATGTGGAGAAAAGGGAAGGGGGGAGGGGGGGTGGTGGCGGGGGGCGGGGGGTGAAGAAAGGAAGAGAAAAAAAAGAGGAATCACTTGGAGTCTCATATCATCACTTCTCACATCACACTTGGGCTCTCACTTGGAGACACACTTGAGGTCTTGAGAAGAGCTTTGTAAAGAAGAAATCGTGACGATTGCTTGTAAGATGGCTTGCTAGAATAAAGATTTCAGCCTCTTTGTCAT
>MNCI01031883.1:2012912-2024847 GCA_015680685.1 Gnetum montanum
TTGTTGGCGACCGTTTGGGACGCGACCACCAACGAGTGTCCNCGGTCGCCAACAATTATCTTTCTTGAATATTTTATGTTTTATTATATATTTCACTTTATTTTTGTATGACTTTCTAGTTTTTTTGCTAATAAAAGTGCTTTATTACTACAGAACATAGTGCTAATGTTGTTGTTTACTAATGGTGGTTTATGCTTAATGTTGTAATTGTTAATGTTTAGTTTCTATTTTTGAATTCTGATGTCTAATGAATAAGATATGGCTTATTGTTCATGGAATAGGTAGTGAGTCCACGTCATCAACACATCCACAAACTCTATGGTTTTCCTTATTTTGGAAGTTTGAGGTCCTTTTCATTAAATAAAATTTTAATAAAATAGTGACCTTGGTAGTTTCTAGAATTGGGAAGGATTCAAAAGTTTGCACAGGGTGTGACTTCAAGGGAACTCAATAATCTTTGGACTTTTCTGCTTACTTGGGTGCTTGAGTGTTTTCATTGGCTTCTTACCATTCCATATCAACCAATCACAAGAAGTTGGAAAAAGTCTTTGCATGGTGTGGGTCCCATTCAAGAAAAATAGAAATAATAAAAAAAACATGATGGAAATTCAAAGCACACCCCTTAGATAAATAAATAGTCTGCAAGCACTAGTTATGGAACTAGAAAGACATGTTACCTATGCCTAAAGGTCCCCTCTAACTAAGGCCCTCTCTTGCTTCTTCCTTCTCTTTTCTTCTCTTTATGGAGTAGTGGTTGTTTTATGGGAGCGCTTTTGTATCTTGAGGGGGTGGATCAATCTTGGAGTGACATTGCAAAGTCACTGGAAATATTTGGTTTTAATCTAGACTAAGGATGAATCTTCTTGGGTCATTTTAAACACAAACTCTACAAGGGACTTCTTATGACCTCAATTTGGGATTCCATCCCACCTTCTTAGTCACCCATCTATGCTTCTCATAACTCACCTTGCTACTAGTTTCTATGTTATGCTCGATGTCTTAGTTTGACGTGTTGGAATTCTTAGATAGATTCTTCTAAGTTGGTCCTTAACTTTTCATAATCATTAATCAACTATGGGGCATATGGACTCCTTAGTTGAGGTATGTAAGGATAAAAAGGGAATGTGCCTGCTATGGGGAGGACCCATTTGCATCTCTTTGTTTGGATAGTTACATCCCTTATCTTAGACATTGCTACAATCCTATCTTTCACATGCCCCATTGTACATCTAGCTCTATGTTCCTTAAAACCTTCATAGAACTTCATTCTTCAAACAATTTCTCAATTATATGAATTTTCTGAACTCCAAAATCCTCTTTTACTATTTTCATCATGTTCATGGATTTTTACGCTTCCATTTGTCTCTAGTTTCACTAAAAAACTCCTTGTATTTTCAAAGTTTTACCAAAGTCAACCAAAGTTAATAGTGGTTAATAGCTACATTGAGTAGGCCTAGTCGATGTAGTTGACCCCATCAATGGGGCCTTGTCCACTAGGCCCCGTTAACACAATGCAAAAATTCTATAAATACTATTAGATACTGTTAAATTGTTTTATTATTTTCTTCACAACAAGGGAGGAGTTTTTGTCATTTTTCAGAGTCCAAAACCTTCTAGAGCCCATAACTTTCCAACCATTCGTTCAAATCACTTTGTTCTTTGATCTTGCAACTACTAGAGGTAAGCTCTTTGTTATGGGGGCTACAAACCTTAAGGTTTTTAACAAAATTTTTTTGTCCCCCAAAGGATTAATGAATATAACAATAATGAAAACCATTGATTTTTAAGAGTTTAACCAATTCAACAACCTTTGATATGATTATAATAATTTATCAATATCAAAAATTAAATAATTTAATAATTAAAATTGATCAAATAAACCATAATCACAACTTAGCTAGGTGTAATGTTCCTAATGAGATAAGGCATCACAAATTGTTTCCTGTTACACAATAATTTCTAACCCATGGCCATGTTGGGATTATAGATGGCGCTAAGATCAAAAGGATCAAAAAAGGAAGGAACATCTCAATAAAGGGAGAAATGATCTAGAATTCAAGAACAAGCCCAAGAATAGCCAGAAGAGACCCATGCAATGGGACCTCTTCAAGAGGAGCCTAAAGTGGAATTAGTTAGATAGATTCTCTAAGAAGAGGTTACATCAAAATAATCACGGTGAGGTGAGACACTAGGGCTCATACCAAGACTTGAAGTCCCACTAACACAAGCCTTCCTTGATACAATTAGGCCCCATGATGTCCAATGCTTAGTTCTCCAAGAACTAAACTTTAGGTAAGTCGTAGGCATACTCTAGCAGAGATGAAGACACAATTGCATACCTGTCCCATGTGGCTAGTCATCACTTCTTGTGGGAAGTGGTACAAGGAAGAGACATACCTCTTCTGGAACAATAGAAGGATAGGCTCCACTATGAAAATCAAGGACATTCAAGTGTCCTACTTAGTTGAAGCCATCGCATAGGATCTTGGGTTGCCTGATTTTGGAACACAATTGGCAAAGATATCTATGGGAGTTGATCTAGAGGCCAAAAAGGAGTGGAGCTAGTAGTTTTACAGGGTTGACCATAAGGATTTTAGTGTGCTCATACCAACAAAATGCATATACTTCAAGATAGCAGCCTATCACCTTAATCCAATGGTGAGGCTTAGTAAGGTGACTGCCTTCTCCACTCAAGTATGTGCTACTCTAAGTAGGAAATTTCCAGTAAACCTTCCATAATTAATCTCTCTAGAGATAGAAAAGAGTTTCAAAGAAAATGAATGTGGAAGAAAAACCTTGCCTTTTCGATACCTCGTCTAAAAACTTTGCAAAATGGCAAAGATAATCCACTACATCAATGACATAATTAGGGATACTCCTATAGCCTCTTGGTCTAAAAGGATGAAGTATAAGACACCTACTATGCTTAAAGAAGGGGAGTAGCAACTGCCACCTCCACCACCCACTGAAGAAATAACACTGAAGGGTAGCCTAGCCATTGAGAACTTATGCAAAATCTGAGAACAACTCTTGTGTGAGCAGGAACAATGAGCAAGAATGAGTGATGAAGATCCATCTATATATTGACCTATGATGATTCACCATAATGAGGTGTCTCAAACAATTAGTTAGATGGAGAGAGGAGGCCCAATATTCTCAGCACAATGAATGCAGTTGCCTACAAGATCGAATCCTAATTCTTGAGAGGTGATGGTGTCTCTATCTCAACATCATTTATTCCCAAAAATATGTGGGAATGCCACCTCCTTTTTGATGCCCTTGGAGGAGGGCAAGGGAGCAACTATACTAGTGATGTAGCACCAAGGGTAGGAGACGACTATAGAAGTGGTTGCTAATTGAATTATAAAAGCACTTAATGCACTTAAGACATTTGTACTAGACATATCTACACTTTAAGACATGCACATGTCCATAGGAACTATTAGTGGAAGATTAAGTGCACCCTAGTATGAAGAATTGCTAGACCGACTGCTAGGGATTAGGCAATTGATTTTGGACATCTTTGATTATTGAATAACATTACTGCAACCTAATTGGAGTTGCTTGAAGCAAAGGGTAAATGCATCATCTTGGAAGGATAACTTAAAATAGCGCAAGTAGAAAACCAATGATTGGCCATGAAGGTTGTTGAACTATATGCCTATTTTGCTGATCTTGCACTCAACTTTGCAATAATCAGAGATGAATCTTTTCAGAAAATTCAAGAATGATTAAAATAAGTTGAGGAGGGAATGGTGACATCTATCTTTAACGAATACATGCCTAAAGTAAAGACCTATTCAATTCAAAAGGATTGGATTCAGATGTGCCAGAAAAATGAAATACTAACCATAGAAAACCACCATATGTAAAATGTTGATGCACAGAAATAACAAATGCAAGAATTTATCCATCAACAGTAGGAGCAACTGGCTAGAGAAAACATGAAACTGAGGAAATTAGCAGTAGAAAATCGTAATTTGTCTATGGAGGAAGTTTGTGCCTTACACCAGAAATCTACTATTGAAATTATCACTTGGAAGAATGAGGCTCTCAAATTTAAGAAAGTCAATAATCACTATAGAAACTAGGTTGACGTATAGAAGGAGATGAATGAAAAGCATATCTAAATGGCTAAGGCAAGAATAAATGAGGTCCTTTAGCTAGGAAGAGAAGTATGACCAGCCATCATTGATGGGATAGATGCCTACAACAAAGTAAAGATAAGCCTGAAAGAGTTACAAATTGAAGAAATGGAAAAGTACATGGAACTGACCAGTCTTTGATAAGCAAACCTAGTGATGGTGACTGTTGGACAGTCATGGTTAGAACTTGAAAAGCATGTGGCCAACTCATACTTGTTGTACGAGGTCAAGTTCAAGGACCACAAGGAAACTAAGCAAAAGCTTGAGATGGAAAATGCTAAACTTGAAGTTCTCAAGGCATGATTCACTAATCAAGGATCAACTGCTGAGAACTTGGCTAGGAGAATGAAAAACTACCAAGAGCTTCCGAACATAGTTAGGGCATTCAACATCGAACAGAAACAATTTGTTGCTTGGTTCGTCAATGCTAAGGAGCTATTCCTTGCAATTCCTTGTCCTTGGGATGTGCCCATTTTGGCCCACATTGGTGAAACTATGTGGATCATGCATGATCCTAGGAGTAAGGAGGAGATAATGAAATCATTGTTGGATGCTTTTTTCTTGCCATTAGAAGTTGTAGCAGCAGTTGGATAGCCATAATAGCCTCAATCACTACATGTGCCTAAAGTTAGAGAAGGTCCATCAAAACCTCAAGAGCCTCTATTGCTTGGGATCATGTGATCTTTTCAATTGTCTTCATGCCATTAGAGGATGCATTATTTGATTTTTATTTGGTGTTCAATTTTGCATCATGAACATCACAATTTGTAATTTTTTTGATTTGTACACCTGGGCACTTAGTTTTGTCATATAGTATTGTTAAGTTAGGTGCTAATCAATAATCCCATACCTTCCAAAATTTGTAAAGAAATTTAGCATGAGTTTTCATTCACTTGTGGGGGTATGATGAGTCGTGGATTGGCCATGTTGATGAGGCCACGTTGACTAGGCCCTATTGATTGGGTTGCATCAACTAGGTGTTGTCGATGCATTGTTTCATGTGTTGATGTGGCCTCATCAATGTGGGGTTTATTCTTGCCTATAAATACGTGCCAACCTGCCATGTTTAGGCATCATCTTATCATAGTTGTAGCAAAGCTCATGTAGTTTTTACATTTAAAAGTTAGAGTATTTTCCTGAATGCTCATAGTAGGAGTCATTGAGTGTATGAATCTTTATTCAAGCACTGTTGTACCTAAGCACACTAGTGTGCCTGGTAATAAAGATGAACTTCTTAATAAAATTTGCAACATTCTGGATAGCTTAAATGTTTTATTCATGCATTTAATGTTTTTAATTATTTATTCAATGTTCTTAAGTAATAAAGCTAATTAAGTAATTAATTATGATAAGCTAAATAGTAACTAAGTAAACATAAGTATGAGCACTTTGAGCATGTGTATGACGTTTGGTAATCTTAGTAATGCTTAACGCTTGGTAACCTAGCAACGTTATACATGTTCAAGATGTGTACGGCAAGTGGACTAGATACTTATGTTATGAGTAGTTGAACAGTAGTTAGCCCATTAGATTAAAGGAGGTATTAAATTACTATATTATCTATCTTGCTTGTTTCAAGCACCAAAACCATAAAATATAAAATGACAAAAATCATGTACCTTAGTTACACTTAGACCATACCCTTGAGCATCACAAGTGTAGTTGGGAAGACAATGAATGTTCTCAATGTCTAGTTTACTTCCTAGAGAACTAGTGCATTAGAAACTATAGAGTCCATGGAATTTGACTAGATTGTGCGTGAATGCTTTCTGATTCGTATCGTTGGGTGTAGGGGTTCCTTGCTACCCATCACTATTGAAGTAACTTTTGGATATATATGTACTCTTGAGTAATAAAGTTCTCTATTATGTTTTTTATTCTAATATTTTTCTTTACCAAACACGACTTATCTACTCTAAGCTTCTTTACCACATTGCAAAGAAAATCATTGCTTTTGGTATAATTGTTTAATTGGTTAATTACTTTTGCTAACTTTTTTTAACACCTATGATCATTTCTCATTATAACTCACAATTCAGGTTGACTTTTTATCATTGAATTTCAAGGAATATGATCCATTACCTCTTACAAGAGGCAATCCACATTTAAAAAAGGTAAATGGATCTAGCATCACTATATTCATGAACTAGTTAGGCATGTACCATAGATTCTTTCTTTCAAACATCTTTAAGATAATAATATGGAAACAAGCAATTTTTTGGGTTTATGTAGTTTTCATGACCTTGGTTACCTCAAGATTTTAGAGGTGATTGAAAGAGGTATATCAAAGAACATAACTTCATTGTCTCTAGTACCTACATTAAAAAATTGCATGCTTAGAAAACTTGAATTTGATAGCTTTCACTAGAAACAATGATTACTACAAAAATTTTGAAGGTAATAATAACTTGGGAAAAAAATTGAAATATTCTATCTCTTATAAAATTTTTTTGTGTACTCAACAAGGTCATTTTTACTTTTCTTCTACTCTTGTTATTTTATAGCTATGCCCGTACTATTGTAAAAACTTGGATTGCCTTTGAAATATCAAAGGTATTTAAAGGAAAAACTTAACCATTTATAGTTTCTTACATGATAGTTCCTCTCATAGACAAACATTTAGGCAACCACTAATGAAAATTGTAAATAATATTCTTATCATAAAATCCTCCCATTATCACCCACTTGTAAATTTCTATGTTTTTTAAATTTTGAGAAAATTTTCTTAGCATTACAGTATCTTTCAAAATGTTTTTAGCATATGCTCATGTACAATACCAATGACTATAATAAGAAAGTATGTAATAAATTTCTAGGATGATGAAAAGAAATTTAATTAAAGGGTGAATGCATTTCCAAAAAATCACATAATAGTTTTAATATCAATAAAGAAAATATTTATACCAACATGGAAGTTCTCTTTAACAATAAACTATGACATTACTTTGCTTTATGCCTTGGCGAGATTAAGACACCAATTGACAATAATGTTGAATAACCAAAATGGTTTCCATTGCTAAATAAAAATAAAAGAAAGTAATACATGGATGTTAGTCAAATTAAGAATACTCTTTCATGTATATAACTATTTTATATTTAGATATATAATAAAAAAATTTATAAAAGATGGACTTTTAATGATCAACTAACACTAAGACAAAACATTATGACATGAAAAAGTTAATGACTTATGTATAATAAAGGCCATCTAGAAACAATCATGATGAATGTTAACTCCTTACCCTATTCAAATTTTAATTGTAATAAGGTCTATAGAAGATTATTTATGATTTTGTATATTTAGAAATATAAATCTACATTATGATTCCATGTGAACTTAATAACTTGCATGTATTAGGATGTGCTTTTGGACATTCTTTTAGGTTGCCATATTGTACAAATTCAAATTTTACAAAAATGATAGAAAAATTATTCAAGAACGTATTACTTGGTGCTTACTTTTACAGTTTAACATAATTGATAACCTAACTTCAATAAAAAAATTTCTATTTCTATAACTATAATACTATGTTAACTAATTTTTAATATACTTTGTTGATAGAATTATAGTAACATTGGCAAAATGGCTAATTCAACAGTTTGCCATGACCTATTTGCTTTGTTTTATTACCTTATTTTTGTTTGTTTGGCTTTTTATTTATTTTTAAAAACTTTTTCACCATTAAATAAAACCACTTCAATCTCAAAAATTTTCATATGGAATATACCTATTTGTGAACGGTCATGTGAATGCCACATCAGTGAAAACCAAAAGCCATGCTATAGTAAAAAACAATGCACGTGAGCAGTCATGTGAATGCCACATCAATTAAAATCAAAAGCCATGCAATAGTAAAAAACAATGCATGTGACAAATACAAATAATATAGATCATAGCCATTTGATTGCCTCAAATTTTAACCATGCCATAATCCCAAAAGCATAGCATGTGATTGAGCCCTGAATGTAACCAAATGGACTACAAATGGGCTACAAATCACTGGTTCAAGAGAATAACCCTCTTGGAATAAGGAAGAAAAGTTGTCCAAGATTCTAGTAGAAACAATCAGGACCTCTCCACATGAGCGTTGGCAGTATGGCACAAGTGACCTCCAATGAAAGTCTTGATGCATAGACCAGTGGGATCCGAAAGCTATTGCTAGAAATTTGCAAATGCGCAGCTAACAGAGTTAATCAATGCTCTTTTTTTTTGAGAACTTTTTAAAAATAGGTAATCAGATTTGAGATTTTACAAAATATTTCTCTATAGTATTGAATTCATTAGTTTCATATCCCTTTTGTAAATATTTGCCTGTTGTATTGAATTCGTTGTTTTTATGTCTTCAGATTTGAAGTTTTGCTAATACTGGGTACATCATAAAGGAGATGGTAACCGAATTAAAAAATTTTGTAGATATTCCTCTGCTGTACTGAATTCCTTTTTAAAAGTATTTTTGTAAATATTACTCCATTCTACTAAAACTAAAATTGATTTTCTATCGAATTTGATGTTTTTGCATCTTCGTATTTGACATTTTGTAAATAATAGGTACATCATATACGACTTATGCAAAGTCCATTTTATAACTAATAGGTACATCATAAAGGAGTTATGCAAGGCATGCTAAATATTCTTGTGGCTTAACCTTTTGCAATTCCACATGTTGTTGTAATGCTGAGATTTTTCACTCAAATTTTGTTTTATCAAGAATGCCTTATTAAGCTATTTGACTTTTGAATCATCCGCCAAGGGCATTTTGCTCATGGAGGCATTTTTTTTATTAGGGACTATATTTGAGAGCAACATAAGATTCTTGATTCCCTTTAGAGTTATCTTCGTAATAGCCCATATTTTTTAAGGGGGTTGCCCAAAAATCAGATCTATTTGTTTGCTGGGTGATTGAAAATCCCCGAGGTTAGAGTGATTGCGGAAGGTCAAAATTGGCACATTGTGAATGTAATAAATCATCGTGAAAAGCATCAATCACCATTCATGATTAGAATTCAACCCATGACTTGGAGCTTTCAAATCAAGAGTTTTACCACCACACTATTGTTAAAATATTTCTATGATAGATTCTTGGCTATTTTATAAGGGTAAGGTTAGGTCAAGTTTACGTAGGACATGCCCTTTGATGTTTAGGGCTATCTTATAGCTAATTTGTATATTGTATATATAGAAACTGTTTGTTCCCAAAAGGACAACATAACAAGTGCAAAGGATGCAAAGAGATGCTATTTCTAAGGCCCTTTGGTGACGTAGAAAGTTCAAATGGTGTGTGTGCTAACAAACTAGCCAACAACAACCATGCATTTCAATTAAATATTTTTTGATAGCAAATTTTGACTAGAGTTTTCACTCTTTATTTAAAATTTGCTTAAAATACAATTCTTCTTTTGTTTTTTAGTTTTTGTATTATCAATTTCACTAAAGCTTATAATAAAAATGTATCCAAGGTTGTAAAAGTAATGAAATCCATGACAGTAACTAAATACAATATAAATTTGTTTTTCTATGTTATTAGTTATAGAAAAAATGAAATCCATAATATCTTACATTTTTCTTTTTGAAAATTTTGATAAATTTGGATTTTTAAATTTTAGGAAAATCAATCCCATTGAAAATAAATTGCATGGTATTTAAGAAAAATTGAAATTAGCTAAGAGTAAAAGTGAATTAAAGTTAGTGAAATTAAATTAAAGTTTCTTTAGTCAATTGAATTTTTTATTTTTATAGCAATTTCACTATTTTTAATAGTAATGTAATTGAAGTGTAAAACAATTTCAGTTATCTTTAATTCAATTATACTCTTATCTAATTTTAAATTTAATTACAACTCAAATTTTCTTTATGGTTAGATCAATTTTACTTAAATTCAAAAAACAAATTTATCCATGATTGCAAATGGCAAAGATGTAGGCTACCATGCATTATAAAACTTTAGTTGCTTTTACAACCTTAAATGAATTTGTATTTGAAACTTAAATGAAATTTACCACACTAAAAAAAATATGAGTTGCATTTTAAATAAAATTAAAATTAGTTAATATCAAAATTAAATTAAAGTAAGGAAATTCAGTTTATATTTTGGCAAAATTCCTATTTAAAATTAGCAAATTTAATTGACCTAAGAAATAAATGAAACGGTTTTACATTTGACAAATTTGATATAAAAACAATGAATTTAAAACCAAACATATAAATCATTAATGGTTACTTGAAAATTTAATTTTATTGATGAAAATGATGCAATATACAATTGCACTATTGATTGTATGTTGCAAAGCATAATGTGTTAATGTATGTCCACCATTATTTGTATTGTCAATTACAATTGCATGAAACAGACCATACAAATACTTTACAACTATTTTATAATTATCCATTTTATTATTAATTGAGATCAAGACTATTTTACCCACTTTGCTTTGTGGCCTATATTAACAAAAGTTAAGTAGTTTAGAAATCTTCTTAAAAATCCTACATAGTTTAATATTTTTACTCTTACCCTTATTTTAATGGTCACACTATATGTTAAGTTTTGTGATGTCTAGATTGGTCCAAGGAAAATAGAAATAATTGATGACTCTTATAAGTAAAGAACATATCAAAATTGTAACATAATGTGAATACTACAATAACCATGGTGTTAAGTATTCGAGTTATACTTGAACAGTTAAATGTATAAATAGAGATGGATGCCATTACTTTGTTCCTATGCTAATTGTAAATATTTTTGGTGTAAGAAGATTAAAAAATAATTTTTATTTTTTTAAAAAAATTGGTAGCCCAATATATTGGATGATGTGAGTGACCCAACTAAAAAGAACTGATTTTTTCTAATTTTACAGTCGCAATATCTTTGTGATGTGGATGAGTTTTGGGCTAATATTAGGCTTGTTGAAAAGTGCATTCTACAATATATTAGCTTGTAAAATATTAAAGCAAATGGAATTTATTTGATAATTCAAATATAGCCTGAAAAGGGGTCTTGAATAAAATTGTACAGCGTCCAGAACATAAGTTGCTAATTTGTAACCTGAATATCTCTGCAATTCAAGAGAGTTATGGAGTGAGTGAATACTTGATATAAAGTTATTTCAACAATCCACTTTTCTACAAAGTTTAGAATNTTGAACTTTTATTTGTTGATTTTGAAATTCAATAGTTGTTTCTTGTATTAAATTATCTTCTTACTCTTTTGATTAGTTTGGTAAGGTGGTATTTCTTCAATCTCTAATATTGTGGCACCAACAACTTGCTTTTCTTCTTTGAATAAATTCTATAGGCAATCTTCTAGATCCTTTATTTATTCAATTTTCTTTTTCATTTTTGGAGGCACCTTTTGATTTTTTCTATTTCTTGAATTCTTTATTTTTTGTATTGATTCTAAATAGTAGATCTCATCATGAAGCTTTTCAAACCTTGCTTTTATATTATTTTTATTAGAAATAATGTAGAAGTTGTTTTTGAATACCAAGTTGTAATCATCATATGTCAATTGATTGATTAAGAGTAATGAAATTTGGAGATCATGCATCTATGATTTCAAATTTGTATATTTTCATCTTTCAAACTAATTATAATGTTTCCAACTCATAATACATCCAAGTTTATTTCATCCTCAAGATGAACTTTGCCAATATCACTTGTAAATTTGATTTTATTAAATTCATCTGTCCTTGATGTCATATGATTATTACACCCACTTTTTAATAGCCACGAGTTTGAATGGATTTTCTTGTTTTAATGATAAAAAGCAAAATATATTGAAACCTGTTTATCTTTA
>MNCI01031885.1:8180-78458 GCA_015680685.1 Gnetum montanum
TACAATTACATTTACCACATTGCGGGCAGACACGGGAAAAAATCTAACTCTGGAGGGATCAAACTGCCAGAGCTTCGCTACTCTAAAACTAGGATCCCTCAACAAGGGAATGCCGCATCTTATTTATAAACATTGCGGCAGACTGCGATATTGTGTACGCGATATTGCAGGGAAGACACGATATCGCGGGGGATGCGATATTGCAGCGGACGCGATATTACGTACACGATATCGCGGCCTATGCGAATTGCGTCTCATCATACCCCCAACGATTGAATAAAAACTCGTCCTCGAGTTACAAGGAGAACAAGCTTCATTGATTACACAGTGGATAGGTATGGGATTATTAACTGAAAAAAGAAATGGACTAATGCCGCAGTGTGGGAAGACACAACATAGAGAAAAAATACTACAACTACAAAAATGTGGAACTCATGTAGTTCCTGGTGGTGGTGGCTCCTCCATGGGTGCTTTCCCTTTGTCACGTGCTCCAAGCTTGGAAGGTTGACGATGCTGAAGAATGGCCTGGAGCTTCTCCTCTTCGATCCGAGGATCTTGTGCCGTCCATGTTAATGTTCCGATGTTTGACGGAGTCGGCACCTCCCACGGACAGGGTAGTTGCAGGAACATTTGATTAGCTTTGACGTACGACGCCGCGAACACCCGTCATTCCTCTTCATAGGCTTTGGCTTTGTCTTTGTATTCGTGAAGCTCTGTTAGCTGTCAAGCCAAGTTGGTTGCAACATCTTTTTATCCCTAGTAGCTTTCTTTTACCACCCCAAGTTCAGAATTTGCGACATCTAGTTTCTTAGCCAGCTTCTTGCGCTCTGCAAATTCTACTTCGTATTTGATATGGGTGGAAGCTACCTGCTGCTTGAGCTCTGACCTTGGGCGTCCTATTGTTAACATGGCCAGGTTGGCATATCTGAGATTTGCCAACTCCATGTACTCTGTCAAGTCTTGGATCTGCAAGTCCCGGTTCTTAATTTCCGCTTGGTGGGTGAAGGCGAAAGTGTCCAATATGGCCCTCCAATCAGTGTGCTGAGCACTGATGTTGTTGATTTGAGCCTTGGCATATGGATCTCCTTCTTCAGGATTTGTTTGTACATCCCCACCTGATCACAAAAATGCTCCTTCAGCTTCTCGTGTCGTTTAGCCTCATTCTGCCATGTGCTGATCTCGATGGCTGATTTTTGTCGAACAGCGCGTACCTCCTCCATTGAGAGGGTTCGATTTTCTCTAGCTAAATGGCTTACATCTTGGTTGACCTGAATGAACTGTTCTCGCAACTGATGAAAGTGTTCATAGAGAACATTCTTTTATTTCTCCATAGAAGTCAACCGAAGGTTATCAACAACCAACTGCTTGTTCTCTTCTTCTAAGGCCCTGAGTACCTTAAGATGCACATGAGTTTGCGCTTGAGCTGCGGAGGCATCCCAAGTGGCCGTCTCCTTTTCTTTTGCCACCTTCTTATTTTCTGCAATTAACTTTGTTAATTGCTTAGTTCTAAAGTTGTCTAGCTGGTCTGCGAGAACAAATTGCAAAGGATCCCACTGTGCTGCTTGTAAGGCTACGAGCTGCTCTTGTAATTTCTGCACTTCAGCTTCAGCATGCTCTACCTTGACTTCGGATATGACCAGCTTCTCCTTTGTGGAAATGAGGTTTGATTGAATTGCTGTTACATCCTGGGGGATGTCAAACAGAGACGTCAAAACTTGTCTTGTTTGAAGCAATCTGTTCAGTGCATCCTCATGTTTCGCAGGAGTCATTGAGGTTCCGGCAAGAGTTTGAGCATCCCATGCTCCTGAAAGATCTACCAATGGCACAACAGGTACATTGAAAGATTCTTTGATGTGGTCAACGACCACTTCAGCAACTGACGCGGCATCCTGGTATTGCATGACCACCACAGTGGCCCCTTCACCAGTCTCTAATTGCACTTGAAAAGATGCCGTGTTTCCTAAGATCTGTTGTGACCATATGCTTTCCCCTCCTCCTGTTTGGATGGATAATTCTCTCCTTGTGTGATCTAACGAAATAGTAGGCTGGTCAGCATCATTGATGATGTGGAAGAGATTTGCGTCATCACGACTTCCCCAACTAACCGTCTCGGCGATGGCCCTAAGATGGCTCATCGACGGTCTGTAGTCTTGCGGTTGCGGTGGCTGATCTTGGCCTGTGCTAGGTCCTGCTTCTTGTTGTTGGCTGGGACCTGAGGCTGGAGGTTGACTAGGTCCTGCAAGTTGAGTTGCAGGTGATCCAGTCATCTGTTCTTCTTCTTCATCTGGTCCCAGCTCTTCGCTAGTGCTCTTTCTTGGAGCTGGCGCCTTTAATAATTCAGCATAAGAAGCATTTTGGGCCTTTCGGAGGACGTCATTTGTGTATCCCCGAATATCAGCCCGTCGGCACAGTTTTCTGATAAGGCAGGGAAAAGGCAACACCATCTTCCCTGACTTTCGTTCTTCAAATCGCTTTAGGATCTCTGTCAAATATAGATGGGGAAGGTTAGCATTAACCTTTCCCATCAACACTGCACATCCCCTTGCCGCATACGTTGATATTCTTGTCAAACCTTTAGTGGGGAAGAGGTGATAGGTTCCAATTTTAAAATAAACCCGCTCTTCCATCGTCAGCTCACCAAAAGCTTTATCTCTACCATAAGCCTTCTCTAACCAATATTTTCGCACATCAGGGTCTGATCGGGTAGATAACCGAGCAACATGGGGGCCTAAATTCGGAAGGTTTAACACTTTCGAAATCGCCTGTGCAGAAAAGTCTACTGTCACACCACAAATGTTAACCATGGTGCCTTGCTCCTTATTGTGCTAGAACAGGTACATTTCACCTAAGTACCAGGCACTGCACTCAGAGAGGACAGGCCATAGGGGAGACCCTTTAAGGTGATCCCTAACAGCCTTAGGAGCAAACTCTGCAAAAGGTTCAAAGTTAAGTTCCACGATCATTGCAGCAATTGTGGACTTCGTATGGATAGCCTGAACACATTCTGGGGGCAACGTGAGTTGTTGTCCCGGTTTAGGCGCAGCAGTAGCTCCTCTTTCTGCCTACCCGGACCATCCTATAGGAGGTTCTTCTTGATGGATGCTAAATGATTACACCTCCTATTCTACATGTTGTCCGGCAGGGATCCATCTTCCACCTCTCCAGGGTTGTTTCGCTTCACCCTGAGCAGGACCCTCTCGCTGAGCATGTTTCGGGGCCATCTGCAATCACACGGGCCAAATGTTAGTAAGGTTGTTTTCAAAGTTAAGTTATACCTTACTACATGCCTTTAATTAAAGATCTTATGTTATCGTGTGACTGCACCCGAAAATTATAATAATGGGTCCTATGACTTAGGTGGATTGCATTTTAATCTCTTGGTATACTTAAGGTCATATGATTTTTGGCACAATTTTTCTAAGTGTTAATATTAATTACCCTAATTGATGTTCTTTGGGCGATGACAAATTTCAAAAAAAGTTAGGCACTTTTTGGCAAGTGTCCCTCCCCCACGACTGAACTGAACACTCCGGGTTCAAGTAGGTGCAAATGGAATTAAAATCGGAGCACCAGCATGCAAGATATGAGTGAAAAAAAAACGAGGGTCACGCAATCGCAAGTCGTAGAGAAAAATTTCAAAAATTCTCCCCGCATAAATAACAAAATGATGCTAAGTGTTGTGGCGGGGGTTCCTATTTATAGGTAAATAGGGTTCTTCTAGTTTCATGCCTTAGCCCATCCACGATGTGGCGAAGTTGATCCCGCTGAGCGTACCCATGGCCCGGGCAACGATGTAACAATGTGTAGTAGTGGGCCATGGCAGCATCCAAGGGTTCATGTGTACCTTGTTTCTAGCCTTGGATTTGCTTATGCAAATTGGACACTCCAGAGTACGTTTGATACTTTTCGTTGAAGAGTTCTAGCATCGTACTCCACCTCCTGATGGTTTCCGGTTCTAAGGATTGGTACCAACTCTCTGCTTCTTTGGTGAGTGTCCTTGGGAACAACTTAAGTTTTTGCCACTCATTTTCTATATTCTGCAAGGCACAGGCATCGTGGAATGCCCGTAAATGATTTTACGAATCAGCACTGTATCCCCCTTTAAATCGTGGGATGTTATTCATGTCTAATCGTTTGATCCAACTATCTTTTAAATGCCTTGTGGGAATCCTAACTGCCTCCATTATGTCAAGCATACTTCGGGTTGCAAGTAGGGTCTCGTCATGATCATCTCTTTCATGATGCCTGTGATGTCTGCATTGTTCCCTACTCTCCCTACATCCTTGCCCTTGTCCTCTCTCTCGACTTTCCCATCAAGGTCTTTCGTCCTTCTTACTTTTATCCTCACCTTTATGTTCATGGTGGCTATGCCCAGATGTGGAAGGAGAGGATGAGTGATGTGAAGAAGGGGAAGAAGAAGGGGAACCATCACCATGACGATGTTTCTTGCTTTCTCTTCGGCTGCTACGGCCCCGATCATGGTAACAATCTAAGTGCCCGTCCTTAGCATAAGTGGTTGTTTCCTCTGTGAATAGTTGGTGTTCACGGGCATCAGAACCATGGTTATGTATCGTTGATCGTAGATTCTGATACCCAACCTCCTCACCATCGTTAGGAGGGGGAACATCTTTTGTTAAAGAACTCGTAATAAGGGGTTCCTCATCTCCTATTTCGCTAAGGACGTGTAGGACCTTGCCCTTCAACAGTGCATGTTGACTCTTCTGCCTTTAGTCTCTCATACGTTGGGCATCTGTGGGATAATAATCCCTCATGTCAAAATCTTCCGCAACGTATTCAGCGTATAGCTCGGTCATGCCTATCTGTGCCAAGGCATGGAAAAACATGTGAGAGATTAATCGATCTCGGGGTAACGCAATGTTACCTTGCAAATCTCTCCACCACAGCTGTTCATCCTAATGGAGAATAAAAGTAAAATTAGGAATATACTCATCGGGATGAGTATATGTCATCTTATATTGTTTAGGACTTGGCTGATTTTGGTTATGTGTTTTATCTTGCTGACTGTCTCATGTATGGTCCTTAGGTGGTGAGTTGCTCTTATGAGAAGAAGGCATTTTTATTGGTGTGCTACTTCACCATTAGATAAATTTTCTCTTTTGATTAACCTGAAGGTTCGTTAAGGCTCACAATGATGTGAGTGATAACCCTTATGTTCTATTCGACGCACAACACTTAGTCCCTGGCGACGGTGCCAATGATGAGTGGCAAGGTACCCCTACACTCAACCATATGAAATGAGCGTAGCACGCGTGATCAGGGCGAACTCTGTAGACTAAATGCCTAAATGCCCCATGGAACACTTGGGGTTAATCATTCGTTGTCTTCCTAGACTTACTTGTTGTTGTCACGGTGTATGGTTAAGTAAGTCCGAGGTATATGATTTTTATGATTTTTTATGGTTTTTCTCTTATGCTATCAAGGTGAAGGATTGAGATAGCTAACTAACTCTAACTAAGGACTAACTCTAAATTAACTAGCGTCAGCATCCGTTCCCACTTACCGTACACACCTTGAACTATGCAACTGTGGCTACCAAACGCTAATCGTTATTGGGATCACCACACGTGATGCACATGCTTGAAGTGGTCGTACTGAGGCACTTAACTAGCCTAAACGTGATGAGCAGCCGATTCCTTGACTAGCTGTACACATCCGTAGATGCTCGTAATCAAGTTGTACTCATCTCGCATTCTAGGAGATAAGGGTGAGAGAGACTAATCGCGATGAGCAACCGATTCCTTGATTAGCCGTACACATTCGTCAATGCTCGTAATCAAGTCGTACTCATGCCGTGCTAATGTAGGTAATAAATAACAGGTAAGAAATAACATGTAATAAACCTATTCCATGCACTGCAAGGTTTATCCACAAAGCTCGTCTTTATTGCCGTACACAACTTGTGTTCAAGTATAAAGCTGCTCGAATAAAGATCTGTTCACTTGGGGACTCTTACTGCGGGCACATGGAAAATATTCTATCTCTAGAGTGATCAAATTGCTAGAGTTTCCCTACTTTAAGCCTAGGATGAGAAATGAGGGGAGTGCCGCCTCTTATTTATAGATTTGGTGGCGGACCGTGATATCGCGTACACGATATCGCAAGGGACGATGCGATATCGCGTACGCGATATCACGGTGCATGCAATATCGCGTCTCACCAATAGTGATAACAATAGTAACAATAAATAATAATAATAATTCAATCACTGATAGGCAATCAAAAAATGGAGGAAAGTTACTGCTATAGGATCCTTTAGTTTAATTTGAAGATTATCCTTTTTAGGATTGGAAATCTCAAGCTTCTATAAAAATATAAAAGAGAAAAGAGAACTAAATAACAAGATTATAAATTTTTTTAAAAAATTTAACATAATTAATTAAGTTAGCTAGTTACCTTTGGATTAGGTCCTACAAATTGCCCAAAATCTCTTAGTGAATTTTTCATAAAGTAGAAGTTGGTAGTCATAAGGTTAGTTTACATCATAGGGTTAACTACCACATAAACATAAATATTAGTAAATAAATATATAATGATAAAGTAAATAATGAAAGCAATATCTTATCTCACCAATAACTTCAGGATTTTGTAGTTGCATAAGAGTTTTTTGGCCCTTCTTTAAAGCTAGCAACTTGCCTTCTAAAACTTGGCTATTTGCAGGGTACTCAGAGTATTTGTTCAGACTGAAAGGATAAAACACTTTGTGTTCATCATAGCTCAAAATTAAGTAAGAAAGAGAGAGGCACAATAAATGTTATGTACATCTACTTCTTTTTTCAAATATTGAGAATAGCAAAAATAACTCCAACTGTAACTTCCACAAATCTTAGCACCATAGAGAAAGAAAATAGAAAAAGTTGAAACTATATAAGCCTAAATTCCCACCATGCCTTATTAATGAGCGACAAGTATGTCCAACACCCAACCATATGATCTACAAACATGCGATAGATTGTTCATAATCTATGGATGAACTAGTAGTAGTGTTTAGCTTAGTTAGGTGATCATCAGTCGTTGTCTTTTCAACTATACTTGTAGTGGCCCTTTTAACTTGTATAGTTAAGCATAGTTGAGGTGTAGATAAAGGATGTTTTTATGATCATACTTCTAATTCTATAGAAATAATAAAATTACATTTCATTAACTAATAATGGAAATTAATTTCTAATCTCATTTAGGGTGATGAATATCTGTTTCAAAACCTTCCATCACATTTTTAAATATCCATACTAATTATTAGGATTACCTAGCTATGATATTTGCTAGGCATACCAAGTGTATACCCATTGGGATTAACAAGTTAATACAAGTTCAACCTTGAGATCATGTAGTGTTGATTATGCCATGATTATTGTTCATAATATGTAAATCTTATGCTAGGAAAATAGTAAATAAATGTTGGAAAATAAAAGCAATAAAGTAAATTTATGTTAAATTAAAGTAATGCAATGGAAGGGTATCCATCTTGATATTTATTGTTGAACATTAATACATCTAGGTATAATCCACTTAAATAAAGACATCATAAAATAGACTTGAATCCATACTACAAGTACTCATTGACTACTACAAGAATTATGAAAATAAATTGATAGAGTTTTACTACTTAATAATAGAATGGCACCATAAATGTAGCTGGTGGCATGCATTTATAACCAAGATCTAACTTGGAGTCAACACATTTTCATTGATGTAATGTCTAACATAAAGAATTTTTTATTATTGATCATACCCCCATAATTGACTCAAAATTCGTTCTTAAAGTAAACAAAATTAAAAAAAAGGTTGATTACAAAATTTGTGAAATGACATTTACTTAACTAATTTACTAATAACATTATAAAATTGTGAGTGTCAGTTAACAAGAAAATTCAAGTGGTACACATCATTACAAAAATTAGAATAGAAGATCATACAGACAATAAAAATGTACAAATATTTCTTCAAAAATCTTTAAAAAGGGCTAATGAAGTCGTGTTTCAAGTGGTGTTGGTTCTTTCCCTTTCATATTCCACATGTTATTAATATCATGGAGCCTTTCTTAATTTGTTCATGAGCTCCTTATGAGTCAAGCATGTTTTCTAATGTCTACAAAAATTGGAACACCCCATGGACATGATAGAGTTGGGAAGAATTTATTAGCATTGATAAACTAGATAATAAATATGTGCTATTCGAGCTCTAGTTCATTCATTGCTTGCATTCCTGGTAATCATTCATTTTATAGGCTTAGTCTTCTACTAAATTCCACTGACTCGTGAATTTTCTTTTATTAAAATCAAGCCCTATTATTATCACATGCAACTTTCTTGTTGTTTTATTGTGAGTTTGACATCACATGTGAAGAATGAGAATGTTGTTGCAAGCTATTTTTCTATTTCATTTCAAGGATTTCTTGTTATGATAAAGGCCAAAGTAGAATAACATAGGTTAGTAAGATTTAAGTAGTGGATGAGATCTTCATTATGTAATTCTTTTATCTTCAATTTAATTTGGTTGATTACACCTATTGCATCTAGAGTCTCTATCAATACTTTCACGTTGGGATTCTTAAGGATAGTCTTGAGTTTGGTCTTGGTCATTTTGATTTCCTTTATAATAATCTCCTTCTATAGGCCCACTTGATTTTGTAATGATTCTTGATGTTCTTAAATCATTGGTCTTGTTCTTTGAGGCTGTAATCTCTAATGTTATCTACTGTTGAAGTAGCTCAATTATTTGCATGGATAAATTTGAATTTTTCCATGTTAATTTATAAAATCTTTAATATGCAAGCTACAATATCGCATCTACAATATCATAGTTATGATATCGTAGCTCTGCATATGTCATCGTAGATGTGATGTAGTTGGCCATGGTCATGCCTATAAATACCAACCCACTGTCGCGATGAAGAAACAGCTTTTTGCCAATACTTAGTGAAATTCTTGTAGTTTTTTTTCATGACTTAGAGTTAGAGTTAGAGTAAATTTCTGTAGTATGGTGAATAATAGTTGTATAGAATCTTTATTTGAGTGGATTATTCCTAGATATAATTTATGAACGACAATAAAGATCGAGATTATTTTTCATTATTGCACTAATTCACTTAGCATAATTTTTACTTTTCCATAATGTTTACTTTTCTTAAATCATTTACATTTCCTAAGTCATTTTACATTCCAATGTCTACTAATAGAGAAAAATAAGTACGACTAGTTTTGAATGTAAAGTGTAACTGTTTGATAACCCAATAGTGACTTTGCTTGATTTGCTTAGTAGTGAAGTTACTTGGTAATCCAAGTGATAGTTGCATCAGACCAAGACACGTATGGAAAACCAGGAATGGATACTTATTGCCAATAGGATAGAATAGATTTACATTTTCATTTCACTTTAGATTTAGAATTTATAATAATTCTTACCATGTTGGCACTTAGCACAGTCAAAGTTGAATAACATCAGTATATCACATACCTTACTAAGAGTTAAATCATACGACTTGCACTTTGCTAACTTTGAGTTGGAACACAATGATAATAAACTTAACATCAACTACTAGCATACTTATATTGTTCATCCACGGATTACAATTTGGTCGCATGTGAACACTTGTAACTTCTATGGTTGAGTGTTGGAATACCCAACCACTCATCATTAGGGCAATTGTTAGGGATGTGTTAATGTTTGCTAGTTAATTGATTTTACAAAGTTCGTAGTATCAAGCATCAAAAAGTACATTTCTCATACTTAGAATAATTTCCTAAAATATACATACTTAAGCGTTAAACACTTAACATGACTTTTAAAAATCTCTACTTGCTACTGAATTCCATGAAAGTCATGATAAGGATTACAATGAAGATGATTAGAGTGCACCGATGCAAACCAGGATTGCATATGCTCATACTGATCCCTATTATCCCAAATTTACATTCATTTTTCACTAGGATGAATAACTTAGATGGAGATATACAAGGAAAAATTGTCTTGCCACCTGAATGTTCAACATCATTAATGCTTCGAGTAGCCCTCATGAGGACAAATCTTGGCCATGTGCAAGAAGGATATTAAGTCATCAAAAACATGACCAAGCCATACTAGAAAATAGAGGCTCAGGCAAGAAGGGATGCCACCATGGAGGCAAGGTACAAACATGAAAAAGGAAAGAAGGTACCTCAAACAATTTTCCTAGAAGGAAAAGAAGATGCTATATTCCAAACTAAGAAATTTTGTCAAACTCATGGATCTTATTCTCAAACATCAATCATCCACATCGAAGATCTTGTTAAAATTAAACTACATTAAGCTCTTCTAGAAATCCTAGGAAGGAATAAGGAGGACTCCAAATTTTGGAGGAATTCAAGGCCTAAGACCTCCAATGAATCCAAAAGAGATGAACCAAGAAGTCATAGAAGAAGAAAATGATAAAAAAATTATAAAAAAAAGATGAAAAACACCTATTAATTTTGAATGTTAGGATGGGGTGTTTCCCCTGTGACTAAGCATTTGACCATGATAAGAATTAATAAGTGGATAGGCAGGCTCCATGCATTTGTGAAATAGTGTTAACCTTTCATTTTCAAGCCACTAGATGTCTCTTGGTGTAGTGGTGGTTGCATAGACAAGTTGTCCACACACTTGGTTGTTAAATGTATAGTGGATCATAGTATGAGTTGTGTTAACATTGTAAACGTCTAACCCATGATTGCATCCTTAATCATGATTAGGTATGCATGGATTCATTTGTCTCTACACAATGCTAGATTCATTGCTTCTGTTAGGTGTTGGAGTAACGATGGATGATGGCTTTTGCATAGGATCATAGGATGTTGGTTGTGAAAGGGAAGGAATTGCACTTGATTGGCATTGTGTTGGTTTGGATGATGTGGTAGGTCCATGAGTGTTGCACTTATGCATGGGATCCATCCTAAAGAAAGGATGTTTATGAGATTATGGGGGGAATCTACTAGCATTATCATGTCTATGCATATTTGCAACACAAGTGGCATTCTTTTGTTGATGTTGTGGTGTTCAACCCTCTTGTGTTGCTAGTGGTGGCATGTGATGGGGTGGAGCATGAGGATATTGAGGATAGGATGGAGGGTAAGAGGTGTGAGGTGGTGATCCTTTAGGAGATGTCACAGGTTGATGATACTTGGAAGAGTGATAGTAACAATTTGAAGTAGAGGACATAGAACTAGTTGGCGAAAGAGGTTGTAAATATGGATTGGTGATGGCCTCCCCCATGACTATGGGTTTTGCCACTATGGTTGAGGAGAATGTTAAGGTTGGTAATAAGTACTCCTAGGATAGTACAATTGGTTGTAGGACTATCTATAATTACCTTGTGGAAAAGGGAATTTGCTCGGTGTGTGCTTCTGTACGAACTTGGGATTTAATGCAAAAGCCCAATACTCATGTAGATGTGACATGACTGGGCAATGGTCCTTTGGGTGGTCATATATGTAGATGTTACATCTGTCATCTTCATTTATGATTGAGTCTATAGCCTCGTTTTCTTCAACCATTTTCCCTATTTGTTGGAAAATGTTCCTAGTTGTTTCTTAGTTCTTCTTCCTCCTTTTGTTGTGATTGTTTGATTCATTTTGCATTACCTTCTCCTTTACAATTTCTATGAAAGTTGTAACTTTTTCATTTATCCACTTTGACATTCTATCAAAATTTGCTTCAAGTTCGTCAATAGAATTCTATATTTACAAGGTTTATTGTAGAATCACCCTATCAAGAGCGGCCTCTTTCTCCTTATCATAGATGTGGACCTTCTTCTTTTGAAGAGGTAGGTTCTAGTGATATTTCTCAACATTCTCCTATTTGCATAGCTCTCCTTCTTCTTTTGCCACATGCTTCTTAGATCTGATGGGTTCCTAGTTCATATAATTGACCTTGAGCATACATCCCAAGGGTCTCCCTCATTTCATTACAAAGCCCATCTATGATGTGGAAAATTTTCTCTTCTTCAAAGAAACCATGGCTTGGGCATCTATTCAGTAGGGAATAATATCTATCTAAGGCCATGTCCAATGGTTCAAGTTTTTCTTGTCTCCATCATTGGAGCCATCTCCTCAGGTTGGACACCCTTGCATAGGTTTGGTATTTCTCATTCAAGAGTTCGAGCATTATGAACCATTGTCTGATTGAATTTGGTTTCAATGATCTATACCACACTTCAGCTCTATCAATTAGTGTCCTAGGAAAGATCTTAATCTTTTTCCATCCACTTTCAATGTTTTATAAGGCACATGCATTATGGAAGACTTGTAAATGATGTTATGGATCTATATCATAGCCTCCCACAAATTTAGGTATATTATTCATATCAAGCCTGGGTAGGTGACTTTCCCTATCATGCCTATGGGGTATTCTAATTATCTCTATGATATGCAATAGGCTCTTAGTGGTTGATAAGGGTTCATCGTCATCATACATGTTGTCATGAAAATTTCTATTTCTATTCATTTGATTTTGATGATTTTCTCTATGTTCATTTTGATGTCTATGATTTTTTAAGTGGTTTCAATTTTTATTTTTATTTTGACCCCATAGTGGAGCTGCATCTCTATACCTACATTCATCTTTGTCAAAACTAGATGTTAAAGAGGAAGAGGAAGAGGAGGAACTAGGAGGATTTCCATGGCTTCTATGGTGTTCCCCAGGGTCCCTTGATTTAGCTTTTCTAGGTGTTGAGGAGGTCCTAGGCCTTCCCTTGGTCTAGGACTTACTTCATCTCCTCTAAGGTTGTATATCTTAGTTGAATGTAGTCCTTGAGTGTTGTTAGGATGGTCATGAGCATATGAAACTCATGCATGAGGTTGGTCACTCCAATTTTCTTCAACATATATCTTGTTAGTTCTCTAATGGATGTTCTTGCCACACAATGCATTATCACTTCCTTGTGAAAGAAACATTATTTTTAGTTAATGATGTATGTGATTTAATATTTTCTAAAAGATATATTGTTAATGCATTTACAACGATCATGTTTAATATAACTAATTTAGATAACTAGCACCATTCCTGGCAATGTTACCAATGATGAGTGGTAAGGTACCCCTATGCCCAACCATATGAATCACAAGTATTCACACATGATTTGATTGAATTTCATGTATGGGACTAGTTGTACATCTAAAACATTATGCCTTGATCACACTTCACTATTTTCCCACTTGGACTAGTGGTAGCTATGTCATGTACGGTTTAGTCTAGAGTGAGGCATATAATTCTTGATGTTGTCTAGCCCTAAGTTACTCCTAATGATAATAAAGAGATTAATTAATTAAGCTAATTAACAATAGAAAGTAAAGTCTAAACTAGCCTACGTGTGATGAGTATCCATTCCTAACTGTCCGCACACATCTTGGACTTTGCATAACTACTGTTGGGATTACCAAGCGTACATCACTGAGTTTACCAAACAATAATGTTGTTGGGATTACCAGGAAATTACACTTAAGTGCTCATGATTAGTTGTACTCATTCCACTTAATGATAGGAATAATGAAGAGCAATAAATGGAACCATTAACTAAGGAAAATAGTAAACAATTAAATAATTAAAAGCAATAATAAAGCTAAGTGGATGTTGTAGTGATGGAAGTAATCTTGATCTTTATTTTTGGACATGCAACATGTCCAAGTACATCACACTTGAATAAGGATGCTGTACAATGACTTAACATCACACTGTAGGCATGCATTGGAAACTAACAAAGCTTGAAATAAAAAATCTATGAATCTAACTCTATCTTCTCTATTTCTTCTACCTATCAACCGTGCACCCAAGTGTGGTATTTATAGCCATGCATGGAAGAGGCAATATTGGATGCCTAACATCGGAGGTTGTGCCCCAATATCAGATACCCAATATCGTAGCGCTACAAAATATGACTTATCAATGATCTAGTGAAATACTTTACCAAAGGTAGAGAAAATGTGGGATATGGTAGATGAGAAGTTTTCTATAGCATTGAAGATAGTAGAGGAAAGGACTAAGTAAGTGTTAAATAGGAGTAAGAACAAAAAGAAGAAAAAAAGATAATGTACGAGAAAACTACAAAAATAAAGGAAAAGTTGCTGCAGTGGGGGAAGTAATAGAATCTAGTTAAGAAGAGAATGAAGGATTTAAAGTGTGCCAATACAAACATTATTAGGACATGAATTGATGCTCCTTTTCTCCTGGTTTTCTCAATTTTTGAATTTGGATAGGCAACTATAAGCTCATGTAATCCATAGCCACCTGTAGTTTAGAGTCTTAAGCTAGAATTAGATCTTTAATGAATTTCAAACTACTAAAAGGAATAATGTTCATCATACGACTATTGGAAGTTAATTTTCAAAGGATAAAAGACTGAAGAACAAGTGGAGTTACCTTTGAACGGAGATGGAGGTAGCATAGGAAGTTGAATTCAAGTTTGACAGGGTACTACAAGCTCATGCAACCTACATGAGCTTGTAGCACAGAGTTTTACCAACTACAGTTTGTAACCACTTGCAACTTATTTTTCAATAGAAAACTAGAATTCATTAGTGCAAGTCCCTATAGCTCACACCTCTTTAGCAATCATAATGGATCTCTTAGCCTAATAGGTTACTTGACTATTAGGATTCAAATACTCAACCATTAGGAATGGTGGATTGAGACTACTAATTGTATTTACTTGTAGTGATTGACTGACTTAATGATTCTTTGTTGTGTTGTGAGCATCGACCCAACTATGACTCACATCCAAGTCACAACCATTAGTAGGAAGTTACTGCAACCATCAATTGAATATGTTTTTTGATGTAGAACTATAAGGAGGGAACATAAGAATAGAAGAAAGAGTAGTAATAGAGATAGATAATGAAAGATTTCTAAAGATATAGAGATCAAGAAGATTTCTCAATAAGTAATGGTGATTGATCTATGGGAGCATTCTTGTGTCTTGAGGAGTTGGACTAGTCTTAGAGTATTGATGTGAAGTCATTGAAAGTGGTTGGTTTTGATATGGACTAAGGATGAACTTTATCAAGTAATTTAACCATCAAATCCACAAGGTACTTCATGTGACTATGATTTGAAACTCCATTCCACTTTTCTCTCTCATCCACCAATGCTTTTCATTATTCATCTCATTATTAGCTTTCATGTCTTATTCAATATCTTAGTTTGATGTGTTAAAGTTCTTAGGTAGATACTTCTAAATTTAGTCCTTAAGTTTCTATAACCATTAATCAACTATGGGGCCCATGGACTCCTTGGTTTGAGGATGTGCGAGGGCAAAAAGGGCATGAGCCTACTATAGCAAGGGTCCAATTGCATATTTATTGGTTGGGTTAGTTAAGTTCCTTGTCATTAGGCATTTCTATAATCAAATCCTTTGTGCACCCCATTGATTGCATCCAACTGTGTGCTCCTTATGGCATTTCTCCATCAAAATTTCATTCTCCCAATTAAATCTCCAATTTTGTGCATTCATAATCCCTCTTCTAGTATTTCATCATGTTCACAGCTTTTTTGGCTCTTCATAGAGCCCAATTTCATAACAAAAGTTCTTGTAGTTTTTGAATTATTTAATGTGAAAAAATTTATCCAATAGCTCCATCAATAGGACCCCATTTATGGAGCCAACTACTTATATGAGACCCTGTTCATGGGACCTCATCGACGTAGTGTAAAAACTCTATAAATACGCGATGCCCCTTAATAGTTTTTCACATTTGCACATGAATGAGGGGTGAGTTTTTAAACTTTTCAAAGCCCAAAACATTCAAAGAGCCATAACTTCCTAGCCATTTGTTCGATTCACTCCGTTCTTTAGACTTGTAGCTACTGAAGGTAAGCTCTTTGTTATGGGGACCACAAATCTTAAGTTTTTTTTTTTACTCAAAATTTTTCTAACTTCCACAAAGGTTTAACTAAGAATCTAACTTCAAAACATCTATTTGTAAAAGTTGAACCCCTCCAACAAACTTTGATGATGTTCTAAATCAAATAACATTAAAAATAATATTAAAACAATCAATCTAACATGGTTAAAAGTTAGCCTAAGTGTAACTACCCAATGAGATAAAGTACTTAAAGATTATAAGTTACACATTATATGCTAATCCTTGGTTATGTTGTGACCATAGATGACACCTAAAGGAAAGCATGTGCAAGAGGGAGAACTGTCCCAACTAAGGGAAAAATAACCATGAACTAGAAGGGATCATGAATAGGGCCATGAGAAAGTAGTAGAAACCCATGCAATAGGACCTCTTAGGGAGGAGCCCGAAGTGGAATTTATCCAATAGATTTCTAAAGTGGCTACAAAAGAATAGTCTCATTAAGATGAGGTAATTGAACCAACACCGAACCTTGAGGTCACCTTGATGAAGGCTTGCCTCAGGTAAATCACAAATAAGGAAGTCCATAAATCTATACTTCAAGAGTTAAACTTTGGATCTTTCTTGAAGTTTGCACCTTAAGAAGTCAAAGTGTAATTACAAAACTCTCCCATGTGCTCCACCATCACTTCTAGTAAGGAGTGGTACATGGAAGAGACATACCTTTTCTGGAATAATTGGTAGGCTGATTGAATAGTCAAAATCAAGGACATCTAAGTGTCCTACTTGGTGAAAGCCATTTTAGAGGTCCTTGGGTTACCAGAAACTGGGACAAATCTTGTAGAGATTACAATGTAGGTAGATCCTAGCCTTAAGAAAAAATGGACATAGTGGTGTTATGGATTTGATCGTAATGAGTTTGATGCACTCACCATGGTGGAACATGCATACCTCAAGATTGCAGCCTTCTACCTCAATCCAAAGATGAGACCAAGCAAGATCACAACCTTCTCTGCCTATGCATGTGTCACTCTAAGCAATAGATTCCTAGCCAACCTTCCAAAGTTGATCTATCTTGAGATAGAGAAGTGCTTTAAGAAAAATGAATGTGGAAGGAAGACACTCCCTTTTTTGTGCCTCATCAGCAAGCTACGCAAGAGGGAAGGCATAACTTGCTACATAAATGATACTATCCAACAAGCTCCAACCACCTCTTGGATGGAAATGATGAAGGACAAGGTGCTTGCCAAAGTCATTCAAGAAGAGGATCAACAATAACCACCTCCACCATCCACTCACAAAACAATGCTGGAGTTCCACATTACCCTTGAGTGCATGCATGAATTCCAAAAGTAGCTCTTGCAATAGTAATAGTAGCAAGCAAGAACAAGTGGTGGTGACCCATCTATGTATAGACTAGCACTAAGCCACCTCAACAAAGTGGCCCGAACCATATGTTAGATGAAAAGTGAAGGGCTAATTTTCTCAGCCCAAAGAATGCAGGTGCCAGCAAGGTCAAATCCTAGTGCTCGAGAGGTAATAGTATCTCTCTCACAATAAAAATAATTCCTAGACATCTCTAGGAATGTCGCTACCTTTTTGGTGTATCTAGAGGAGGGCAAGGGTGCAATTGTCTTAGTGATTTAGCACCATGAAAAAGAGACAATGACTGAAGTAGTTGCTCATAGAATTGCTAAAACACTAAATGCACCTATGACATTTGTTCTAGATGTTTCTACATTGAGAGATATATAGATGTCCACAAGAACTATTACCGGAAAATAGAGTGTAACCCAACATGAGGAATTGCTAGGCTGACTAGTGGGAACTAGGCAACTAATTCGAGATGTCTTTGATCTTCTAGATACCATCATTGCAACCTAGTTGGAGATGCTTGAAGCAAATATCACATGCATTATCTTGGAGGGGCAGCTTAAAACAACCAAATCACCAACCCAATGCTTGTCCATGGAAGTTGCTGATTTAAAAGCTCACCTTGCTAATCTCGTGTTTCTTAACCAAGTAATCAAATGAGATGAAGCTTTCCAAAAGCTTTAGAAAACACTCAAAGAGGTTGAAGACACCAAGGAGTCAGTAGTCTTTGAGTAGTCCTTGGCTAATGCCACAATGTACGACATCTAGAAGGACTTGGTTTAGACTTGCCATGATAATGAGATCTTGATCATAAAAAATCATCACCTGTAGAATGTTGGTGTGCAGAAGCAGAAAATGATAGATTTTATCCATTAACAATAGGAGCAGTTAGCTAGGGTGAACAATGAATTGAGGAAATTGATAGCAGAAAATAAAAACGTCTCCATGGAGGAAGTATGTGTCATTCGCCAAAAATTTGCAATACAGAGAGCTACCTAGAAGAACAAGACTCTCAAATTTGAGAGAGTAAAGAAGGATTATAGAGATCAAGTTGGTATATATAAAGAAGTTAATGAGAAACACATCTAGTTGGTGAAGGAAAAAGTGAATGAAGCCCTTCTGCAACTCCAACAAGGAGGCAATGTTTGGCAGCCTATCTTTGATGGGTTGAATGCATATAATAAGGTGGAAATCCACATAAAGGAGCTACAAATCAAGAAGATGATAGAGTACATGAAACGTTCCAATCTTCAATATGCAAACCTGGTGATGCTGACTACTAGAAGGCCATGGTCTGAATTGGAGAAACAAGTAGCTAGCTCGTACTTGTTGTTCGAGGTAGAGTTCAAGCACCATAAAGAGATCAAGTAGAAGCTTGAGACTACAAACACTAAACTCAAGGTTCTTAATGTGAAGTTCATTGATCAACGATCAATTGGTGAGAACCTAGCCAAAAGGATGAATGATTACTAGGATTTGTAGAATGCACACAAAGTATTCAACATGAAATGTAAACAGTTTGCTACCTAGTTTGTGAATGTGAATGAGTTGTTCCCTACAATGGCCTATTTGTGAAATATTCCCATTTCAGCCCACATTGGTCATGTAGCATGGACTATGAATGATTCTTGAAGAAAGGAGGAGAAGATGAAAGTATTGTTGAATGCTTTTCATCTTCCCTCATAAGTTGTAGCTGCCACAACACAACCACAACAACTACCCCAACCACTGCATGCACCCAAAGTAGGAGAAGGTTCTTCAGACCCTTAGAAGCCTCCACCATCTAGGACCATCCTATTCTTCTTCATCATCTTCACGCCATCAGAGGAGTTGTAATTGTTAATTTTATCCTAGTGTTCAATTTTGTTGTCCTGAACATCAGAATTTTATAATGATTTTCAATTGTACACTTGGGCACTCAGTTTTGGTTGCATTTTTTTATGTGTCTATAGTTAGTCAATAATTCTATACCTTTCCAAATTTTGTAAAGAACTCAAGGATGAGTTTTCATTTAGTCATGGGGGTATGATGAGTTGTCATAGTTTGGCTGCATTGACGGGATGCCATCAACGTGATCCCATTGATGGGATCTTGCTGACATGATCCCATTAGCGTAGGGTTTGACCTGTTGCTATGTAATTGTCGATGGGCCACCCTGTTTTGCCTATAAATGTGTGCATACCTACCACATTTACGACATATTTCTCATAGTTGTCGCAAAGCTCTAGCAGTTTTTCCAATTAAAAGTTAGAATATGTTTTGAGTGCCCAAAGTAGGAATCAAAGAGTGTACAGATTTTTATTCGAGCATTGTTGTACCTAAGCACTTTAGTGTGTGTAACAACAAAGATGAAATTTTCTAATAAACCTTATAGCACTTGGACTAGATTAATTGTTTACTTAAGCATTTAAGATTCAAGAAATTTCCTTTAATGTTTTTAAATAATTAAGTAATAAATCATTTAATGTAGATTAAATAGCATTACATAAGTACAACCACTTTGAACATATGTCTAATGCTTGGTAATCCCAGTAACGCTTAACGTTTGGTAACCCAGTAGTGCTATGCATGTTGAGAATGTATACAACTAGTGGAAATGCATACTTATGTTAGGATTAGTTAAGTTTTAACTAGTTATTAGATTAATTTAGCAATTAAATTACTTTATTCTTTATTCTTGATTCTTAAGTGACTTAATTCATAAAAGAGAAAATGATAAAAATCATATACCTCAATTACACTTAACCATACCCTTGAACTTCACAAGTGGAATTGGAAAGACAATGATTGAAACGGTTAATTTCACCTCCTAGAATTCAGTGTACTTAAAGAACTAAAGTCCACAAAATTCAACTAGATCACTAAGTAAATGCTAGTGATTCGTATGGTTGGGCATAGGGTATACTCGCTGCTCATCAATTCTCAAGGAGTATGTTTGAAACTAACATTTATCTCTAAATTTTCATTTCTTATAAGAGATTAAGGTTTCAATCCATGATATTAATTTTATTGGTAAATGCATTTTAAAAAACTACAATATTTTTTCTGCTACTCATGAAGTTAATAAAGGAGATGTTGCTATTTTAGTTAATAAAAATTGAACTAGAAAAATTTTGAAATCTAGCTTTAACTAAAAGGATGAATGAATGCAAATCTGCCTTGATTTTCTCTAGATATTTTTGCCTTGCCTTATTATATTTCTATCATGTCTATGCTATATTTGGTCTTGTACCTATCCCACCAAAATAAACTACCTTATCCCTTTATAATTTTGGGTTCCATGACAATATATAAGGAGATCAAAGGGAGCATTTATGGTACCACATTCTTTTGAAGCATAGCTTGAGAGTCATCTCCCATCCTTTGTAAATTCTCCTTGAGCTTCAATCCTCTGAAGCTATGCTGCTACTAACAATCTAAGAGCCTATTTTCTGCTGGGGTTTTTCACCTTAAAGGTTTTTCCCAGGATAACTTTGTCTTTTTTATTTTTTGTAGTTTTTTTTAAATTTAATATTATATTGATGCAAGCAACTTGGAATAACAATTGGTATTGAAGCCAAGTTCCACACACCACTATTGTTTTGTCAAGTACTTGCGGGGAAAAATCATGACCAACTACTTGACCAAAATTAAAATTGAAAAGTTTAACAAGTCCAACTATGAATTATGGAAGATCAAGATGGATGTTTTCCTTGTTAAAAAGCACTAGCATAGTGCAATTTTAGGAGTAAAGTCAAATAAAATGTTCAATGAAGAGTGGGAAAAGTTGAATGTGAAGGCAATAAGTACAATTCATTTATGTCTTTTAGATTCAGAATTGCTTAATGTTTCATATGTTTCTTATACTAAAGATTTATCGGATAAATTGCAAACTTTGTATCAAAAAAAGTTCCTAACTGATAAGTTATTATTGAAGAAATGATTGTATGATTATAAAATGCTTGAAGGTACTACCATTATAGAACACTTGAATGTATTTAATACATTGGCCCATCGATTGCAATCTATGGGGGTGAAAATGGATGTAGAAGATCAATGCATCACACTTCTTAGCGCACTTCTGGATTCATGGGAAACATTTGTGATGGCTATAAGTAATACACCTACTAGCTTTATTTTTGATAATATTGTTGGTCAGTTGTTATTTGAGGAAGCAAGAAGGAAAACGTCTACTCCTCAAAATGATGTAAAGCTAAAGTTAATTAAGAGGCCTAAATTTAAGAATAAGCCTCAAAAATTTGTAAAGAGGCCACCTAAATGTTGGGATTGTGGTAAAGTTGGTCATGTAAAGAAAGATTGTAAAGCCCCTTCAAAAAACGATAAAGAGAGTAATGTACCAAAAAGTGATCAAGCCCCTCTTGCTTAAGAGGTAGATTTGTAAGTTGTCTCATCTTCTAATAATGCTGATAGATATTCATGGTATGTGGACTCGGGTGCATCTCATCACTACACTTTACATCTTGATTGGTTTAGTCAGTATACATCATCTAATCTCAGAATGGTAAGATTGGGTAATGATGGTTTATGCAAAGTTATTGATTATGGAAAAGTAAAGATTCAGTTTAAAAATGGAGTAGTTAAATTGATTCCCAATGTATGTCATGTTCCAACACTTAAAATATTTTGTCTATAACTGAATTGGATGATGTAGGACTAACTGTTATCTATCTTTGGAAGTGGAAAATGTTTGATACTCCATGGTTCATCTATTTTGTCTTCTAGAATTAAAATAGGCAAGTTGTATAAATTACAAGATAAGACATTAAAGTAGAAATTAAGTGCATTTGTAGTTGTTGATTTAAATTTAAGTATTGATTTGTGGCATAATAGAATGAAACATCTTGGTGAAAAAGGACATAAGGAATTTTACAAGCAAGGTAAATTTAAGCTTTCAAAAGATTCCTTGGATTTCTGTCATCATTGTCTACATGGTAAATAGAGGTGTCACAGTTTTCAAAAAAGTAATGTTAAATCTCTTCAGATATTAGAATTAATACATACTGATGTATGTGAACTAGTTAAAGATATTAAAACAAGTTCTCTCGAAAGTGCTATGTATTATGCTTCTTTTATTGATGATTATTCTAGAAAAAGCTAGATCTATTTATTAAAACATAAGTTTGAAGTATTTGAAAAATTCATAGAATTCAAAGCTCTTGTTGAGAATTATTTAGGAAAGAAAATCAAAATTCTAAGAATTAAAAATGGTGGTGAGTTTTACTCAAATGAATTTAATGCTTTTTGTAAAGAGCATGGCATTCTAAGGCAAAAAAACTACTCTAGGGACTCCTGAACAAAATGAAGTAGTAGAGTGCTTCAATCGAACATTGATGGAATGTCCAAATGTATGCTTAGTAAATCTAATCTTGACAAGAATTTCTTGGACGAAGCAGTAATGACTACATGTTATCTTATCAATAGATCTCCTTCATCAGCTCTTAATGGAAAAATTCTAGAGGAAGTTTGGAGTGGTAGGTCCATTACTTTAAACATTTTCAGAAATTTTGGTTGTGAAGCCTATGTACATGTTCCAAAATTTGATATGTCCAAAGTAGACTCTAAGTTTGTCAAATGTATTTTTCTTGGCTATGGACATGGTGTCAAAGCTTATAAGTTTGATAACCCACAAACTAAAAGGGTTATTGATAGTTGAGATGTTATCTTAGAGAAAAATGTGGATCTATAAAGGAGGAATCTTCTAATACTGAAGCTCCTTCAAATGATGTAACTCCTATGCATGTGCCCATTAAAATTAATAATGAAAATTTTTAGGGTCATCTTCCCTCGGTTAGGGATATTGCCCCTAGAGAACAAGATGGTGATAGCATGGTAAATGAGGAGGAACAACATGAAGAGGGAGAAAATACTTTCAATGAAGATGAGATATTAAGACGTTCAACACGAATAAGAAAATTACCCTCACATATAGAAGAATATGTCCTATTTACTAAAAATAATGAGCCATCAACATATGATGAGGCATGTTCATCTATGCAAAATGCAAAGTGCAAATACGCAATGGATGTTGAAATGTCATCAATTCACAAAAATAAAACTTGGAAATTAATTGAAATTCCATCAGAGACAAAACCCATTGGAAATAAATGGGTGTACAAAATAAAATCTAAGAATCAATATAAAGCACAACTTATACCTAAAGGATTTTTTGAGAGAAAGGGGAATGATTATGATGAAATCTTCTCTCCAATAGTAAAATTAACATCCATAAGATCATTGTTGACTATCATAGCTATTTATAATCTTGAACTTGAACAAATGGATGTGAAAACAACATTCCTTAATGGTGATCTTGAGGAAGAAATATATGTGCTTCAAACTATAGGATATGAAATTAAAGGAAAAGAGCATATGGTGTGTTGATTATTAATTTCACTATATGGGCTTAAACAAGTACCAAGGATGTAAAATAAAAAATTTAATGATCACATGATAAATCTTGGCTTCATTAGAAGTGTTGAAGACTCTTGTATGTATGTTAAAAATACAAGTGACAAATATGTTATCTTGTTTCTATATGTTGATGACATGTTAATAGCAAGTAATAACATACATGAAATTCAGGAGTTAAAACTTCATCTGTCTTCTCAATTTGAGATGAAGCATATTGGTGTTGCATAAAAAATTTTGGGCATGGAAATTAAAAGGGATAGGGCTAATAAAAATCTTTGGCTTGGACAGTATGCATATGTTGAAAATATTTTAAAAAGACTTAATATGAATAATTGCAAGCCTATGACTACACCTTGTGAAATTGGTATTAAACTTTTAGTTGAACAATGCTCAAAGACAAGTGAAAAAAAAGAGCTTATGGTTAAAATTCCATATGCTAGTGCTATCAGCAGTTTAATGTATGCAATGGTCTCTACTAGACATCATATTGTTTACATTGTTGGAAAACTTAGCAAGTATATGTCTAATCTAGAAAAACAACACTCGATTACAGTGAAGGAGTCTTCTAATATCTTCGTGGTACTTCAAATTATGTGATCTGTTATAAAAGTGATTCCAATGGACTTCACAGCTTCATTGATGCAGATTGGAATAGTGATATTGATAGTAGGAAGTCTACTAGTGGATATGTGTTTAATCTTTTTGGTGGTGGTGTTTCTTAGAAAGGTTAGAAACAATCTTTTGTTGCTCAATTTACCATTGAAGCTAAATATGTTGCTGCTAATGTGGCATGTAGAAAGGCTATATGGCTTCAATGTCTAATAATTGGACTTAGCATCGCTCACACTCCTATTAATATTGGCTATGATAGTCAAAGTACCATAAGCATATTCAAGAATCCAACCTTTCATGCCTAAACGACACACATTTAGATACAATATTACTATATATGGAAGGAAATTTAAAAGCAAAGGATTCTTCATAAAATATCTACTGAAGCAAATCCTATAGATATAATCACCAAGTCAACTCTTGTTAAAAAGTTTCTCTGGTACCAATTAGTATTTGGTCTTCTTCTAACCTAATTTCCTAAAAATGATTTGGACTGTTCTTTAAAGAAGCTTTACCTTCAAGAGGGAGAACTATAAGGGTGAATGAAGGCAAATCTACCTTGATTTTCTCTAGATATTTCTACCCTACCTTGTTATATTTTTATTTGTGTCTATGTTATATTTGGTCCCATACCTATCCCCATCAAAATAAACTACCTTATCCCTTTTTAATTTTGGGTTTCGTGATAATATATAAGGAGCTCAAAGTGAGCATCCATAGTACCACATTCTTTTGAAGCATAAGCTTGAGAGTCATCTTCCCTTCTTTGTAAATTCTCCTTGAGCTTCAATCCTCTAAAGTTGTGTTGTTGCTAATGGTCAAAAAACCTAGTGTACTTAAAGAACTAAAGTCTACGGAATTCAACTAGATCACTAAGTGAATGCTAGTGATTCATATGGTTGGGCGTAGCATGTACTTGTTGCTCATTAATTCTCAAGGAGTATATTTCAAACTAACATTTATCTCTAAATTTTCATTTCTTATAAAAAATTAAGGTTTCAGTCCATGATATTAATTTTATTGGTAAATGCATTTTAAAAAACTATAATATTTTTTCTGCTATTCATGAAGTTAATAAAGGAGATGTTGCTATTCTAGTTAATAAAATTAAACTAGAAAAATTTTGAAATCTAGCTTTAACAACCTTAGATGAGTTATTTAAATGACTTATTATAGTGAAAAAGGAAACTTTGAACCTATAATATTTTATACTCCTAATAATTTGAAAGATTGATCAAAGGTTTGTAAATTTCTTCTATCTTTGCCTAAAGTTCCTTAGATTATTAGAGATATTTTTGATATCGTTAAAAGTCATTTAGATAAACTTGGTGGTCTTCCACTAATATGTCTTCTCAAGAAAAAGAATATTGGTATAGTTTTAAAGAAAAATATTTTCTTTTTGATGTAAGATCTTTATTCTCTCATTATTCAAATGAGAAGCATTATACATGGTGTAATCATCAACAAGGAAGTGATAGAATTTATTATTAACTTCATAGATTTTATATCTATAATGATTTCTTTTGAAAGCCTATAGGGAAGGAAAAAATACATACAAATGTTGCTTTATTAGATCATTTTTTGTTAGCGTTTTTTCTTTGGAATTACTTCTTCATCCTTTTAAAAGTATGAGATTTTTTATATAAATACTAATATATTCATAAATCTTAGTGAAAAAAATATTTTGAAGTCTTTATGAAATGCAAGAAAAAAAGCCTATTGGTGATATTGAATGGATTGACTGGTAGTAGCGAACTACTTATAGATTCAAAAAATATGCTAGTTGGTTTGAAAGATAATTTGGTAAGAGTATGTGTTAAGTTAAAAAAGATCTTTTAGAATTTGTCAAAAAAGTACAAATTATTTTAGACCAAAATTCCTTTGATTTTGAAACTCAAAAATTGTTAGCTAATGCTCATTATGCTAAACAATGTTGGGATGCTTTTGAAGCTAAAAGTGCTCTCACCAAAAGTTGCATTGGTTGGCTAAAAATTAAAGATAAACCTTAAAGAATTTTTTAAAAGTTCTAAAAGGAAATGGTAAGTATCTAAATTGGAATTATTTTACATAAATGATTTAATCATTATAGATACTGAGATTATTAACAATTCTTTTTAGCAAATCATTTTTTCTTTGGAAGGTTTTAGCAAGGAATTATTCTAGGCCTCTTCTAGGCCTAGAATAAAAATATGCAAAATAAATGGTTTTATTATTATACTAGTCAAAACATTGCTTTTATTAAGTTAGGTTTTGCTAAAGCTTATGATAATTGAATGGAACTTTAGTATTTATTATTGTTCAAAACTATGATTTAATGATTATTTTATTTATCTTGTTTGCTCATTGATACTAATGGTCTAGTTTCTACAAATTTTGAATTGAGTTCTTCCTTTTCTCTTTAGTAATTAGTTTGTCAGGGTTGTCCTTTAGCTCCCTATCTTTTTATTATTGTTGTAGATTTTCTTTCACATAATCTACATTATGATCTACAAAGGAATATCATTAAGGGAATTTCAATTGATAATCAAGGTATGCAATTTGATGAACATCAAACTATTGTGTTGATGGGCCCTTGTTGATTTAGCCTCATCGATGGAGCCTCGTTTACATGGTGTTGCCCAGTCAACGGAGCCACATTAACGTAGTGTTTGCTACATCTATAGGACCCTGTTGATGCAGTGCTATAGAAAAAACTATAAATACGAGCTCACAATTGTGTTTATGGACATTCAAGTCATAGTAGTAGTAAAGCTCATGTAGTTTGTTCATTTAAAAGATAGAATATTTCTCTGAGTGCCTGTAGCAGGAGTCAAAAAGTGTACAGATCTTTATTCGATCACTGTTGTACCTAAACCACACCAGTGTGTACAACAATAAAGATGAGCATTTTGATCAAACCTTGCAGCACTTAGAATAGATTAATGATTTGTTTATGCATTTATTGTTTTTATTAATTATGCCATTAATTAAGCTAAATTAGACTTTGAGTGATCAGTTAATTAATTAAGATAAAAAGATTAAGCACATAAGTACAACTACTTCGAGCGTAAACATGTATTCGCTTGGTAATCCTAGCAGTGTTATTGCTTGGTGCACCTAGTAGTGTAGTGTTGGTAATCCAACAGTGGATACGTGGGTTTAGGATGTGTACAAAAAGTGGGACTAGATGCTTATGTTAAGACTAGTTAGAGATTGGTTGGTTAGTTAGATTAAATTAGTTGTTAAATTACTTCATCTCTCTACTTTAAGCACAAAAAAACATAAAACATAAAACAATAAAAATCATATGCCTTAATTACACTTAACCATATCCTGTGCATCACAAGTATAAGTGGGAAGACATGAATGACCATTAGGGTAAGGTTCACTTCCTAGAAGACTAGTGTATCAAAAACTATAGAGTTTGCGGAATTCAACTAGATTATTTGTGAACGCTTCATGATTTGTATGATTGAGCATAGGGGTACCTTCATCGCTCATCATTGGCACCATTGCTAGGGACTCTGTTTGTTGAAACGTGCACTATCTATGATTAGTGAATATTATTAGTATCATTGGGTAAATCCCAAGGTCGACATCATTCTCAAATTATATTTATAAAAGCACACTGATATTTCATTTGTTGTAAAATTTCTTCTTCTTCTCACAAGCATGACAATGTCAAATCACTGATCCCACAAGAATGCAAGGTGGTATATACTCATTCACATGAGTATGTACTTGATTTCACCTTCATCTTGCATCAGGATGAATAACTGTAGTGGCAAGACATGAAGGGCAACATCGTGATGCCTTCTAATCAATCTATGCTCGAGATGCTACTTCAAACTCTTAGGAGGTTGAGCATCCAAAATCTTTAGGAGGAATACATTGTGCCTGGTTATGGCACTTGGGACTATTGTCCCACAAAAACACAAGGCATGAGAGATCGACACCAAGAGAAGCATCATGAAGTTGTGAAGGGAAAATAGTTCACTAATCCTTTGTTCCTATTGAACCAAGATGACAATGAGGACCCTCCCTCTGAGGGCATTCAACATGACAATTCTCTACCCCTTGTTACTGATGATTTGGGTGTGGCCCTAAATCTATGATTCATGATCAACAATTTGGGTTTAGAAAAAGATGGAAGTCAAGGAAAGGAATCGAATAAGTGTCAAGACAATAAGAAAACTGATGAACATGGCTGTGATAATTGAAGGAGAATTACCAAACACCATGGTGATGACATCTCTCCTCCCTCTTCACCTTCTTCATTTACATCTTCTTTCTCCTCTTCTTTTGGCTCTAAAAGATGTCGTAGAAAGAATAACCATGATGAAGGTGCTCAATGAGACAATAATACTAATCACCAAGCCTATAATGAACGAAGGGGTAAGAGAAGGACATCATCAATTACAATGTAATAATGATGATGATGAGCATTTTTTTGGCAACTCAAAGCATGCTTAAAATTGTAGAGGCAATTAAGATCCCAACTACACATGTGAATGATAGTAAGATAAAGTGCTTAGACATGAATAATATCCCAATATTTGAAAGGGGATATAACTCTAATCCACAGACACATCTATAAGCTTTCCATAATGCCTATGCCTTACGAAACATTGAAAATGATTGGCAGAAACTCAAGATCTCTCCCAAGACACTCATTAAGGAAGAAAAAAGTTGATATCAATTCTCAAAGCTAGAATCCATTTGCAGATGGAGTACCATGCTAGAACTATTTAATGACAAATACCAGATCTACTCCAGAGTGTCCAATCTGAGAAGGCAAATCCAAGGCTAGAAATACGGAACACATGAACCCTTGGATGCTACCATGGATAGATATTATTCTCTCTTACATTGATGTCCTAGCCATGGTTATTCTTAGAGGAAACAACTCTACCACATCATAGATGGGCTTAGAGTAGAAACCAGAAGAACTCTTGGGGTTTATGCCCAAGGGAGACTATCCAAACTAAAAGTTCATTAGATCCAAAGGCTAATAGAGTAGGTAGCAAAAGAAAAATGTGAGTTGTGAAAAAGGGAAAGTGCAAAAAAATATAATAGGAACCCTTCTCTCACAAAAAGGGAGGTCCAATTTTGTGACAAAGAGGAGTTACCACTCGACGAAGTGGTGAATAGGAAAACCTTACCTATCCAAAAATATATTTTTGATATTTCGACAAAGGTTGATAAACTATGGGACTCTTTGGATGAGAAGTTTGAAAATGTTATGAAGATTGCTAAAGAATCCAAAGAATAGAATAGTCATCGTAACTGCAAGAGGTGGAAAGAAGCTAAACATGCCTACTAGAGAGGTAAGGGCAAAGCTGCTACAATAGAAGAAGTTCTAGAGATAAACTCTGATGATGATGGTGGGTGTGACGTTTGTTAGTATGAACATCCTAAGAGATGTTGCCTTATGGTTTCACACTTACAAGAGGTTAGGATGTATGTATTGAATCCTTGACTAGCATGGAGGCAAGCAACCAAACGATTACCTTATTTTCAAGGCAATCCAAGGCAATTCCACCAACAACAATAGGCCTATTATCCAAGTGGAGCTCCACCACAATCATATGAATAACATTAATAGTGGCACCAATCATAGTTGTGGGAAATGCCACCACTAAGATAATAGTACCCTTACAAGCAACCAAATCCATATGGGCACTATGTTTAGCAACCTATCTCTCCATGAAGCTCTGTGACCAACGCCTCATTCTAGCATCACTATTACCCTCCAGAGTACCATCAAATTCATTCACCATCTACTTGAGGGAAGAACCCATATCCATACCACCCTCTGCTTACATCTACACACATCCCTTTGCCCTCAACCTACTTACCTCCTACTCTATTCATGTAGGGTGAAATTCCCACATAACCATAGCAACAAAGGTTTAGACAATTGATCCATGAAACAACCATTTTTTTAACCTAATAGTCCTCCCAAATCCTCACAACCTAATGCAGCTAGTCACCTTGTATCTTCAGCATCATCATCCTCTACATCAAATACTTTTGAGAGCCCTTCAGACCAAACACCACCTCAGATCTGCATTGTAATGTTAATCCATGTTGTCATTGGTTGGATCAAGGTTGGCAACTTTTCCACAAAAAGATCTAACCTAGGAAGTCCTCTTATTTAGTTATAGATTGTTGAACAAAAGCCATGCAAAGCTCTTCTTGATCCCAATTTTGGTGTCAATCTCATCTCCTACAATATGTATAAGGCCTAGAACCTACCACCTCTCAAAAAGAGCAACATCCATTTGCAATTGGTAGACCAGTCAATCACTATTCCTTTGAAGCTAATGGAGGACATTATGACCATAGTTTGTGGGTGGTCCTATCCTACTAATCTTTTGGTGATCAAGGTAGAGAGATGCAAAGGTGACTTTCCCATCATTATGGAAAGGGCTTGGTTAAGCATGGTTGATGCACAAATGAGCATAAAGGACCTCTCCTTGCAAATCTTCAAAGAGAACAAATTCAAATGACTAGAGAAGAAGCATGTTCCATGCATCGCGTATAGCGATAATGGGTTCAATTGTGTGCAAAAAATCTAATCCATCAAAAGTACATAAATTAAATCATTCAATTAGTGTGCACATGAAATTGATATCAAAAGGTACTTGTACATAGTAGCCACAAAATAGGAGGGCATCCAATGGCTAATAGCTAACTTTAACTGTAGCACACTATGCATGGAACCCTCTAAGAGCCTAACATGTGCTTATATTGAAGGTATGGATGAACTTGAGTAAGTTCATTGCCAACTCTCTGATGATGAAGATGATGATACCTATTGGGGAGAGTTGGAAATCTCCAATAATTGTAAGCAAGAGCCCTCAGAGTTAAAAACTCTACTAGCTGGCATGAAGTATGCATTTTTAAATAATGGCATGGTAATCATAATCAATTAGAATATTTCTCCCAAAAAAAAGATAAGTTGTTGAAGGTGATTAACAAATGGCCAATAGTATTTTCTTGGTCATATCCTAAACTAACTAGAATCAATCCAAGGATATGCCAGCATTATATTTACATTAACTCAACCATGAAGCTAAGAAGGCAACCACAATGGTAGCTAAACCCCAAGCTAAAGCAGATCATCAAAGAGAAAATAGAACAACTCCTTAAGGTGGGGTTCATCTATCCCATCATAGATAGTGAGTGGGTTAGCCTACTTTTAATTGTGCTAAAAAAATGTGGCAAGTGGTAGGTCTACATTGACTTTAGGCTATTGAACATGGTAACCTTTAAAGATTAGTTTCCATTGCCATTTGTGAACCAAGTGTTGGACATCATATCTTTGAATTGTTATTATAGCTTCTTTGATGATTATAGTGGCTATAACCAAATCCAAATTGCACCAAAACATCATGCCAAAATAACATTGACGAGTCCCTAGGGGATTTTTGATGTTGTATGATGTTGTTTGATCTGTGCAATACCCTTGCAACATTTCAACACCTAGTCCTTAGCATTTTTCAATAGCAGATTGGTAGTGGGGTAGAAGTCTTTATGGATGACTTCTCTACCTATGGGGCTACATTTGAGCAAGCCTTGGATCACCTTAAGTAAGTACTAAAAAGATGTGTTGAAATAAACCTTAGGCTCAATTGGTAAGAAAGTCATTTAATGATCTAGAAGGGCATAGTACTCGAGCATAGAATTACTTAGATAGGGATTGAGGTAGACCTAAAAAATATAAGGGTTATCCAAGGAATAAGATGCCAACCAAAGATAGTTAAAGACATCCAATCATTCTTTGGACACACTGGCTACTACTGGCAGTTTATAGAGAATTTCTCTAAGATCATAAAGCCATTGGTTGAGCTTACAAAGAAAGATACTTCATTCATCTGGACTAAGGAGTGCAAACATGCATTACAACAGCTATAGGAAAAACTCGTAGAAACTCCAATTCTATAGGCACCAGCCTAGTCCAAACCATTTTATATAATGATAGATGCATCTAATTATGTCTTGGGAGTTGTGCTTATGTACTTGGATGATAAGAAATGTCCATATTACATCCATTGTGCAAGTTGAAGCATTGTGGATACATAGTTGAATTACACCACAACTAAGAAATAACAAATGATAGTGGTGTATGCTCTCAAAACGTTCAGGCACTATGTGCTTAGCTACAAAGTGTTTGTGCACACAGATCATAGTGCCAACTGCTTCCTAATGAATAAGCCAATGACAAGCCCATGTATCATGCGGTGGCTCGTGATCTTGTAGAAATTTGATCTCATAATGGTAGATCAAAAAGGGACTAAGAATGTGGTCATTGACCATCTCTCTTAGTTAAGATTGGATAGTAAAGAGAAGGAGAGTTCACTCTTTGATTAACTTCCAAACAAACTCCTCTTTATAGGAGCAATTAATGACCAAGTGACCACCAAATCAAAATGGTATGATGACATTCTTACTTACCTTCTCACTCAGGAGATGCCACAAGATATGGGCTTTAGGAAGAAACAATAATTTCTTCATTAGGCAAAGTACTTCATGGAAATCAATAGACACCTTTACAAGGTGTGCACTAATGGCCTAGTTCATTGGTATGTCCCTGATGCAGATCAACTACATGTTCTCCAAGATGCTCACGAAGGTCCCTGCAAAGGCCACTATGCAAGGAAGTGCACTGCCATAAAAATCTTGATGGTAGGATACTATTAGCCTATAATCTTTAGGGATGCCTAGTAATTTGTTCAATCTTGTGAAAGCTATCAATGAGATGTTGGGATGACCACTCAAGTGGAAGGTCCTCAATAGTGGATTCAACCATTGGAGCCCTTTGACATATGGGGCATAGACTTTATGGGTCCCATCACATCCATGTCCAATGGAAAGATGTATATCATCATAGTACTCAACTATTGCACCAAATGGCTAGAAGCATCAGCTGTCACTAACTATACATCATCCACTTCTACTAGATTTGTACAACAAAATGTTGTAAATATGTTTGGGATGCCACATGCACTAATTTTGATAATAGAACCCATTTTACAAGTGCCACTTTTCAAATGTTGATGCAATGCTTGGGGATTGAACCTAAATTAATGATACCTTATGAACACTAAGCCAATGGTCAAGCGGAGGTAATTAACAAGGAGATTACAAAGATCTTAATAAGAACTATCAGCAAATATAGGAGAGACTAGAGCACAAAAATTAATGATGTCCTTTGGGCCTATTGCTCAACATGGAAACTCCCTATTGGATACTCTTCCTATGAGTTGGTACACGAAAAACTTCCAATGCTCTTGATTCAAGCTTTGTACACTCTCAATAGCCTATGAACTAAATCTTTACCTAAGCCTAGAACAAAAAGAAATATTGATCAAGCTCAACATGTTAGATGAAAACCAATTAGTGGCCCTATCTTTGAATGAAGTACACAAGGCATTCAACAAATAATGACATGACCTAAGAATTTGAAAAGTAAATTTTCAATTGGGAGATAAGGTTCTCTATTAGAACCACACACACATATCCTAGAAAATAAAGTTCCAAACATTATGGAAGGGACATTATATAATTGACGAAAGCTTCCCTTCTGGGGCCATGACCATATACAAACCTGAGAGCCCAAATAAAAAGTAGTTGGTCAACATCTAACAAGTAAAACCTTTCCATGAACCCAAGCAAGCTAGTGCAAAAAACACATCAACGGATGGACAACCACACTCAATTTTTTGGATCTTCTCCTTCCAACTTAGTCATGGGGGGAGATGGCCATCTATGCTAATCATTCATATGGCTTCTTAGTTTTTCTATTTTTATTTTCCACATTTTTGATTTTGCAAGTTATTTGTTTTACAACTTTTGGTTTTTGAATTTTTTCTATTTTTACACCATTTTTTTTACATCATTATTAGTATGTTTGAATCTTTCTCAACTATTTTTACACTTTCTTATATATTTTACTTTGTTTTATTTGAGTGTGATTTTTAAATTTTTGCTAATAAATGTGCTTTGTACCAACAGGACACAGTGGTGTTGTAGCTGCTACTAATGGTGGTTTGTGCTTAATGTTTTGTTTGCTAATGTTTGGTTTCTATTTTTGAATTTTTGTATTGATGGCTCAGTCATGGTTTCTTTTTCATGGAACAGGTAGTGAGTCCATGTCATCCACCCATCCACAAACTCTATGGTTTTCCTTGTTCTGGAAGTTTGAGATTCCTTTCATTAAATAAACCTTTAACAAATTGGTGATCTTGGTATTTTCTAGAGTTGGGAAGGATTCAAGGGTTTGTATAGGGTATGACTTCAAGTGGACTCAATACTTTTTGTACTCTTCTACTTACTTAGGTGCTTGAGTGTTTTCATAGACTTCTTATCATTCCCTGTCCACAATAAAAAGAAGTAAAATAATGTTTTTGCATGGTGTGGTTTCCATCCAAAAAGAAAAAAAAAATAGAGAGAAAAGAAAAAAAAAACAAAACAAAAAAAAAAACAACATGATGGAAATTCAAAGCACACCCCTTAGACAAATAAACGAGCTACAAGCATTGGTTATGGGACTAGAAAGACATGTTACCCATGCCTGAAGGTCCTCTCTAACTAAGGCCCTCTCTCACTTCCTATTTCTCTTTCTCTCTATTTATGGAATGATGGTTATTTTGTGGGAACTCTCTTATGTCTTGAGGAGGTAGATTGGTCTTGGGGTGGTGATGCGAAGTCACTAAAAGAGGTTGGTTTTGGTCTAAACTAAGGATGGATCTTCTCAGATCATTTTAAACAAAAATTCCACAAGGGACTTCTTATGACCTCAATTTGGAATTCCATTCCACCTTCTTCATCATCCATCTTTGTTGCTCATAATTCACCTTGCTACCAGTGTCCATGTTCTTGATTTGGTGTCTTGGTTTGACATACTTGAATTCTTAGGTAGAATCTTTTGGGTTTTGGTCCTTAACTTCCATCAACCATTAATCACTTATGGGGCCCACAGACTCCTTAGGTTGAGGTTATGCAAGGGCAAACAAGGCATGTGCTTGCTATGGGGAGGACCCAATTGCATATCCCTTAGTTGGTTTCATTAAGCACCTTATCCTTAGGTATTTTTGCAATCAAAATCTTTTATACACCCATCTTCTACATCAAACCATATGCTTCTTTACATATTTTATTGAATAAGCACATTCTGCATTAAATTTTTTTAATTTTTAAGCTTTTAAATATCCTCTTCAATTATTTTCTCATATTCTTGGCTATTCTAGGATTCCATGGACTCCAAATTCATTGAATTTTTTTAAATATTTTTCAATATATTCAAATTTCAAATTTTTCTTGATAGGCTTTGTATATGGGGCTTCGTTAGTGGAGTGGACCCGTATACAAGGCCTTGTTGACATAATGGAAAAATTCTATATATATGTGTGACCCCACTTGGAAAATTTTTACATTTTCTCACAAATGACAAGGGAGTTTCTTAAATTTTTAGAGCCCATAACTTCTTCACCATTTATCCAAATCACTTCATTCTTCGACCTTGCAGCTATCAGAGGTAAGCTCTTAGTCATAGGGCCCAGTGATGAGTGGTGAGGTATCCCTACACTCAACCATACGAAACAAGTGTAGCACATGTGATCCGGTTGAACTCTGCAGACTAAGTGCCTACACGCCCCATGGAACACTTGGGGTTAATCATTCATTGTCTTCCCAAACTTACTTGTGTTTGTCACGGTGTAGGGTTAAGTAAGTCCGAGGTATATGATTTTTATATCTTTTATGTTTTATGTCTTCTATGCTAAAGAGTGAAGGGTTGAGAAACTAACTAACTCTAACTAATGACTAAGTCTAAATTAACTAGTGTTAGCATCTGGTCCCACTTACCGTACACACCCTGAACTATGCAATCGCGACTACCAAACACTAATCATTATTGGGATCACCACGTGTAACGCATGTGCTTGAAGTGGTCATACTGAGGCACTTAACTAGCCTAAGCGTGAGCATCTGTTCCTTGACTAGCTGTACACATCCTTAGATGCTCGTAATTAAGTTGTACTCATTCCGCATTCTAGGAGTTGAGGGTGAGAGAATCTAATCGTGATGAGCAGCCGATTCCTTGATTAGCGGTACACATCCGTAAATGCTCATAATCAAGTCGTAATCATGCCACTCTACTGCAGGGTAATAAATAATAGGTAGGAAATAACATGTAATAAATAACAAGTAATNAGTGGCATGATTACGACTTGATTATGAGCATTTACGGATGTGTACCGCTAATCAAGGAATCGGCTGCTCATCACGATTAGATTCTCTCACCCTCAACTCCTAGAATGCGGAATGAGTACAACTTAATTACGAGCATCTAAGGATGTGTACAGCTAGTCAAGGAACAGATGCTCACGCTTAGGCTAGTTAAGTGCCTCAGTATGACCACTTCAAGCACATGCGTTACACGTGGTGATCCCAATAATGATTAGTGTTTGGTAGTCGCGATTGCATAGTTCAGGGTGTGTACGGTAAGTGGGACCAGATGCTAACACTAGTTAATTTAGACTTAGTCATTAGTTAGAGTTAGTTAGTTTCTCAACCCTTCACTCTTTAGCATAGAAGACATAAAACANTAAGTGTTGCTATTGCCAATGCCAAGATTGTGCCTTCTGTTGTCCATCGGTAAGCGCTTCATCGATCTTGCTCGTTGCATAGCTGCTTCTAGCGTGGTTCCATTCCAAGTGTTTGCTCCAGATCCACTTCGTTGTTGTATGATCACTATCTACACACACAACACAATCTTATATTAGCAAGGGTAAATGAATCATCATGTAATTGATACCTTGCTTCAGTGTAAGTTCATTGGCTAGGTTGTGGTATGGTTAATACAGATCTAGGGATATATTAATGATGCTACCGAAGGTGTAGGGGTTAGAAGAAAATCAAAAAATTTGAGGGTTGGAGAAAATCGAAAAAATTGGGCCCCATACGCCCATGGCTAATCGCAAACCTTCGGTAGCATTAGAATGGAGAAAGAAAAGGAGTAAGAAAGATAGATAAAAAGGGACAACTGAAAACATCAGTGAAATGGATGTCAAGATGGTAATGAACAAAATAAAATTAATTGCAAAATGTTAAGGGAAAGAATTTAACTAATGCTCCAAATAGGAATGTCAGTGGATCCTTCCCAAAGTAGGCTCATGCCGGTAATGCCCTGACAAGCCCACATTCAAAGAGTTCGTAGGCTCTGGGAATGTCATTTGGAACAAGAGTTAAAGTCTTAACTACAAGAATTTAACAAAAAGAAAATAATGCATCAACCAAAATATATACACTAATGATACAACCAAAAATGAGGTGAACAATGGAGAGAAGGATGGAGAGAAGAGAATGGAATGGAATCCCAAGAACAAGGTAGTGTACAACCCCTTATGTGTTTCATGGTTAATGTGACTTAGCAAATCCCATTCCAAGTCTGACCTCAAACCAACCACATCCAGTGACTTTGCATCAATGCATTCAGCTAAACCATCCACTTGGATAACAAGAATGCCTTCCCCAAGAGTCACCACCATTCCAATGAAACAAAGGAGAGAATGGAAAGCGAGAAGGGCCTTAGTTAGAGTGAACATTTTTAGTTCCATAACCAGTGCTTGTAGCCCAAGTTTATTCATCTAAGGGGTGTGATTTGAATTCTCACTTTTTTTTTCATCTTTTTTTTTTGTGTTTTATGTTTTTATGTGTGAGAACCACACCATGTAAAGACGTTTTATTTTTATTGACTCAGCTTCCGATAATTGGGTAACATCGGAACAACAAGAAAACTCAAGAAGAAAACATCCAAGCACCCAAGAGAATGGCCAACACAAAAGCATCAAGTTCCCTTGAAGTCACACCCTTTTCAATCCTTGAGTCCTTCCTTAGTTTGAGAAATACCCAATCACCGATTCGTTTAAGTTCTTATTAGAAGGGGACTGTACATTTCCAAGCTGAGAGAGACCATAGAAACTAGTGGATGGATGGATGAAGTGGTCTCATTGCCTGCCATATCAAAAGAAACATACCTTAGTATCAACATTGTGACTTAAAGGTAAAAACCAAACATTAGCAATCAATATGAAAATAGTTCATACCATCATTCCGAACACTTATTGGGTGACAAACTTATAGGGTGGATCACACACACACACAAAAAATGGAGAAATTATAACGATGTTGTAAAACAAAAACTAGAAAAGTTAAAGAAATTTGTAAAACAAAAATGTGTAAGACAAAAACGTTGGAAAACAAAAATGTGTAAACCAACAATTAAAAAAGAACTGAGGGCCCCATATGATTAGCATAGGTGGCCATCTCCCCCATGACTGAGTTGTAAGGGAGAGATCCAAAACAATGAGCGCCTGTTTGAATTTCTAAGAAGTGCCCAACTTCTCCCAGTTAATGATCTTAGATTAAGGGATGGAAGTTGGTGACACTCATATTCCAATGTGTCTATGCCTTCGTTGTTGGCATGGGTTTCCTTAGTTCATTCCATGCATATTTGTCTACTCCTTTTAGTAGCTGTCAACCATGGGGTGTCTACTACTGCTTGTGTGGTTGCTACATATAGGCATCTTTGTTTCAATGTTTCAAGAGCACACCTATTGCATGGAGGCATTTCCTCCATGTCATCACCAGATGAATCACTGTATGTGATGCATGGAACTTTCCTCTTCTTGATCTTTCCACAAATGTTTATCTTAGAGATTTCCAAGGAAAGATCGCGGATCGTAAAGCATGCATCTATTATACTTAGCCATGTCCTTCCCATTATAATTAGGAAGTCCCCTTCGTTGTTGTTAACTTCAATCACCAGGAAATTAGCTGGGTAATACCAACCACACATAGTGGTAATGATGTCCTCCACCAATCCCAAGGGAATGGTGATGGACTGGTCTGCCAGCTCTAGTTGAATGTTGCTCTTCTTAAGTTGGGGTAGGTTCCAGGCATGATACATCTCTTGTGAAATTAAGTTGACTCCGGAACTTGAGTCAAGAAGAGCCCAATGTGGTTTATTTTTGGCGATTTGTAAATAGATTAAGGGACTCATAGGGTTAGTTAGTTTCCTGGGAAGGTGGCCTACCTTAATCCAGTTGGTTACGGTATGCGTTAACCTAATCGTATGCGTTAAGCTCTGATTTTGGACGGAAGGGTTCTCCGAAGTGTTAGATGGTGGAGGAGTGTACATAGGCCCAACCACTTGTTGTTGCAAGAGTTTGTCTGGGCTTTTGGTCCTAAATAAAGGTCTTCTCTTTTTACAGTTGTCAAAACTAGCAGTAGGTTGGATATTTACAACTCTCACAACGTGACATTGCTGCAGTTGAGGAGGAAGTTCCCCTTGCATTGTTGAAGCAGGAGGTGTTACGGGAACTACTTGTGGTGGAAGAGGTGCAGATGGATTAGGAGGATGGTGTGGGTATGGAGTGTTTCTCGGAGGAGAAGGAGTCCTTCTGAAGTACTCCTGAACTTGGTAGTGACGGTTGGGGGTTATGTGACTCATAGAGTCACTTGGAGAAATCAGCTGCTGCACATAATATCCATAAGGGTTAGGCTGCCGGTAAGGGTACTTATGTTTCGACGATGGCATCCCCCATGACTGTGGGTATTTCCATTGCTGATGCTGTCCGATGGGCTGTGGTGGAGTCCCACTTGGATAATACGTTAGTGGTTGGTGGAACTGCCTTGGGTTACCTTGTGGATAAGGTAAACTTTGGGGTGTTTGTCATTGGTTGAGTCTTGGATTAAGCGCATACACCCCAGACTCCTATAGATGTGAAATAATTGGACAACATCTCTTAGGATGGTCATAGTGGCAGATCTCACATCCACCGTCATCATCTGTGTCTGATTCCACAACCACATCGGAGTTAGTGATTTTTCCCTTACCCTTGTTATGTTCAGGGCCTAAATCTCTCCACTTTTTCTTACCTTTGTCACTACTTTGTTCTACCGTAGACACTTCTACAATTTTTAAGATAGTTTCAACTTTAGAGTCTAAGGAACTCCATATGTCATCTACCTTAGCCACTATTTTTGTTGTGAGCTTTTAAAGTGGAAAGATCTTTCTGTTCACCAACTCTTTGATTGGTGACTCATCCTCTTCATTGCAAAACTTCACTCCCTTCTTTCGAAGGGAGGGATCACGGTTGTACTCTTCTGCACTTTCCCTTTTTTGTAGCTCACCTTCTTCTTTTTCTACTTGTTCTAACAAGCTATATACTTCATGCCTTAGCCCATCCATGATGTGGCGAAGTTGATCCCGTTGCGCATACCCATGGCTCGGGCAACGATGTAACAATGTGTAGTAGCAAGCCATGGCAGCATCCAAGGGTTCATATGTACCTTGCTTACATCCTTGGATCTGCTTACGCAAATTGGACACTCTGGAGTACGTTTGATACTTCTCGTTGAACAGTTTTAGCATCGTACTCCACCTCCTGATGGTTTCTGGTTCTAGGGACTGGTACCAACTCTCTACTTCCTTGGTGAGTGTCCTTGGGAACAACTTAAGTTTTTACCACTCATTTTCTATATTCTGCAAGGCACATGCATCATGGAATGCCTCTAAATGATTTTGCGGATCAGCATTGTATCCCCCTACAAATCGTGGGATATTGTTCATGTCTAATAGTTTGATCCAACTATCTTTTAAATGCCTTGTGGGAATCCTAACTACCTTTGTTATGTCAAGCATACTTCTGGTTGTGAGTAGGGGCTCATCATGATCATCTCTTTCATGACACCTGTGATGTCTACGTTGTTCCCTACTCTCCCTACGTCCTTACCGTTGTCCTCTCTCTTGACTTTCCTGTCGAGGTCTCTCTTTTTGTCTACCTTTATCCTCTCCATTTTGTTCATGATGGCTATGTCTAGATGTGGAAGGAGACGGTGAGTGATGTGAAGAAGGGGAAGAAGAAGGGGAACCATCGCCATGACGATGTTTCTTGCCTTCTCTTCAGCTGCTATGGCCTCGATCGTGGTGACGATCTAAGTGCCCGTCCTTAGCATGAGTGGTTGTTCCCTCTATGAATAGTTGGTGTTCACGGGCATCAGAACCATGGTTATGTATCGTTGATCATAGGTTCTGATACCCAACCTCCTCATCATCATTAGGAGGGGGAACATCGTTTGCTAAAGAACCCGTTATAATGGGTTCCTCATCTCCTATTTCGCTAAGGATGTGCGGACCTTTTCCCTTCAACAGTGTATGTTGACTCTCTTGCCTTAAGTCCCTGATACATTGGGCATCTGTGGGATAATAATCCCTCATGTCAAAATCGTCCGCAACGTATTGAGCATATAATTCAGTCATGCCTATCTGTGCCAAGGCACAGAAGAGCATGTTAGGAACTAATCGACCTGGGGGTAACACAATGTTACCTTGCAAATCTCTCTAGCGCATCTGTTCATCTTGATGGAGAATAAAAGTAAATTTAGGGATATACTCATTGGGATGAGTATATGTCATCTTATATTGTTGAGGCACTGGTTGATTTTGGTTATGTGTTTTATGTTGCCGATTGTCTTGTGTATGGTCCTTAGGTGGTGAGTTGCTCTTATGAGAAGAAGGCATTTTTATCGGTGTCCTAATTTTACCATTATATAATTTTTATCTTGATTAACCTGAAGGTTCGTTTAGGCTCACAACGATGTGAGTGATATCCTTTATATTCTATTCGGCGCAAAAACACTTAGTCCCTCGCAACGGTGCCAATGATGAGTGGCGAGGTACCCCTACACTGAACCATACGAAACGAGCGTAGCATGCATGATCTGGTCAAACTCCATAGACTAAGTGCCTACACGCCCCATGGAACACTTGGGGTTAATCATTCATTGTCTTCCAAGACTTACTTGTATTTGTCACGATGTATGGTTAAGTAAGTCTGAGGTATATGATTTTTATATCTTGTATGTTTTTTTCTCCTATGCTATTGAGGTGAAGGGTTGAGAAAGCTAACTAAATCTAACTAAAGACTAAGTCTAAATTAACTAGTGTCAGCATCCGTTCCCACTTACTATACACACCCTGAACTATGCAACTATGGCTACCAAACACTAATCGTTACTGGGATCACCACACATAACGCACATGCTCAAAGTGGTCATACTGAGGCACTTAACTAGCCTAAACGTGATGAGCAGTCGATTCCTTGACTAGTCGTACACATCCGTAGATACTCGTAATCAAGTTGTACTCATCCCGCATTTTAGGAGATAAGGGTGAGAGAGACTAATCGTGATGAGCAGCCGATTCCTTGACTAGCTGTACACATTTGTCAATGCTCGTAATCAAGTCATACTCATGCCGTGCTAATGCAGGTAATAAATAACATGTAATAAATCCTATTCCATGCACTGCAAGGTTTATCTGCAAAGCTCGTCTTTATTGTTGTACACAACTTGCGTTCAGGTACAAAGCTGCTCGAATAAAGATCCATTCACTTGGGGACTCCTACTATGGGCACATGGAATATATTCTATCTATGGAGTGATCAAACTTCCAAAGTTTTCCTACTTTAAGCCTAGGATGGGAAATAAGGGGAGTGCTGCCTCTTATTTATAGATTTGGTGGTGGACTGTGATATCGTGTACGTGACATTGCAGGGGACAACGTGATATCGCATGGGATGCGATATTCTGGCGACCGCAATATCGCGTACACGATATCGTAGCTTGTGCACATCGAGTCTCATCATACCCCCATGATTGAATGAAAACTTGTCCTCGAGTTCCTTACAATAATATCAGGAAGGTATGGAATTATTGAGGGGAATGGAACTAATGGGATGACATGTGAATGGATCATCATTACAAGACTTGACAAAACTGGTGTTCATGATAACAAGGGTGAACACCTTATTACAATGACATCAGGCCTTTGTTGGTAGCTGAGAAAGAGAGAGAGAAAGAAGTGTTGCTACTGCCAACACCAAGATTGCACCTTCGTTGTCCATCCATAAGCGCGCCATTGATCTTGCTCCTTGCATAATTACTTTAGCTCTACTCCATTCCAAGTGTTTGCTCCAGATCCAATCCATTGTTGTATGATCACCATCTGTACACACAACACAATCATATATTAGCAAGGGTAAATGAATCATCATGTAATTAATACCTTGCTTTGGTGTAGGTCCATTGGCTAGGTTGTGGTATGGATGATATGGATCAAGAGATATATTATTGATGACTACCGAAGGTGTAGGGGTTAGGAAGAAAATCAAAAATTTCGGGGCTAGAAGAAAATCGAAAAAAGCGGGCCTTGTACCCCCATGACTAATTGTGAACCTTCGGTACCGTTAGAATGGAGAAAGAACAGGAGTAAGAAAGATAAATAAAAATGGACAACAGTAACGTCAATAAAGTGGATGTCAAGATGGAAATGAACAAAAGATATTAGATTGCAAAAATGTTAGGGGAAAGAATTTAACTAATGCTCCAAATAGGAATGTCAGTGGGTCCTCCCCAAAGCAAGCTCATGCCCTTAATGCCTTGACAAACCCACATTCAAAGAGTCCATAGGCTCTAGGAATGTTATTTGGAACAAGATTTAAAGTCTTAACCGTAAGAATTTACCAAAAAGAAAACAATACATCAATCAAAATATATATACTAATGATACAACCGGCAAGGAGGTGAACAATGGAAAGAAGGATGCAGAGAAGAAAATGGAATGGAAACCCAAGAACAAGGTGGTGTATAGCCCCTTGTGTGTTTTATGATTAATGTGACTTGGCAAGTCTCATTACAACTCTAGCCTCAAACCAACCACATCCAGTGACTTTGCATCAATGCATTCGGCCAAACCATCCACTTGGATAACAAGAATGCCTCCTCCAAGAGCCACCACCATTCCGATGAAACAAAGGATAGAATGGGAAGCGAGAAGGACCTTAGTTAGAGGGAACTCTTTTGGTTCCATAACCAGTGCTTGTAGCCCAAATATTTATTCCGTCTAAGGGGTGTGCTTTGAATTCTCACTTTGTTTTTTTATTTTTTATTTTTTGTGTTTTGTGTTTTTATGCGTGAGAACGACACCATGCAATGACTTCTTATTTTTATTTTCTCAACTTCTGATAATTGGGTAACATCAGAACGACAAGAAAACTCAAGAAGAAAAACATCCAAGCACCCAAGAGAATGACCAACACAAAAGCATCAAGTTCCCTTGAAGTCACACCCTTTGCAATCCCTGAGTCCTTCCTTAGTTTGAGAAACTCCTAGTCACCAATTCGTTTAAGTTCTTATTAGAAAGGGGACTATACATTTCCAAGCCAAGAGAGACCATAGAAACTAGTGGATGAATGGATGAAGTGGTCTCATTGCCTACCATATCAAAAGAAACATACCTTAGTATCAACATTGTGACTTAAAGGTAAAAACCAAACATTAGCAATCAATATGAAAACAATTCATACCATAATTCCTAACACTTATTATGGGACAAACTTACAGGGTAGATCACACACACGCACACACAAAATGGAAAAGTATAACAATGATGTAAAAAAAAAACTAGAAAAGTTAAAGGAAGTTGTAAAACAAAAACTCGAAAAGTTAAAGAAATTTGTAAAACAAAATTATGTAAGACAAAAACGTTGGAAAACAAAAATGTGTAAAACAAAAATCAAAAAATAATTGAGGGCCCCAATATGATTAGCATAGGTGGCCATCTCCCCCATGACTGAGTTGTAAGGGAGAGATCCAAAATAATGAGCGCCTGTTTGAATTTCTAAGAAGTGCCCAACTTCTCCCAATTGATGATCTTAGATTAAGGGATGGAAGTTGGTGATGCTCATATTCCAATGTGTCTATGCCTTTGTTGTTGGCATGGGTTTCCTTAGTTCATTCCTTGCATATTTGTCTGCTCCTTTTAGTAGCTGTCAACCACAGGGTGTCTACTACTACTTATGTGGTTGCTACATACAGGCATCTTTGTTTCAAAGTTTCGTGGGCACACCTATTGCATGGAGGCATTTCCTCCATGTCATTACCCGATGAATCACTGTATGTGATGCATGGAACTTTCCTCTTCTTGATCTTTCCAAAAATGTTTATCTTAGAAATTTCCAAGGAAAGATCGTGGATCCTAAGGCATGCATCTACTATACTTAGCCATGCCCTTCCCATTATAATTGGGAAGTCTCCTTCGTTGTTGTTCACTTCAATCACCAGAAAATCAACTGGGTAAGACCAACCACACACAGCGGTAATGATGTCCTTCACCAATCCCAAGGAAATGGTGATAGACTGATCTGCTAGCTCTAGTTGAATGTTGCTCTTCTTAAGTTGGTGCAGGTTCCATGTGTGATACATATCTCGTGAAATCAAGTTAACTCTGGAACCTGAGTCAAGAAGAGCCCTATGTGGTTTATTTCTTGAGATTTGTAAATAGATTAAGGGACTCCTAGGGTTAGTTAGTTTCCTGGGAAGGTGGCCAACCTTAATCCAGTCGGTTACGGTATGTGTTAACATAACCGTATACATTACGCTCTGATTTTGGATGGAAGGGTGTTCCGAAGTGTTAGATGGTGGAGGAGTGTACATGGGCCCAATCACTTGTTGTTGCAAGAGTTTGTCTAGGCTTTTGGTTCTAAAGAAAGGTCTTCTATTTTTATAGTTGTCAAAATAAGCAGCAAGTTGAATATTTACAGCTCTCGCAGTGTGACGTTGCTACGGTTGAGGAGGAAATTCCCCTTGCATTGTTGGAGCAGGAGGTGTTATGGGAACTACTTGTGGTGGAAGAGGTGCAGATGGATTAGGAGGATGGTGTGGGTATGGAGTGTCTCTCGGAGGAGAAGGAGTCCTTCTGAAGTACTCCTAAACTTGGTAGTGACGGTTGGGGGTTGTGTGAATCATAGAGTCACTTGGAGAAATGAACTGCTACACATAATATCCATAAGGGTTAGGCTGCCAGTAAGGGTACTGATGTTTCGGCGATGGAATCCCCCATGACTGTGGGTATTGCCACTACTGATGCTATCTGATGGGCTGTGGTGGAGTTCCACTTGGATAATACGTTAGTGGTTGGTGGAACTGCCTTGGGTTACCTTGTGGATAAGGTAACCTTCGGGGTGTTTGTTGTTGGGTAAGTCTTGGATTTAGCACATACATCCTAGACTCTTGTAGATGTGAGATAATGGGGCAACATCCCTTAGGATGGTCATAATGGTAGATCTCACATCCATTGTCATCGTCTGTGTCAGAGTCCACAACCACATCAGAGTTAGTGATTTTCCCCTTACCCTTGTTATGTGCAGGGCTTAAATCTCTCCACTTTTTCTTACCTTTGTCACTACTTTGTTCTACCTTAGACTCTTCTACAATTTTTAAGACAGTTTTAATTTTTGAGTCTAAGGAACTCCATACGTCGTCTACCTTAGCTTCTATTTCTGTTATGAGTTTTTGAAGCGGCAAGGTCTTTTTGTTCACCAACTCTTCGATTGGTGACTCATCCTCTTCATCACAAAATTTCACTCCCTTCTTTGGAAGGGAGGGATCATGGTTGTATTCTTCCGCACTTTCCCTCTTCTTTTGCTACTTGTTCCAACAAGCAATGTACTTCATGGGCTCTGGGTTGTGAGAGTCTCCCTTGGGCGTAAGTTCCAAGGCTTCTTCTAGTTTCGTGCCTTAGCCCATTCACGATGTGGCGAAGTTGATCCCGCTGAGCGTAACCATGGCTTGGGCAACGATGTAACAATGTGTAGTAGCGGGCCATGGTAGCATCCAAGGGTTCATATGTACCTTACTTCCAGCCTTGGATTTGCTTATGCAAATTGGACACTTTGGAGTACATTTGATACTTTTCGTTGAATAGTTCTAGCATCGTACTCCACCTCCTGATGGTTTCCGGTTCTAAGGACCAGTACCAGCTTTCTGCTTCCTTGGTGAGTGTCCTTAGGAACAACTTAAGATTTTACCACTCATTTTCTATATTCTGCAAGGCACAGGCATCATGGAATGCCCATAAATGATTTTGCAGATCAGCATTGTATCCCCCTTCAAATCGTGGGATGTTGTTCATGTCTAATCGTTTGATCCAATATCTTTTAAATGCCTTGTGGGAATCCCAACTACCTCTGTTATGTCAAGCATACTTTGGGTTGCGAGTAGGGGCTCTTCATGATTGTCTCTTTCATGACGCCTGTGATGTCTGCATTGTTCCCTACCCTCCCTACATACTTGCCCTTATCCTCTCTCTCGACTTTCCTGTCGAGGTCTTTCGTTTTGTTTACCTTTATCTTCACCTTTATGTTCATGGTGGCTGCACCTAGATGTGGAAGGAGAGGGTGAGTGATGGGATGAAGGAGAAGAAGAAGGGGAAACATTGCCATGAAGATGTTTCTTGCCTTCTCTTTGGCTACTAAGGCCCTGATTGTGGTGGCAATTAAAGTGCCTGTCGTTAGCATAAGTGGTTGTTCCCTCTGTGAACAGTTGGTGTTCACAGGCATCAGAACTAGGGATATGTATCATTGATCATAGATTCTGATACCCAACCTCCTCACCATCGTTAGGAGGGGGAACATTGTTTGCTAAAGAACTCGTGATAATGGGTTCCTCATCTCCTATTTCTCTAAGGACGTGCGGGACCTTGCCCTTCAATAGTGCATGTTGACTCTCCTGCCTTAAGTCTCTCATACGTTGGGCATCTATGGGATAATAATCCCTCATATCAAAATCTTTTGCAATGTATTGAGCATATAATTCAGTCATGCCTATCTATGCCAAGGCACGGAAAAGCATGCGAGAGATTGATCAGTCTGGGGGTAACACAATGTTACCTTGCAAATATCTCCATTGCAGCTATTCATCTTAATGGAGAATAAAAGTAAAATTAGGGATATACTCATTGGGATGAGTATATGTCATTTTATATTGTTTAGGACTTCACTGATTTTGATTATGTTTTTTATGTTGCTGACTGTCTTGTGTATGGTCCTTAGGTGGTGAGTTTCTCTTATGAGAAGAAGACATTTTTATCGGTGTGCTAATTCACCATTATATAAATTTTCTCTTGATTAACCTGAAGGTTCGTTAAGGCTCAAAATGATGTGAGTGATATCCCTTATGTTCTATTCAGCGCACAAACACTTAGTCTCCGGCAACGGTGCCAATGATGAGTGGCGAGGTACCCCTACACTCAACCATACGAAACGAGCATAGCACGTGCTATTCGGTCGAACTCCGTAGACTAAATGCCTACATGCCCCATGGAACACTTGGGGTTAATCATTCGTTGTCTTCCTAGACTTACTTGTATTTGTCACGGTGTATGGTTAAGTAAGTCTGAGGTATATGATTTTTATATCCTTTATGTTTTTTTCTCCTATGCTATTGAGGTGAAGGGTTGAGAAAGCTAACTAACTCTAATTAAAAACTAAGTCTAAATTAACTAGCGTTAACATCTGTTCCCACTTACCGTACACACCTTGAACTATGCAACTGTGGCTACCAAACACTAATCGTTACTGGGATCACCACATGTAACGCACGTGCTTGAAGTGGTCATACTGAGGCACTTAACTAGCCTAAACGTGATGAGCAGCCGATTCCTTGACTAGTCATACATATTCGTAGATGCTCGTAATCAAGTCGTACTCATCCAGCATTCTAGGAGATAAGGGTGAGAGAGACTAATCACGATGAGCAGCCGATTCCTTGATTAGCCATACACATTTGTCAATGCTCGTAAGCAAGTCGTACTCATGCCACACTAATGCAGGTAATAAATAACATGTAATAAATCCTATTCCATGCACTGCAAGGTTTATCCACAAAGCTTGTCTTTATTACCGTACACAACTTGCGTTTATGTACAAAGCTGCTCGAATCAAGATCCGTTCACTTGGGGACTCCTGCTGCGGGCACATGGAAAATATTCTATCTCTGGAGTGATCAAACTACCAGAATTTCCCTACTTTAAGCCTAGGATGGAAAATAAGGGGAGTGCCGCGTCTTATTTATAGATTTGGCAGTGGACCGCGATATTGCATACGCGACATCGCAGGGGACGACGCGATATCGTGTACGCGATATAGCATGGGATGTGATATCGTGGCTTGTGCACATCGCGTCTCATCAATGCATGATCTGGTCGAACTCCATAAACTAAGTGCCTAAACGCCCCATGGAACACTTGGGGTTAATCATTTGTTGTCTTCCTAGACTTACTTGTGTTTTTCACGGTGTATGGTTAAGTAAGTCTGAGGTATATGATTTTTATATCTTTTATGTTTTATGTCTTCTATGCTAAAGAGTGAAGGGTTGAGAAACTAACTAACTCTAACGAATGACTAAGTCTAAATTAACTAGCGTCAGCATCCGTTCCCACTTACTGTACACACCCTAAACTATACAACCGTGGCTACCAAACGCTAATCATTACTGGGATTACCATGCGTAACGCACGTGCTCGAAGTGGTCGTACTGAGGCACTTAACTAGCCTAAGCGTAATGAGCATCCGTTCCTTGACTAGCCGCACACATCCTTAGATGCTCGTAATCAAGTCGTACTCATTCCGCATTCTAGGAGTTGATGGTGAGAGAATCTAATCGCGATGAGCAGCCAATTCCTTGATTAGCCCTACACATCTGTAAATGCTCGTAATCAAGTCGTACATTGCAGGGTAATAAATAATAGGTAAGAAATAACATGTAATAAATAACAAGTAATAAAATCCTATTCCGTGCACTACAAGGTTTATCCATAAAGCTCGTCTTTATTGCTGTACACAACTTGCGTTCAGGTACAATGTTGCTCGAATAAAGATCCATTCACTTGGGGACTCCTACTGTGGGCACATGGAAAATATTCTATCTCTGGAGTGATCAATCTACCAGAGTTTCCCTACTTCTAGCCTAGGATGGGAAATAAGGGGAGTGCCACCTCTTATTTATAGATTTGGTGGTGGACCACGATATCGCGTATGCGACATCACAGGGGACGACGTGATATCGCATACGCGATATCACATGGGATGCGATATCGTGTACGCGATATCGTGGCTCATGGGAATTGCGTCTCATCACCCACAAATGTGTCATTTTTGATGAAAATTTTTTTACCATTTTTCTAATTCCCACAAAGGTTTAACTAAGAAATCAACTATTAAACATTAAATTACTAGAGTTTAACCTTCCCAACAAGCTTTGGTAACATTTACAATACAAATTTATGAATAATTAATAAAATAATAATAAAATAATCAATCTACCATGGTCCAACCTTAGCCAAAGTGTAACTAAATAATGAGAGAAGGTATTCAAAAATTTAAAGTTAGACATTATATCTACTAATCCATGGATGTGTTATGACTGCAGATGGCACCAGGAGGGAAGCACATGCAAGAAGTAGGAATATCTCAACGAAGGGAGAAATGGCCTAGAATGGAAAGAGGCGAAGAAGAAGCCCAAGAAGAATCGCTTGCAACCCACACCACAAGTCCTCTTAGGGAAGAGGCCAAGGTGGAATTCATCCAATAGATTTTAGAACCAGAAATAGCAATAGAACACTCCTATTGGGATGATGCACAAGCACAATAAGCAAATCTTGAGGTGACCTTGACAGAAGCTTTCTTAAATTACATAAAATCATGAGAGGTTCAAAAAATAGTGCTCCAATGATAAATCATGTTTTTCTTACACTTTGATATTGGGGTGGCTGTGATATTGGGTACACGATATCACGGCCCAAGATGTGATATCATATAGTTGATATCGCATGGTTACTCCTAAGTCTATAAATACAGTGCCCGAGAAAATGATTGAAAGTAAGTTTTTGGCAATCAAGTAGTAGAACTCTTGCAGTTTGTTCATTTGAGAGTTAAAATATTTTCCAAGTGCCCACAGTAGGAGGTCTAAGTTTGAATGAATCTTTATTCAAGCATTGATGTACTTGAACACACCATTTTATTGGAAATAAAGATGAACTCTTTGATTCATTCCTTGTAGCACTTGAGGCTTTTCTTCTTATGCATTTATATATTGTGAATTCAAGAAATTTACATTAATATTGTTCATGTAGTAATTAATTTTGATTAACCAATAAATTCATTAAAATACACAAGCATGACCCCTTTGAGCATACATGTGACACTTGGTAGCTCAGAAACGGTTAGCATTTGACAGCCTAGTGGTGTTTACACAAAGTTTAAGATGTGTCTGGGAAGTGAGAATAGTTACTTATGTTAGGATAGATTAGACCATAGATTACTTAGCATCTAATCACTCGTACTTTTATTCTTTTTCTAGGTGAGTAATTTCATAAAAACATAAAATAATAAAAATCTCATGCCTCAGTCATACTTAACCATATAATTACATTCCACAAGTGGTACTCGGAAGATAATGAACGAACAACATGCATGCACTATTTAGCTCTAGCATACTTAGTAATTATAGTCTACAAAATTTGACCAGATCACACATGAACGGCTGTGATTCATATGGTTGGACGTAAGGGTACCTTACCACTCATCATCCAAGAATTAAACTATGGCCCTTTCTTAAAGCAAGCACCAAAAGAAGTGTAGGACTAGCTAAAAGCCTCTCCCATGTGGCCAATCATCACTTTCACTAGGGAGTGGTACATGGGAGAGACATTTTTATTCTAGAATAATAGGCAGGTTGATTCAACAGTCAAAATCAAGGAAATCTTAGTGTCCTACTCAGTGAAAGCCATTGCGTAAGTGCTTGGGTTGCTAGAAATAGGGGCAAGTCTTGCTGAGATCCCAATGCATGTGAATTCCAGCATAAAAAAAGAATGGGTTCAATGGTGCTATGGTGTTGACTGCAAGGAGTTTGGCATGCTCACACTAGCAAAGAGGATCCACTATAAGATTTTTTCCTTCACCTCAATCCCATGATGAGGCCAAGAAAAATCACTGCCTTATCTACCCAAGCATGTGTTGCTTTGAGTGGGATATTCCGCATCAACGTTCCACAACTGATCTATCTATAGATGGAGAAGCAGTTTTAAAAAAATGAACACGGAAGAAAGACACTTCTCTTCCCATGCCTCATTAGGAAACTTTGTCAAAGGGGAGGAATATTCTGTTACACCAATGATGTTTTTAGGCATGTTTTGATTGCCAACTGGGTGAAAATGATGAAAGATAAGATGCTTGTAACAACTATCCAAGAAGAGGAGTAACAACCACCACCTCCACCTGCCACTCAAACAACCGTACCAAACTTCATTGCAACTACCCCAACAATTGTGCAAATACCAAGAATGGCTCTTGAGTGAACAAAAGAAATGAGTAGGCATGAGTGGTGGGGACCCATCCATGTACAAACTAGAAATGATTTACCTAAATGAGGTGGCCTAAATAATCAGCTTGATGGGTGGAGGTGGATCCATTTTCTTAGCCCAAAGAACATACTTGCCCACAAGGTCAAATTCAAGCACTAGAGAGGTCACAATATCTCTTGCAAAATAATAGTTACTCTTAGAAATCTTTAGGAACACTGTGACCTTCTTGGTGTGTTTGGAGAAGGGTGAGGAGGTAATAGTATTGGTGATGCATCATCAAGGGTAGGAAACCACAGCAGAAGTGGTTGCTGATCATATTGCTGAAACACTCAATGCACCTACAACATTGGTACTAGATGTCACTACACTCAAGGATGTACAGATGTCTGTAGGAACCACAAGTGGTAGAATAAATGTAGCATAACACGAAGAACTATTGGACCAACTGGTGGGAATTGGGCAATCGCTTTCAAATGTCTTTGACCTTCTAGATAATATTACTGCAACCTAGTCAAAGCTATTTGAGGTAAGGGGTAAGAATATCATCTTGGAGGGGAAACTGGAAACAACCAAGAAGCTAAGAAAATGCTTGATTGCTAGAGTTGCCAAATTAAAAGCCTAGATTGCTGACCCCACATTCCTCAACCTAGCATTAATAAGAGATGAAGCTATGGAACAACTTCATACTAAACTAAAAGGGGTTGAGGGTGTAATGGAGATGACAGTATTCTACCAATCCTTGGTAGAGGCCACACAACACAAGATTCAGAAGGCCTTAGATAAGAAATACCAGGAGAATGTATAGTTGACCGCAGAGAACCATCACCTATGGAATGTTGATGAGTGTAAGAAATAATTAACCAATTTCATCCATCAATAGTAGAAGCAAATGGCCAAAGCAAACACAGAACTAAGGATATTGATAGAAAAAAATAGAAATCTCACCATGGAGGAGGTTTGCACCATTCACCAAAAAACTACAATTAAGGTACCTGCCTAGAAATTGAAGGATCTTAAACTTGAGAGAGTCAAGGACCATTAAAAATAATAGGTTGGTGTACAAAAGGAAGTAAATGAAAAAAACATCTAGTTGGTGAAGGAAAAAGTGAATGAAACCCTCAAAAAACTCCAACAAGGAAAAAAAGTATGGAAACCCATCGTTGATGGGATAGACACCTACAAGAAAGCAAAAATCTACATGAAGGAGTTGCAAATTAAGAAGATGATGGAATACATGAAGCTTGCCAATCTCCATTATGCAAATCTAGCCATGTTGACTATTGGATGGCCACAATCAGAACTCAAGAAATAGGTGGCTAGCTTGTACATGCTATATAAGGCTGAGTTTAAGCATCACAAAGACACCAAGGAAAAGCTTGCAGTGGCAAACACTGAACTCGAAGTTCTCAAGGCATGATTCACTGATCAATGATCAACTACTGAGAACTTGGCTAGAAGAATGAATGACTACTATGAGTTGTAGAACAGAGTCAGGGTGTTCGATATTGAATGCAAATAGTTCATTGCCTAGTTTATCAATGTAAAGAAAATGTTCTTAGTAATGTCCTATTCATGGGATATCTCCATTCCAACCCACATTGGTAATGTTGCATGAACTATGAATGATCCCCAGAGTAAGGAGGAGAAGATGAAGGCATTACTAAATGCCTTTCACCTTTCACCAAAGGTTGCAATTGTAACAAGATAGCCACAACTGCCTTAACTACCGCACATTCCTGAAGCTGGTGAAGGTCCTTTAGAACCTCAGGAGCTACCATCGCTTGGGACTATTTGATCTTCTCCATCAGCTTCATGCCACCAAAGGATGTGCTATCCAAATTTTTTGTAGTCATGTCATGGTGTTAAATTATGTGTCATAAACACCATAATTTTTTGTAATGTGTTGATTTGTTCAATTAAGCACTTAGTTTTGTCAAGTTAATTTATTTTGTTAAGAGTTAGTCAATAATTTCATGCCTTCTCAATTTTTTAAGGGAACTCGAGGATGATTTTTCATTCAATTGTGGGGGTATGATGAGCATCAAAGTGTCATGTTGATAGGTCCTCATTGACGTGGCCTCGTAAACGGGGTCCCATTTACGTGGTGTTGCCCCATCGATGTAATCCTGTAGCAAAAACTATAAATATGAGCTCACAATCATGTTTAAGGGCATTCAAGTCATAGTAGTAGCATAGCTCTTATAGTTTGTCCATTTGAAAGATAAAATATTTCTCTAAGTGCTTGCAGCAAGAGTCAGAAAGTGTACGGATCTTTATTCGAGCACTGTTGTACCTGAACCACACTAGTATGTATGGCAATAAAGATGAGCTTTTTGATCAAACCTTGTAGCACTTAGAATAGATTAATGATTTGTTTATGCATTTATTATTTTCATTAATTAAGCTAAATTATACTTTGAGTAGTTAGTTAATTAATTAAGCTAAATAGATTAAACACATAAGTACGATTTCTTCAAGCATAAACACGTATTCACTTAGTAATCCTAGTAGCATTATTACTTGGTGCACCCAGTAGCATAGTGCTTGGTAACCTAGCAATGGATACATGGGTTTAGGATGTGTATGAAAAGTGGGACTGGATGCTTATGTTAGGACTAGTTAGAGATTGGTTAGTTAGTTAGACTAAATTAATTGTTAAATTACTTCATCTCTTTGCTTTAAGCACAAAAAAACATAAAACACAAAACAATAAAAATCATATGCCTCGATTACACTTAACCATACCACGTGCATCATAAGTGTAATTGGGAAGACAATGAATGATCATTAGGGTAAGGTTCACTTCCTAGAAGACTAATGTATTGAAAACTATGGAGTCTCTAGAATTTGACCAGATCATGCTGAATGCTTCATGATTCATATGGTTGAACTAACGCATTGTTTGCTTTTTTCTCAAGCCATATTGAACTTAGTAAGTATTGGAATTATATTAATATTACAATTTTAGAAGAGATCCTTAAACAAATTATCTCATGGTGGCTTCTTTTTAATGCAGGAGCTTGGACTACTAATTGATCTAGATTATGCACCACTTGGAGCAACTTTATAATTACTATAGTTTCTTGTTTACATATGCATGATAAATGGATTACATGAAATAATTTTTCTAGCCTTCATGGTTTGAATAAAAAAGAAAAAAGATTTCAAAAAATTAATTTTTGATCTTGAAAATTTATGTAAAGTTGACAATAGTTTGTGATGGGATGCGATATCGCAGCCCACCACCAGTTCTATAAATAAGAGGCAGCTCTCCCTTGTTTCTCCATCTAGATCTAGACCTTAGCCAAACTCTTGCCATTTTTTCATTCCAGAGTTAGAATAATTTCCATGTGTCCGCAGTAGGAGTCCCAAAGTAAATAGATCTTTATTCGAGCAATTCTATACTTGAGCACACAATTGTGTACGGCAATAAAGATGAACTTTTGGATAAACCTTGCAGTGCATGGACTAGGCTAAATAGGACTTTAATGATTGTTAATTTTTTAAATGCTTTCTTAAGGACTTAATCTCTCTCAACCCTCAACTCTCATAGTTAAGTGCATTCAGTACGACCGCTTCGAGCACGTGCGTTATGCTTGGTAATCCTAGTAATGAATGGTAATCCTAGTAGCATTGCATTGGTTCAGGGTGTGAAAGAACAAGTGGAATGGATACTAATGCTAGGAAGATTAAGGCTTATTTAGTTAAAGTTAGTTACTTAGTCTCTTCACCCTTTCCTCTCTTAGCATAGGCAATAAAACCATAAAAGACATAAAAATCATATACCTCAGACTTATTTAACAATACAATCGTGAAAATACAAGTAAGTCTGGGAAGACAGTGATTGATTAACCTTAGGTGTTCCATAAGGTGTGTAAGCACTTAGTTATTGGAGTTTGACCAGATCGTGCATGTAATGCTCGTATTCGTATGGTTGAGTGTAGGGGTACCTCGCCACTCATCATTGGCACCGTTGCTGGGGACTTAGTTGTTTGTGCGCTAAGTAGAACATAGGAAATTATCCACATCGCTGGGAGCAAGAACGAACCCTTAGGGTTAATCAAAAGAGAAATTAAACAATGGTCAATAGCACACCAACAAGACAACAATGTCTTCTTCTTCTCACAAAATCACTTCACCACCTAGGGATCACACAAGAGACAGTCAGTGGCACAACATACATAACCAAGAACTGCCAGTTCCTAAATAGTATCAGGTGGTATATACTCATCACGATGAGTATATACCTAATTTTAACTTTATCCTCCATTAGGATGAACAACTACATTGGCGAGACTTGCAAGGTAACATAGTTTTACCTCCATATCATGCAGTCCCCAACATGCTCCTTCGTGCTCTTGCATAGATAGACATGATGCAGCTATACGCTGAATACATTGGATGTGATTACGACACAAGGGATTACCATCCCATAGCAGCACAATGTTTAAGGGACTCATGGTAGAAGAGTTACCACACATCGTTGAAGGGCAAAGGACCCCATAATGCTTTGCCCGTTATAAGAGAAATTAAGGGTGGTGAACCTATTTCAATAGGTTCTTCACAAAATGATGTTCCCCCTCCTAACGATAGTGAGGAGGTGGTGTATCAGAACCTTTGCTCCATGATACAAAACCCTGGTTCTGATTCCCACGAACACCAAGTGTTCAATGAGGAAACACAAACAAATGATAAGGGTAATCATTCTGATCGTCATCACGATCGGGGTCGAGATCATCGAAGGTAAGAAACATCATCATGCGACGGTTCCCCTTCTTCTTCACCTTCATCGCATCATTCACCCTCTCCTTCCACATCAGGATGTAGTCACAAAGAGCCCAACTGTGAGGGTAAGGATATGAAAAATGAGAACCCTCGACGAGAGAGTCAAGAGCGAGGATGAGGGCACTCTAGGGAATCAAGACATGAAAGAAGGAAAAGTAGGGAACAACGTAGGCATCATAGACGCCATGAGAGAGACGACCATGATGAACCCCTACTTGCAACCTGAAGCATGTTAGACATTATAGAGGCTGTTAGAATACCTACAAGGCACCAAAAAGATAGCCGGATCAAGAGACTAGACATGAATAATATCCCATGATTTAAGGGGGGATACAATGCTGATCCACAGAATCACTTACAGACAATGCCTACACCTTGCAGAACATTGAAAATGAGTGGAAAAAATTAAAGTTGTTCCTAAGGACACTCATAAAAGAAGCAAAAAGTTGGTACCGATCCTTAGAACCAGAAACCATTAGGAGGTGGAGTACGATGCTAGAACTGTTTAATGAAAAATATCAAACGTACTCCTGAGTGTCCAACTTGAGAAAGCAGATCCAAGGATGGAAGTAGATTAATCATGAACCCTTGGATGCTACCATGGGCTGATATTATGCATTGTTACATCGTTGCCCCATCCATGGTTACACACAATGGGATCAACTATGTCATCTCGTAGATGGGCTAAGACATGAAACTAGGAGAACCCTTGGAACATATGCCCAAGGGAGATTATCAGAACTTAGGTCCCATGAAGTTCATAGATTGTTGGAGCAAGTAGTTAAGGAAGAAAGAGAGCTATGGAAAAGAGAAAGCGTAAAAGAATATAACTGCGATCCTTCCCTTCAAAAGAGGGAAGTGAGATTCTACAAGGAGGAGGATGAGTCACCACTCAAAGAGTTGGTGAATAGAAAAACCTTGCCACTTCAAAAGTTGATAACCAAAGTGTCAGCTAAGGTAGATCAAATGTGGGACTCCTTAGATAGTATATTTAAAACTGTTCTCAAAATTGTAGAGGAGTCTAAGGAGCAAAGTAGTGACCATGATAAGAAAAAAAGGAGAGACTTAGACCATGCACGTAACAAAGGTAAGGAAAAATGACTATCACCAATGAGGTTGTGGACTTTGATACGGACAATGACGGTGGATGTGAGATATGCCAATATGACCATCCTAAGGGATGTTGCCCAATAATATCACATCTACAAGAGTCTGGGGTGTATGCACTCAACCCAAGACTTAACAAACGACAAGCACCCCGAAGGTTACCTTATCCCCAAGGTAATCCAAGGCAGTTCCACCAACCCTTAATGTATTATCCAAGTGGAACTCTATCACAATCCATCAAGCAACACTAGCAGTGGTAATACCCACAGTCATGGGGGATGCCACCACCTAGGCAAAATACCTTTACTGGCAACCAGATCCATATGGCTATTATGTGTAGCAGTCGGTTTCTCCAAGTGACTCTATCAGTCACATGACCCCACAATGTCACTACCAAGTTTGGGAGTATTTTAGGACTCCCTCTCCTGGAAGAGATACCCAACATGCATACCATCCTCCAAATCCATCTGTATCTCTTGCACCGATATTTCCACCACCACTCGCTCCAACGATGCAAGGGGAACTCCCCACTCAACCGCAGCAATGCAATGCTACGAGAGTAGTAAACCTTCAACCTGTTGCTAGTTCTAACAACCATACAAAGAGAAGATATTTCTTCAGAACCAAAAGCCCAAACAAGCTCTCACAACCACAAGTGGTTGAGTCTATGATTACTCCTCCATCAAGAAAGGCTTCGAAGCTCCCTTCAAACCAACAACAGAGCTCAACACACATGGTTATGTTAACACATACCGTCACTGATTGGATAAATTTGGGCCACCTTCCCAGGAAACTTTCTGATCTTGGAAGTCCCTTAATCTACCTCCAAGTCACTAGGAATGAACCACGTAAGGTCTTCTTGACTCAGGTTCTAGAGTCAACTTAATATCACAAGAAATGTATAAAGGCTGGAACCTTCCTTCACTAAAGAAGAGCAATATTCACTTAGAGCTGGCTGACCAATCCATCACTATCCATTCGGGACTTGTGGAGGATGTCGTTACCATTGTGTGTGGTTGGTCATACCCAACTGATTTCCTAGTGATAGAAGTCAACAATAACAAAGGGGATTCCCCAATAATAATGGGGAGGGCATGGCTAAGTACCATAAATGCATGCCTAGGAATCCATGATCTTTCCTTGGAAATATCTAAGGAAAACATTTATGAAAAAATTGAGAAGAAGAAAGTTCCATGCATCACATACTGTGATACAGAGGGTAATGACATACAGGAATGCTCAGCATCTCCTGCATGCAACCAGTGTGCTCAGGAAGTTAACATACAAAAGTGCCTGTATGTAGCAACCACACAACAAGAGAACACCCAATGGTTGATAGCTAATCAAGAGAGCAACCCACCAATATGCATGAAACTAACTGGAGGAACAACTTGCAACCACAACGAAAGCATAGATGCATTGGAGTATGAGCATCACCAACTTCCAACCCTTAATCTAAAAACATCAATTGGAAGAAGTTGGACACTTCTAAAAAATTAAAATAAGTGCTCATTATTTTGGATCTCTCCATTTCAATTTAGTCATGGGGGAGATGGCCACCTATGCTGATCATTTGTAGCACGTAATATCTTTTTAAGTTTTTGTTTTACACATTTTTGTTTTACAAATTTCTTTAACTTTTCTTGTTTTTGTTTTACAACATCGTTTATACTTTTTCTTTTATTTGTGTGTGTATGTGTGTGTCTTATCCATTTTGTTAAGTTTGTCACCCAATAAGTGCTCCTGATGATGGTATGAACTGTATTCTATTGGTTGCTAATGTTTTGTTTTTACTTTTAAGTTATGATGTTGATACTAAGGTATGGTTCTTTTGATATAGTAGGCAATGAGTCCACATCATCCATGCATCCATAAATCTCTATGGTCTCTCTTGGCTTGGAACTGTACAGTCCCTTTCTTCAAAATAATAAGAACTATCAACGAATTGGTGACTGGGTATTTCTCAAACTAAAGGACTCAAGGATTAAAAAGGGTGTGGCTTCAAGGGGATTTGATGCACTTACGCTGGCCATTCTCTTGGGTGCTTGGATGTTTTCTTCTTGAGTTTTCTTACTATTCTGATGTTGCTTCATTTTTGGGAAGTTGAGCCAATCAAAATAAAAATAACAAAGTCTTTGCATGGTGTGGTTCTCACGTATAAACAAAAAAAAATAGTGAGAATTCAAAGCACATCCCTTAGATGAAATAATAATTTGGGCTACAAGCACTAGTTATGGAACTAAAATAAACATGTTCCCTCTAACTAAGGCCCTTCTCAATTCCTATTCTCTCCTCCTTCATTTCGTCGGAATGGTGGTGGCTTTTTGGTGAAGGAATTCTTGTTACTTTAAGTGGATTGGTGGGCCGAATGTATTAATGTGAATTCATTGAATGTGGTTTGTTTGAGGCCGGATTTGGAATGGGATCTACTAAGTCACACTAACCACTAACACATAAGGGCATGTACACCACCTTGTTCTTGAGATTCCATTCCATTCTCTTCTTTCCATCCTTCTTTCCCCATTTATCACCTCATTGTTGGTTGTATTAGTAGTCCATATCTTGGTGGATGCATTATTTTCCTTTTGGTAAATTCTTATGGTTAAGACTTTAACTCTTGTTTCCAAATGACATTCCTAGAGCCTACAGACTCTTTGAATGTGGGATTGTCAGGGCATTAAGGGCATGAGCCTTCTTTGGGGAGGACCCACTGGCATTCCTATTTGGTGCATCCATTAATTTCTTTCCTTTAAACATTGCTGCAATCACCATTTATTTCATTCATTTCCATCTTTGACATCCCTTTTTATCGGCGTTGCCATTGTCCCTTTTTCTTCATCTTCCTTATTCCTTTTCTTTTTCCATTCTATCTCTACTGGAGGTTTGCTCTCAGTCATGGGGGTCCTGGTCCAATTTTTTCAATTTTCCTCTAAACCCCTACACCTTGGGTAGTCACCGATATTATATCTCCAGAATCTGCAATTAGCCATAACACAACTCAGCCAATGGACCTTTCACCGAAGCAAGGTATCAACTGCATTGTGATTCATTTACCATTGCTAATATAAGACTATGTTGTGCGTGCAGATGGTAATCATACAACAACGGATTGGACCTGGAAGGAACACTTGGAATGGATTGGTGCTGAAGCAGTTATGCAAGGAACAAGATTGATGGCGTGCTTACAGATGAACAACGAAAGGTGCAATCTTGGCGTTGGTAGCAGTAGACTTCTTCTCTCTTCTCTCTTCTCTCTTAGCTGCCAAATAAGGCCTGATGTCAAATGTATAAAGTGTTCACTCTTGTTGTCGTGAACACCAATTTTGTCATCTTCTGTAATGATGATCCGTTCACATGTCATCCCATTCACCATTAGTTCCATTCAAGTCAATAATTCCATACCCTCCCAATATTTTATAAGGAACTCAAGGATGAGTTTTTATTTAGTCATGGGGGTATGATGGGACGCAATATCGCATGGGCTACGATATCACGTACGCGATATTGCATCCTTCCCTGCAATATCATGTACGCAATATCGCAGCCCGCCGCCAGTTCTATAAATAAGAGGAGGCTCTCCCTTGTTTCTCCATCTAGATCTAGACCTTAGCCAAACTCTTGCCATTTTTCCATTCCAAAATTAGAATAATTTCCATGTGCCCGCAGTAGGAGTCCTAAAGTGAACGGATCTTTATTTGAGCAATTTTGTACCTAAGCACACAATTGTATACGACAATAAAGATGAACTTTTGGATAAACCTTGCAGTGCATGGACTAAGCTAAATAGGACTTTAATTATTGTTAATTGTTTAAATGCTTTCTTAAGGACTTAATCTCTCTCAACCCTCAACTCTCATAGTTAAGTGCATTCAGTACGACCTCTTCGAGCACGTGTGTTACACTTGGTAATCCTAGTAATGAATAGTGTTTGGTAATCCCAGTAGCGTTGCATTGGTTCAGGGTGTGAAATGGCAAGTGGGAACAGATACTGATGCTAGGACGATTAAGGCTTATTTAGTTAAAGTTAGTTACTTAGTCTCTTCACCATTTCCTCTCTTAGCATAGGCAATAAAACCATAAAAGACATAAAAATCATATACCTCAGACTTATTTAACCATACAACTGTGACAATACAAGTTTGGGAAGACATTGACTGATTAACCTTAAGTGTTCCATAAGGTGCGTAAGCACTTAGTCCTTGGAGTTCGACTGGATCAAGCATGTAATGCTTGTATTCGTATGGTTGAGTGTAGGGGTACCTCACCACTCATCAGTTTTCATGAGTCTTTTTTAGCTATTTTTCGAAAGGATGATTGATAGAGTGTGAATTGGCTAAGACGTCACATCTACAATGTTGTAGATGCTACATTGCATTTTTTTTGTGTGATTGTAAATGCGATGTCACAATCATAATAATGTCTATAAATACAAGACTTCCACCATGTATTGGAAACCTTTTAGTCATTTAATAATAGAAGTCTATCAGTTTGTTTTTGTAACTTGGCAATAGAGAGTGAATGCTCGTAGTGTGGTGTTGATCAGTTGTATGAAATCTTTATTCGAGTGAAGTTTACTTGTGCATAGTTCATATCTAGAAATAAAGATCGATATTTCTTTTCATGATTACAACATCCACTTAGTTTTACTATTTTAATTAGCATAATTTTTACTATTTTCTTAGTTTAATCATTTACATTTCCAAGTACTTTACTTTCTTGTTCATTAGTAAAGTGGAATGCGTATGATTAGTTTTGAGCATTTAAGTGTAATAATTTGGTAATCCCAATAGTGTTATAGCTTGGTTCACCTAGCAACATAACACTTAGTAACCCAATAATGGTGACATGAGTCCAAAACATGTACGGTAAGCCAAGACCAAATGCTCATCGCTCTAGGCTAGAGTGGATTTACATTACAATCATTACTTAGAGTTAGATTTCCATTCTCAACTTTCATCATGTTCACAACTAGGATCATGAAAGGCTAAACAACATTAATTATCATATGTCTCACCTTGGACTAAATCATATGTGACAAAGCTACCACTAGTCCAAGTGAAATGACACTGTTGTACAATCAATGCTTAACAATTTAGATGTCACAACTAGTCCCATCCACAGAATTTGACTCGATCATGTGTGAACACTTGTGATTCGTATGGTTGGGTGTAAGGAGTACCCACAGCTCATTAATGACAAATCTATTTTTCCTTTTAACTCCAAAGTTGCATATGAGATTATTACAAAGAATGATTTTATTCATAACAAATTCAATAAGGCCTAGAACATGCAATTATCATCACACTGTTGGATAAAGAAAATGAAAGATATTTGGAGAGCTCATACCTTTCCAAAAATTTGTGATTTTGGTCTTCACCTTCTCAATGTCCTCTTTGTAAAGGTAAAGACTCTTTTTCTTATATTTTTTAGTGTCATGTTGCATATCATGCTTAGAAATAGACATTTAGAATTTATAACTTTCAACTAAGCATCAATGAAATCATTATTGGTGATCAACTTGCTCTATTTACTTTCTTTCTTTACATTTAAAAGTATTTCAATTGCTTGTTCTTTATTGTATTTGGAAGCTTCGATGTACAATTATTTTCTAGTAGCAAGAGCATAACTATGGGGCTGTTGAAACCCGAAATAATTGAAACATAGGTACACCCTAAGCTATATAATCAAAATAGAACTTTATAACTCAACATTGCACACTAGAATTGAACTCATAACTTCAAGGTTTCAAATCAAGAGCATTACCACTAGGCTAACATCTCATGGTTGCAAGGGCATAACTATGACCTCTCTTCAAGAGTTAAATATCATGTTCCCAATGAAAGTTGAACAATTAATTTATTTTATTGTAAGGTTCTATAACTTGAAATAAGTAAAACATAGATACACCCCATACTATATAGTCCACTTAGAACTTTTTATAACTCAGCATTACCTATTGGAACCAGGCCCATGACTTGGAGCTTCCAAATCAAGTGTCTTACCACTAGGCTAACACCTCCTTATTAATTAATTTAGTTTTTTAATATTAATTTATTTTTATTTTGGAAGCTCAAGGATAGGAAGCTTTCAACTTCTTCCTATTTGTTCATTATTTTTGATTGATGCATTTTTTTTTCTTTAAAGATAGTTTTCTCCTTTTCTTTACAAGAAACCCTTTATAGTGTAAAGTAAAACCTTGTGAAAATATTTTTGAACAAGGGCAAGACCCCATCCTTTTCATACCCTAAATAGAAGGTTTTTCAAGATTGGTTCTAAGGATGAAAACCTGAAAAGGCATCCCAAAATTTTTATGTTTTTTCTTTAGACACTCTCTTTATTGATGTGTTGTATTAAATTTTTTTTAATATTATTATTTTAAGCTCCTTACCATCATAGATAGAAGTCATTTGAGGAACTATAAGTACCTAGAACCATAAACATTATTACGAAGTAGTACTTTTGTATTCAAAAATTGTTGAAAACTTGTACTTTCTATTCTTCGTTGTTCGGGAAAGCTTTCCCATGGAGATAGGCCATCCCACAAGTACTTCACCACTAAAGAGTTTTGATACCATAATTATATCTTCCAACTATCCAAAGCAACAAAAAATTATCTCTTACAACATGATACAAAATTCAAAGAAAATTTGTAAGAAAATAATTGTGTAGAAAACCAGATGGCACAAAATAATTGTTAGGAAACTAGATGACACAAGTAATTGAAGTATAGAATGCGGAAGAAAATGGCACAAAAAATTCACATGCATAAATAACTGGAAATGCACAATTCTTGAGAAAATAGAATTGACCTCCAACCATTGATGCCTCATATTAAATTTGACATTTTGATTCTTCTTTCACACGAGTGCTCTACAATGATGGTGTATGCAATCTTCAAGTGTTTGTGAAAGGGACTAGAACTACAATCCTGCTATGATTCCCTAGTTTCTTTGTTCTTCATCAAGAATGAATTTATATGCCATAGAATCAGTTACCATGAGAGACCTAATGCCAACGCATAAAAAAATACGTTACCAAATATGGAGACCATCTTAATGTGTTAACTAGCTCATGAAAATGCGTTAGTGGGTATGGTGGCCACTTTCATGCATTAACTAACCCATAAAAATGTGTTAGTGGGCATGGTGGCCATTTTCATGCATTAACTAATCCATAAAACACATTAGTAGGTATGGTGGCCACTTTCATGAATTAACTAATCCATAAAACACATTAGGTAACACATGCTACAATCTCTCACCTAGTCTCCATATTTAATCAGGTTTAGAGTTCAAGAAATAAATGCATGAATCATGGCAATAGTTCCTCTTAATGTGAGTATTATCTTCTAGGTATTACAATGCATCATCTTTTAAACATAATTCCTTATATGGTAACTTAACTTTATGAATAAACCTAATGTTCATTCTAGGTCTTGCCATATGTGTATTTTCTTTAATAACTATATGCACAAACCATATGAGAAAATAGCACAACTAAATAAGAGTTTCATTAAGATTGTAAGTTGTATGTACAAAAAATTACATTATGAAACCAAGTCCCATCCAAACTACATGATCCTTAAATGACTTTTGTGGCATTCCTTTTGTTAAAGGATCAACTATCATTAATTTAGTGCTTATCACTTTGTTTTTCTTAATGTGTTCCCTTATGGTTAAGTACTTAATGTTGATGTGTTTACTTCAACTACCACTCTTATTATTCTTAGCCATAAAGATAGTATCTAAATTATCACAAAACATTCTTAATAGCCTAGATATAGAATTCGCAATTGTAAGCCCTAATATGAAACTATTTAGCCATACACCATGTGAAGTAGCCTCAAAACAAGAAACGAACTCTGCCTCCATGGTGGAAGTAGCAACCAAAGTTTGCTTTCCACTCCTCTAGGATATGGCTCCTCCAGCTAACATAAAAACATAACTAGATTTTGATTTCCATGAATCAACACAGCTAGCCAAGTTTGAGTCGGAGTAGCCAATCACCTCCAAGGAGTTAGTTAATTTATATATAAGCATGTAGTCTTTTGTACCTTGAAGGTACCTCATCACCTTCTTTGCAACTCTCCAGTGGTCACTGAAACACCATGAAAATTGTGAATCAGCCTAAGGCAAAGATTCACGATTTAGGCGAAAGTTTGCGATAGAAATCCAGAAGACAGAACAAGGCAAAGAGGCATGTAGCATCAAGTCTCCAAGTTGCTTACAAATTCCAACCTTACTTTGTTTTCTCTCTTTACGCTACATTATGCAACATAGCATAATGTCGCTCGGCGTAACTCTGCTTAATGTAGCCCGATATCAGAAAGTAACTTGCTTCGGCAAACTTGATGAAGTTTAAGGTCTAAGCAGCATGATATGTGACTTGTCACATATTTCACTAAGTCTTTTGTTCAGGGCTGAATTTACACTCCATTACGCAAAGTAGCATAACGAGCTTCGAGAAAGTCAAAGTCAGAGTCCAAAGAAGCACGGCAGATTGATTTCTTCTTTTTGCAGATTGGTCACTTTACGCTTATTATACTACGTAGCGTAAACAAGCGTAACTTGTTGTAAAGTTGATTATTTTATGCTCTATTACACTTTGCAACATAAATGAGTGTAAATTAGCTTGAATCAACTATTTCTATGCTTTATTACTCTCTGCCATGCTATGCAGCGTAAACAAGTGTAATACAACGTAAAGCCAGCTAAGGCGGTACCAGACACGCACCTGCTATCCATATGCAGTAATACGCTTGTCAACGTACCACAGCGTAATCATGAGGCGGCCTTAGCAGGAGTGGTTGATGGTGTACTTTGCCCCTTTTCCCCAAAACATGATGCAACATGACCAGCTTCAAAGTAAAATTTGCCAAGTCAACGGTACTCTGAAAGTTTGAGACACGTGTCATAGGGGCCATGCATTCTCCGCATGATGCCGAACTTATAAATACTCCAGTTGGTGAAGAAAAAAGGATCTTCCTTTTTGGCAAAGACAGAAGACATTGTTTGAGCATTGGTAGCAGGAGCAATCAGTCTTTTAGCGAAGATATAGTTCTCTTCATTGGTGATTAGTAGCAACTTTGAGCGATGACTACCGAAGGCAAAGAGAGCAAATCAAAGATCGAGAGATTATCTGATACGATTGGCAAGGTTTATTGATTAGAAATAATTGATTGATAGACATCCAGGCTTGACCTTCCTTGCATCCCATCTTTGGCTTACGAGGTAGACTGAGCTTCATTCTATACTCCTTTTTGAACAGTTTTCTTGTTGTTTTGTGTACGCTTCACACAAGATAAGTGGAGTTTGCTATTGGAACTTTGTATACAATATAATCAGTCTTCGAGTCAAAATATAGATATTGGAATTGCGCATCTTTCCTAAATCTGATATTTCTTGTCGCGTTGACGTTGTCGTTATTTCAAGTTATTTACATTGTTTTATACATCCTTCTATAATTCATCGAATCAAATTGTTTCATGGAATATCTATATAATACGCATATTATCACGATATTCATTAATTTACTGGTTAAGTAAGTCCCTGTTTGATTGACAAGACCGTTTAGGGCACCACAGATTCATTTTCTCCAGCATGGCCCTTGCACGGATCCGTGGTTAAGACTGTGTACATGGATTTTCGTTTGGTATTTTCCAATGACTGGCGTTTTCTGTCGTTACAATCACTACCTGGATTACTCTGATATTTGCCCAACATTTCCATAGCAAATGCAATGTTAGGTCTTGTGTAGACCTAAGCATATATAAGGCTCCCAACAGCTGAAGCATACAGAATGTTGCTCATCTAACTTTTCTCTAAATCATTCCTAGGGCATTGGTTTAAATCAAACCTGTCACCCTTCAAAATGGGTGCTATACTTGGTGTACAATCTTTCATTCGAAACCTCTCTAAAACTTTATTAATATAGGTTTCTTGTGATAGTACTAGAATCCAGCTAGATCTATCCCTATGGATCTATCTACTAATGACATAAGATGCCTCACCCATATCCTTCATGTCGAAATTCTTAAAGAGAAAATGTTTCACCTCACATAGAAATCCACTATTATTGGTTGCAAAAAGGATATCATCCACATATAGAACAAGGAAACAAATTTTTCTCCCACTAACTTTTTGGTATATACATTGATCCATGATGTTTTCTTCAAAACCAAATGAAGTGATTATATCATGGAGTTTTAAGTACCATTGATAGGAGGGCTATTTCAATCCATATATGGATTTCTTGAGCTTGCATACCAATTGCTCACCATCTCTAGAGAAAAATCCTTTAGGTTATTTCATATAAACATCTTCCTCTGGATCACCATTAAGGAATGTTGTTTTCACATCCATTTGATGTAATTCAAGATCAAAATGGGCTATCAATGCCATGATAACATGAAGGGAGTCCTTCTTAGATACAAGAGAAAAGGTCTCCTTGTAATCTATTCCCTCTTTCTGAGTGAATGCTTTAGCAACAAGTTTGGCCTTATATCTTTTAATGTTGCCCAATGAGTCTTTCTTAGTCTTGAAGACCCATTTGCATCTAATGGCTTTTACAGCATCAGGCAACTTGACAAGATCCCAGACTCCATTAGATAACATAGAGTTCATTTCATCTTTCATGACATCATACCACAAGTTAGATTCCTTACAACTCATGGCTTGTAAAAATGTTTTGGGATCATTTTCAGCTCCCATGTTGTAGTCAAACTCCTGTAGATACATCATATAGTCACTAAGAATCACTGATCGTCTTACTCTAGTATATCTTCTTAATGTTGGTTCATCATTTTCTTGAGGATCATGATGTTCAACAGGTTCTAGTATCTTTTGTTCAGTTGGATCTACTACTTCTTGATTAGTAGTTTGCGGAACTTCAATGATAGGTGTATTGTGCACAACAATTAGTCTATCATTTGAAATATTGGGTTGAGCATATGTATGATCTATCTTAGGAACAATGTTCCAAGATCTACTGCTCCCACTAATCAAGTCATTCTCAAGAAATCTAGCATTCCTTGATTCTGCAAACCTAGTAGTATGTGATGGGCAATAAAATATGTATCCCTTATACCATTTAGCATATCCAACTAAATACCCACTTATGATCCTTAGGTTTAGCTTCTTCTTATTTTTTTTCTCTTTTTGTGGATTATAGACTCTTACTTCAAATGGGCATCCCCAAACATGTATATGTTGCAAACTTGGTTTCCAACCTTTCCATAATTCAAATGATGTCTTTAAGACAACCTTTGTTGGAACTTAGTTTAACATATACATTGTCATCTTGAGAGATTTAGTCCACAAGAACTTAGGAAGCTTGGAGTCACTAAGCATACTCTGCACCATGTTTAATAATGTTTGGTTTCTTCTTTCTACCACACCATTCTAGTCTAGAGAACTAGGCATAGTGTACTGGGCAACAATCCCATGCTCTTGAAGAAACTTAGCAAATGGACTAGGTGCTTGTTCATCATTAGTATATCTACCATAGTGATGAGACGTAGTTCGCATAGGCCGCGATATCACGTACACGATATCGCAACCGACGCGATATCACATCCCCCGCGATATCGCGTACGCGATATCGCATCTTTCCCTACGATATCGTGTACGCGATATCGCAGTCTGCCACCATATCTATAAATAAGACGTGGCTCTCCCTTGTTTGGGATGCTAGTTTTAGAGTAGTGAAGCTTTGGCAGTTTGATCCCTCCAGAGTTAGATTTTTTCCCGTGTTTGCCCGCAGTGTGGTGAATGTAATTGTATGGTGTCTTTATTCGAGTGTGCCGTACTTGGACATGCACATGACCGACAATAAAGATTGAGATTACTTCATCATTGTAGCATTCACTTAGTTTATTTATTTTTTTGTTATTTATTGCTTTCATAGCGCAGT
>MNCI01031885.1:86107-131662 GCA_015680685.1 Gnetum montanum
GACTTGATTACGAGCATTTAAGTGTGACTGCTTGGTAGCCCAGTGGTGTAGCTAGGATCTACGCTTGGTAACCTAGTGGCGTATTTGGGATCTGCGCTTGGTAATCCTAGTGGCGTACCTAGGCCTATGCTTGGTAGTCTTAGTGGTAGTCGTGCACGAAGTCCAAGATGTGTACAGTTGATCAAGGAATCCATTGCTCATCGCACTTAGGCTAGATTAGATTTTCTTACCCTTTTCCCTCATAGCTTAGCTTAGTTAATAGTATTTTCCACTGCCATCAAGAGTAGCGTTAGAATTAGAACACATCATACACCTCATCTAGGCTAAACCATACGTGACATATGCAAAACTAGTCTAGGTGGGAAGACAGCAAACTGCGACTTAAGGCTAACTATCTAGGTGCCACAACTAGTCCATCTGCGGAGTTCGACCGGATCGCACGTGCGATGCTTGTTTCGTATGGTTGAGTGTAGGGGTACCTCGCCACTCATCACATAGTATTCACCACCTCTATCAAATCTCACTATCTTTATTTGCTTATCACATTGTTTCTTTACTTCAACCTTAAACACTTTAAAGGAATCTAAAGCTTCACTCTTGTTATAAAGTAGGTAGATATACATATATTGTGAGTAATAATCAATAAAGGTAATAAAATACTTGTGACCATATGCATTCGTATCTAGACTACAAATATATGTATGTATGATCTCTAATATGTCTAAACTCCTCTTGGCACCTTTCTTTGACATATTGGTCTGCTTTCCCTTTATGCAATCTAGACAAGTGTCAAAGTCAGTAAAATCTAGAGTACTAAGTACTCCATCATTTACTAATCTCTTTATTTTTTCAATAGAGATATGTTCTAATTTATGATGCCACAACATAGAGGATTCGCCATTTATAACACATCTCTTAATGCTAGCATGAACATGCATAGAAGTATAAAAAGTTTCATTTTGTAAATTAATTTTGAAAAGACCATCTATCAATGTACCATTTCCAATAAGTTCAGATCTATAATATAAATTGAATATAGTGTTTGAAAAATTAAAGGAAAATCCAAATGATACAAGCCTTGAAATAGAAATTAAATTCCTTGAAAAACTTGAAATATAAAATGTCTTTTCCGATTCTAAAACAAAATCACTACTTGAAAATAAAATGCATGTTCCGATTGCCTCCACATGTGAGCACATCTTATTGTCTGAATAGATGCATGACTCACTTCCCATTGCCTTCCTTAGGTTTTTCACCCCCTACAAGCAAGTGGTAACATGGATTGTAGAACCAAAATTAATCCATCATGAGTCATGGCCAACATCAACCATATTAGATTCAAAACAAACAAGTGATAGTTGAGTACATTTCTTTTCAATCCATTTCTGATATTTAGAACAATCCTTTTTTATGTGACCTTTCTTTCTAGAAAAAACATCTAGATTCTTTTTTAATATAAGCTTGTACAGGAAATTTGACCTTCCACTTGCCTTTGGCTTGTCCTTTATTCTTTCCTTATGTAGCCAGATGCACACTCTCTTTTGCTTCCATAGTAAGTCTCCCCTCTTCTTGCACACACATAGTCATTAGTTCATTGATTGACCATTTGTCTTTATGTGTGTTATAAAAAATCTTAAAGGGTTTGTATTACGGTGGGAGCGTTTTAAGATGTAGTGCACAAGGAAAGATTTTGATATCTCAACCTCAAGTGTTTTGAGTTGAGTTGCTATATCCCTCATTTGCATGATGTGATCACACACACCACGAATTTTAGTGAGCTTCATGGATGAGAACTTCATTATCAAGGTGTTGGCCAATGCCTTGTTTGATACTGTTCCAATGAATCACACATACCAGCCAAGATCTTGGTTTTTATGAACATGACACAAAGGTGATTAGGTCGCTCCCATTTTTCATAATTACCAATATCATCTACACAATTGATTGCTCTAATAGTAGGTAGTTCATCTTTATGAATAGCATAATCAATGTCCATCCAACCTAAATGAAAAAGAGTTCTCTCGTTCCACACCTTATAATTATCATCCTTTAATTTAGGAATGTCACATTTAAAATTAGAGTAGCTTACAAGTTGTATAACTGCATAATCAAACATGCTTATGTCACTAAATTTGAGGTTAAAATGCCATAAGACATATTTACCAATGTAAATCATGAAAAATATGAATCAAATAACATAAAATTTCCTATGGGCTAAAGTTTAATTCAAACATATTCATATATCCTTATATCCTTACGATGAAACTATTAAATTATATTCATTTTCTTAATCATTGTGGGTAAATTAAGAAAAATAATTTAACATATCATCCTAATTAATCATATTAAATACAATAAAAAAATTCTATAAGATAAAATTTATCATATTACATATGATTAATCACAATTTTTAATGTTGTGTACCATATGTGATCCAAAAGCTCTTAATATATAATTTTGCATAATTAAAGATGTTGTGGGTACTCTCTAATTATACAAAATTATATAGATCACTTGTTATAATTCATATGCAAAAAATGATGCATACATATATAAAAATATTCATAAAATTGATAAATTACCAAATTCAACATCCTATAAACATAATTCATTCAATTATTCTAACCCAAGGTGCCCTTAAGGCCAAGGTGTCAAAAGAAAACCCTATAGAACGATGCTAATTCATTGGCGGACATGAAAAAAACACCAAAAATCATAATAAAAATGATAAATGCTTATCCAGAATGGAAAAAACACATACATAATTCACAAAATTTAGCTATGCGAAGAGGGAATAAACATTTGTTACCTTTAAGATTGCTCAAGTTAAACCAAATCGTGCTCAACTTTGAAAACATTTACATATCAACAGGCTATTGCACAGGCCAACAATGCACACAATAGACTATTGCATGAAAAAAATTGCAGGTAGCACAACAAATGACCTTTTCAAAACAACAAAAGAAAATATCTTCATTGCCACAGCAATAATGGTTTCTATTTTCTAATTTTACAGTGCACAAGAATACAACAAAATGTGAGAGTGAAATCTCTTTCACCAGGCAAAAACCATAAGTGAGCCATATTTCTGAAACTACAAAGTGCAAAAATATTAAAAAACTACATCAAGATAGAGATCTAATGCTCCGATACCAAATGTAAGAAAATAATTGTGTACAAAACGAGATGGCACAAAATAATTGTGTAGAAAACCATGGCACAAAATAATTGTGTAGAAAACCATGGCACAAGTAATCAAAGTATAGAATGCTAAAGCAAATGGCACAAGAAATTCACATGCATAAATACTGGTAAATGCACAATTCTTTAACAAATGGAACTAACGTTTAGCCATTGATGCCTCAATTCAATTTGGTGTTTTGATTCTTCTTACAACGATGGTGTATGCAAACTTCAAGCATTTGTGAAAGGGACCAAAACTAGGTGTGATTCCTTGGTGCCTTTGTTCTTCCATCAAAAACTAATTTATAGGCTACAGAATTAGTTACCATAAGAGACCCAATGCTAATGTGTAAGACACCTTAATGCCTAAACCAACTTATAAAAACGCGTTAGTGGGTATGGTGGCCACTTGCATACAGTAATTAACCTATATAAAAATGGGTTAGTGAGTATGGTGGCCACTTTTATGCATTAACTGACCCATAAAACGCGTTAGTGTGTAACACATGCTAGAAAACCGACATGAACGTGGACAAGAAAACATTGATAATAGATGCCACGTTTCCGTGGAGCCGTCGTTGGTAGGCTTATCCGATTGAATTGTGAGCTCGGTGGGGGACCCTTAGCGGAGTTAAAGCTGTAAACAACTTTCTGAGGTTTGTGAGCAAACAATCTGCGTTTTTTCTGCTTCATCAGGAAGGTGCTGCATAAGTAAGCATCTTGGTAGGTTTCATTGTATCTGACTCGTTGTTTGATAAGGTTATACAAATCCTAAAGCTGATCAGATTGGTTTACGGTATTCCAAAGTAATGACAAATTTGTTTCTGATAATGTTGCAGAGTAGTGAAAGTTTTGTTTCTGATTCTGCAGGGTAACAAAAATGGCGAGCAAAGAGACTGTGTGTGTAACTGGAGCCAGTGGCTTTATTGGGTCATGGTTTGTCAAGCTGTTGCTAGAGCGTGGCTATGATGTGAGGGGCACTGTTCAGGATCTTGGTGAGCAAGTTCATTCTTTTTCTTTTCTTTTCTTTTGATTTTTTGAAGAATTTGTTATGTTTATCTGTATAGATATTTGGATTTAGGTTTGTTCTCTAATGGTAATTGGCAGGAGATGAAAAGGAAACAAAGCACCTAGAGGCCATGGATGGAGCAAAGGAAAGGCTCAAATGGACCCGCTGAACTACGATTCTGTTGAGGCAGCCATTGATGGTTCTGTGGGAGTTTTCCATCTTGCATCTCCTTGCATTGTGGAGGAGGTCAAGGACCCAGAAGTGAGTTCTCAATTCATGATGTTTTTATGGGTTTGTGAGTCTGGGATCTTTTGTGTTTGTGAGTTTACTTGATTGTTATGACCGTGGGCTATTTATTCATTGAATGAATTCAGTCCAAACATTAATCCATTATAACTTTCATAGAAATGTATACGGCTAGCAAGCAGTCCTCGTTTGATCTTTTATTGAAATCAGAACATTTTAATTATTATAATTTTTTATGCCGTTATGATACCAAGTGGCTGTAGAAATACCACTGAGTCACCGCAAAGAAACCCCTCCAAAAATAAATGGGATAAAAGCGTTAATGATTTTTCATTACTTTATTAAGGAATGACTAGCAATTTTGGTTATGAGCACCATAGGCGAAGAAAAACTTGTGCTCCATAAGGTGTCAGGTTTGTGATTTCTGGCATTCTACGATTCTTCTATTGCTCCTTAACTCCGAAGGAGTACGTTCTTAACTAAAATGTTTTCTACTTTGTCTCATAATTTAACAGGCTTAAACACGCATAAAATAACAATTATTCAAAACTTTTGATCTAACGCAAAAAGCTAATTTTGAAACTGAAACGTTATTTTTCTATAACTGAATTGACTTGTGATCTCTGTGTTGCCGGTATGTGTTGTAAGTTGTAACTTTTTAACAAGGCCGCAAAGTATCTCACTGGACCACCCCTAGCTAGAATCCTGCTAATTTCATTGGTTATTAATTTTAACAATGACATTTCATTGCAGGCCCAGCTTTTGGATCCTGCCATCAGAGGAACCAAAAATGTTCTGCAAGCTTCCCACAAAGCTAAAGTTAAACGTGTTGTGGTGACCTTCAGTTATGCCTAGTCCAAACTGGCCTGCAGATGAAAACTGCTCGACTGATCTTGAATACTGCAAACAGCATGGGGTTAGTTCTATAACGTACCACATGAAATCCCACTATCTATAATTGTAATTATATAAATACTTTTGCTGTTTCACAGTGCCTTTTATCAAGGATTTAGAAAAGTATTTCTTTGTAGATTTGGTACCCTGCTTCAAAAACACTTGCTGAAAAGGAAACTTGGGAATTTGCAAAAGAAACTGGATTGAATGTGGTTGTCATAAATCCTGGTACTGTACCTGGTCCGATCCTGCCACCAGCAATTAATGCAAGCATGGCCATGTTTTTGACCTTACTGAAAGATACATGGCAGCAGGGTGTACTATTTTCATTTTTCATTATGCAAAGAATCTGCAAAAGACAAATAATAAACCGAAATTGAATGCCAATTCCAACATTCTTTCTAGCTGGCAACTTGGCATTCAAATGTGAATTTTTTTAATCACAACGCTAGGAACCACTTAACAATCAAATATGAAAATTTTTAAAGGTCCATCTATGATTATTTATGAGAATAGAATATATCCTACTAAATATAATGTTTTAGCTTATTACCTTTGGATTTAGTAATTTATATATTCATCCCCACTTTTTGTTGATTAATTCGTTTGTTGCTATAAATTTAGTTAGTGAAAAGATATCAACTACGTCATGTTCTGACAAGTAGTAACATGAAGAAATATAAAAGTGGGTGTTTATGAGTATTCTTAATATCCTAACGAATGAATGGAATGAGATAGGTTGCACAGAGAGTTACCAAAACTCTTATATGGGTTATGTGCATGTAAGCGATGTTGTTGAAGGACATATTATACTGTATGAGAATTATTTGGCCACAAAAAGGCATCTTTGTGTGGAAGCAACAACACATTGGAGTGACTTCGCTGATACAGTTGCAAGGTTGTATCCAGAATTTAAAATTCACAAGGAAGTTATCTTTTGAACACTTTTCTTTTCTGCAAACTGAATCTGTGAGAGATGTCCCAGAGTGGTGGTTCTCTTGGGCTCTCCCCATGGTTTGGGGGCCATGGAACACTTTGAGGCGCCCTCGGGTGACTCTCAAGTGTTAGAAAACCCACCTTGGCTTGGCGGTACCAAGCTAGCAACAAGACAGCCTCCTATTGTAACTCTCTTCTAAGTCATCTTCATTCTCCCTTCACTCTACATGGCCCTGATTCTACGGCGGTTGTAGATATGTAGGTAGCCAAGACTAGATAGTTTTGGTGTGGTGTCAGGCCACACCTTGTACTAGATCGTGAGGGATCTGGGGGTGAGGCACCTTCCCTTGTAGGTGTATCATTTTCCCTCCCACCGATGTTGTCTACAAGGTTGTGTATGTGCTTGTTTGCATGGTCCTCGTTTTGGAGTTGGTTACCCTCCATGAGGTGCGTTCCCATATATGTTAAGAAACTGTGATTCTGCTTGCACTCACTTGTGAGTTGCTGGCTCGCTAGAGGTGTATTCCCTAGGTCTTCCGCCCTAGATCCATTGGATCTTAGGGAATTCTTTAGGGTGTCGAACAACGTTGGGGCATCGTTGTTACAGATGGTATCAGAGCATTTTGAAATTGTGTTGCGATATGCATGTTCTCTTTGGTTGTGTTACTCCATTGAGGTTGTTCGATTAATGGTCCCTTCGGATTGATACCTAGGTGATCTAGGATCATATCCTTATGTATTCTTGAAGAGTTTCCTGATGGCAATGTTCTACGCTCTTCATGAGGGGACAAATGTTAAATTGTAAGCAACTAATGTATGTTGCTCACCTTGAGGATGTTAACGGTTGCGTTGTGGTGATGTCCTCCACTTGTTTACTTGTGGTTGGACTAGTTGTGATTGTATGTGATATGGTCGAGAGGAGTTCTATTGGCAACTTAGGAATTTTGTTGCTCAAAGATCTCTCATCTCAGGTCTCTAATGATTCATCTGGGATGAATCGGACCAAGTCTCCACTTCGGTTTCCACCCAGATGACATGTTTTGAGATGGCACTTGGTGAATTGTACAAGATAGGATATCCTTGCACTCCCACTCACCCTAGATACAGTGAGTATGGGAAAATACAGATTGGGACAAGATGGTTCCCAAGTACCTCAGGATGGAGGTCCTTCAGACATGTGCTCTTGGTGAGCCTTGTTCTAGGTGGATTAAGACCGTTGCTGGTAGACTTCGTACACTCGTGTTTGCGATTGTATGTTTGTCTATTTATGTATGCGTGTCTTCTTGGTTGCGCTTTCAAATTCTACATGTGTGTTATGTTCGTCATGTCTATCGTTCGTAACGCAAGGCTTGGTGTTCTACGCAATATGATGACTTATTGTGGGGAACGTTGAGGATGCATTTTGAGGCCGTTTGTGCCATCCCAAAGCCAAATGTTTGTTGTCTTATCTAACAACTTCTTGTGTGTGAGGCATGATTTCCCTTGTTGTTGATCTTTGCGAGTTGTGCTCTCTTGTTTGAGTTGGTTGTGTTGCCTTTGGGATTGTAGCATCACTCTTTTGATTGGTGACATTTCTTGGTTACTTTGATTTGAGGACTACTGGTGTGGCTCATCCTATGGTTGGTTCTTGTTGAGGCCGCACCTCTTTTGATGAGAGTCTTTCTTGTGGATGCATCCTCCGTGATGTTGCTCGTCATTGTGAGAATTGGTTTTATGCGGACTTGTTGTTGGATAGACCTCGGTCTTCCACCTTATTTTTGGGTTGAGATGATGATTCTCTATTGCCCATGACTCATATGATTGTGCTGATCATATCCTGCTAACTTCTATGTTTTTGAGCTTTTGTCTCAGTGTTTGCAAGCAACACAAGTACAAAGATGCAGCCATTGGTGACCTCAATTGATTCTGTGAGCACTATGTCTATGGGGAAGATATGTGCTCTTAAGACCTTCATGAATTGATTATTTGGTCTTAGAATCCCAACATTGGGTTGTGGATTTATCAGTAGCTTGGTTGTGATGGATTAGCAGGTACATTATGATTTGTTTGCCTCTCTTTGCTAGGTGAGCACTAACAAAGGATGGTGATCTGTCCTAGACCGTACAGATATTGGGTTATTAGATGGCATGAAATGGTATCCTTGGCCATGCCAGATACTGATGGCCCAGGAGTGGCCAATGCATTGAGGTCTCACTATGGCAAGGTGGTGGATACTTAGTTGGCGTGTTTTGTTATTCAATTGTTGCGTTCGTGTCCCGAATCGTTTTCGTTTGATGGCAGTTGTGTTGTGGGTTCAGTGCGACGGTCGATCATGTACATTTTGAGATAGCGATGCAGTGATAGATGATCATTTATGCTTCGTGATAGAGACAGGTTTTTCTCAAAACAGCATGCTTCTTTTGTGGTATGCTCTTGGTGGCTTAAATCCTTTAGCCTAGGATGGGCTTGGGTAGTTCGTCCTATAGCCTTTTAGGCTTGGGTAGCATTCCCAAATACCATGTATGTTCCCATATAAATGTATTCCTATCCTCAGGTGTGTGAAATGTATCCTTGTGATATTCTCAATTCAATTGTATGCACTCAAAAGTGCTAGATGTATTACCCTATTTGACTCAGTTGTCTCCTGGTTGTAGGCCTATGCCACACCCTGTGACAAGGCCAAGCTTGATGTATGGTGTTTTTCCTGGTGCTTGTTTTGAAGCACCCTTGCTATATTTTGTAAAATGGCCTTTGTGCCTTGATGTATAATTCTGTTGAAAACCTCATGGGAAATTCTTTAGTTGCGATACGGTGTTATAACAAATGAACTAGGGCATGTCCTTGCCCATTGTGCTCTTGAACTGGTGCCATGTGTTCTTGGTGATGTTGGCATGCCTGGATGGGTTGTGCTTTGGTGAATGTCCTTGAGACAGGACAAATCTTGGGAACACTTTCTCTTGTGTCCCTGGACTGGCAAAGATCTTTTCCCACAGATGATGATCGATGGTGGTATGTAGCCTGAAATACAAACAAATTGGTTTGATGTGCTTTTTCTTGATAACGGGTGGTTCACTGTGGCCATGTGAATTACAATGGTAGATTGAAATTCAAATCAATGTAATGTTGCGATGTCTAGCGGTGGAGTAGAGTTGAGTTCTGGGTATTGGCACCTAGACTTGCTCTTCCATGTTGGATGCAATCATGAAGCAGTTATGCAAATGTTGGGATGGTGGTCCATCCTTGAATAAATGACGTTACAAATACAGAAATTGTGATTTCTCTCAGTGGCCTTGCTTGGTGGGCTTGAATGTGCTCAAAACACTTACGCTCTCATGATTGGGGGCTTCTAATGATTTGTGCATGTTGGTGGGCTCTCGTGACTAGTTGCTTTTGGTGTTTTGGAGGGCTATGATGTGCTCTCATGGCTTGGGACTTATTGGTACTTTCGTGGTCTATGGTGTGATTCCATGATAGGGGACTCATTGTGTCTAATAGGCTATGGTGTCTTGCTAAATTTTCCCATGTACTCTGTCCCTTATATACACTAATGTATCACATAGTCCCTCCCTAATGTATTGTCCCATGTCTCTGGTGTAATGTTAATTCATGTTGGTGTTCTCACCTCCTTGGTGGGATAGCAGAGTTGAGCATGATATTACTTGGTGAATCTTTAATTCTATGAAGGGTTATTCTCCATTCCGATGGATGTCCTCAGTTCCTAAAATAATGAGGCAAGTGGTATTGAGACGGTTGTCTCCTATTTGGGACCTAGAAGCAATTAATGTTTGGGACTTGTTCCTAGCAATTGCCCCATGTTTGTGAACTCTTGGGGTTTGTTTTCAGAGACAAGATGTTGTTACCTAGGTAAAATTCAGGCAACCTCCTTTGGGAGGCCACGCTATTGATGTTCCTTCTTGTAAGCAAGGCATGATCCTATGTACTTATTCAGCTTTTGGGGGCTTCAAAGGAGCTTCTTTGTTGGCATTCTCTGGTAGACCATCCTTATTGTAAACCCTTTGGGGGTGAATCGTGTTGTGTTTTGAATTGTAACAGATGTTGGTGAAGCCCATTCCATGTAAAACTATCTTGAGGACCCAGTCCTCCTATGGGAAAAATGTTGTTGTTGACTCATGTCTATTGTTTGGGTTGAATGAATAGGTAGTGGTGCAACCTTGTCCACCACAATTGATGTAAATGGGCTTGACTGATGATGAGTGGCGAGGTATCCCTACACTCAACCATATGAATATGAGCGTTACACGCGTGATCCGGTCGAACTCCACAGACTAAGTGCCTACACGCCTTATGGAACACTTAAGGTTAATCATTCATCATCTTCCTAGACTTACTTGTATTTGTTACGGTTGTATGGTTAAGTAAGTATGAGGTATATGATTTTTATATCTTTTTTGTTTTATCTCATATGTTGAAGATGTACTAACCTAAATTGTCGGTGTAAGGCTGGAAGGGAAATAGTCACCGAGAGATCATCGGGCAGACACAGCTGACCCTACCTTCGCCCGAGGACAAGCTGGAAAAGTAAACGAAGATAGAGTGCCTTGGATGGTCTACACACAAATCAACCAAGGACTTCCCCAAGTGTAAGCTACGGCTAGTGCTGGGGTTATCGTAAATGATGTCTTAAAACGTGTAAATGCGCATAAAATGTAAACATGAGCTGTAAGACGTAAGACGTAAATATGAATGTAAGGCATAAAAAAAACGTAAACTATAAACTGAACGTAAATTGAATGTAACCAGAAATGTAAATAGAACGTAAAACAGAAAACGGAAATAATGTTTGGTTGACAGAATGGAAATAATGTATTGCTTATAAAATATGTGCATCAGTCAAAGCGTAGCTGTGTGTAGATGGCAGGTCGAACACCTAGCCCTGGGGTGATCTAACGTGATGATCTGATGATGTGATGTGATGAATGTGAGAAATGCTTAGATGCCAACAATCAGGTGTGCTGAGCGCCCAAGGATTGCAAGTTTTGTACTTTCTCAGAATTGTCCATGTCCCCAATTGCCAACCACGATTTATGTGAATTGACAGGGTATTTATAGGGTTGGGCCAGGCTTAGGCACGGAATTCAAGAATGGAATCAATAGCTGGGAGATGAGAGGAAAGTGGATCTAGTGACATGTGTCCAATGGACAGTTGTGCTCGGGTTGGATGCGTGCTGGCAAGAGTTGGATGTGTGTCGGACAGTTGTGCATGAGTTGGATGTGTGTCGGCAAGCTACATTCTTGACCAGGTACATTACATTTTACAATTTATGGGTTATTCAAGCCCATGAAAGTACATTTAATTTAGACGTGAGGGCTTGAGATGCCCACACATGTGGATTTACAATGAAATGTACAACAAGAGAAATTCGACCCCTGCTCGCTTGACCATGGACCGACCGCTCAAGGATGTCAAGATGTTGATTTGAGGCTGTTCAAGGCATCTCTATTTGACCAAGGCTTCCAACATGAGTTTTATGGACTTCCACGTGTCTTCAACATGCGTTTGAAGCATCTTTGTACAAGTGTGACTAGAAGTCATGCTACAGTCACATTGGGCAGTCATGCTAGGCGTGACCTGAGCGTGAGGTGAGAAAAAAATGCAATTTTTGACACCAAATTTGGAATTTTTTAAAGCCTATATTGTTGCCTACCTATGTGTGATTTGGATATGGAAATTTGAGCTTGAAAATGTCTGATTTGAAATCATTTTGGGTAGGTCACGCTGCAGTGTGACCACAGCGTGACCAACAGCATGACCTACAGAAACCCATGAAAACCTACAAATTTTGAGCTGAAATATGGAATTTATGAAGGCTGGGACCCATAGTTATCAATAGTGGACCCTGAGGATGACTTGCACGCTTGAAATCAAGTTATTTTGACTCAGTTTTAAGGCTCTAAATGTTGGTCACGCTGTGGTTACGCCCAGCATGATTGCCTAGCGTGACCTCAGAAACTTGCAATTTTGAGCCGAAATCTGGAATTTTTGAAGGCTGGGACCCATAGTTATCAATAGTGGACCCTGAGGATGACTTGCACCCTTGAAATCGAGTCGTTTTCACTCAGTTTTAAGGCTCTAAAAGTTGGTCACGCTGTGGTCACGCCCGGTATGACTGCCCAGCGTGACCTGCAGTGTGACCTCAAAACTTGCAATTTTGAGCTAAAATCTGAAATTTCTAAAGGCTAGGACCCATAATTATCAATATTGGACCCTGAGGATGACTTGCACCCTTGAAATCAAGTCATTTTGGCTCAGTTTTGGGGCTCCCAGAGTTGGTCACGCTGTGGTCATGCCTAGCATGACTGCCCAGCGTGACCTACAGTGTGACCTCAAAAACTTGCAATTTTGAGCTGAAATCTAGAATTTTTGAAGGTTGGGACCCATAGTTATCAATAGTGGACCTTGAGGATGACTTGCACCCTTGAAATCAAGTCGTTTTGGCTTAGTTTTGGGGCTCCCAGAGTTGGTCACGCTGTGGTCACGCCTAGCATGACTGCCCAGCATGACCTACAATGTGACCTCAAAAACTTGCAATTTTGAGCTGAAATCTGGAATTTCTGAAGGTTGGGACCCATAGTTATCAATAGTGGACCTTGAGGACAACTTGCACCCTTGAAATCAAGTTGTTTTATCTTAGTTTTAGGGCTCCCAGAGTTGGTCACGCTATGGTCATGCCCAGTATGAATACCCAATGTGACCTACAAAAACTATGTAGTCTGGCTTGAAATTTGGACTTCTGAATGCTAAGACTTGGAGTGGACATCAGCAGCTCTTGAGGATGGCTTGCACCCTCAGATTTGGACCACTTTTTATTTGATTTTGAAACTGTTGGAGTTGCTTATGCTAAGGGCAAGCTAGCTTAACAGTGTGATCAAGCTGGCTTGAGCAACCTGGACTTGAGTTTCATGCCTTAGTCAAAATTTTCCTCTTGAATGCTTGAAAGGGCTTGAGTTGTTCTTGTTTCAAAGTGTTAGGCCAAAATTAGTGGTGTTTCATTGGCCTCTCTTTGTTGATGTCTGGAGGAATCCACCCGAGAGGCGTCGACAAAGAAGTGCAAAACACCATGAACAACAAAGCATCAAACATTAACCGTTGGCCCTTGGCCGGGTGTCATCACACCATTTTCAGAAGTACATGGGATTGAGCGAATGTGGTTCAAGATGTCGGAGAATTGGTTGTAACCAGGGGAAGCCAAGAGTTGATGAAGGGTTATGATTGCTGCTGGGATTATGGGAGAGGAATGCTCTCATGTGAATGAGTTATATCTTTGGTCCTTGTCCATAGCTAGTGTTCAGTAGACTCGGAACCAAGAAATGGGAAGTGCATTTTTTGGAGAAACGGGACCCTTATAGAGTGTTTGTGGGGCCCATTGTAAACACCCAAAGCCACGCAATGGTGTACAACATGGTCTCTTTGAGACACAAGTGTCATTGTTTTTCAAGACAATTGCCTTCTCACCTGGGGCTTGTATGAGAATAGCCAATAGTCTTTTGTTTATGATGTCAATGGGGTCATGAAGACCTTTTTCGTGCATTTTGTTTTTTGACCTTTTTTTGTTCTTTTTCCTTTTTGTTTTTCTTATTTGTTTCTTCTTTTATTTTGGTTTTGCCTTTCTTTATCTTTCTTTTTCTTTTATTTTTCTTTTTCTTGCTTTAAGTGATATGCTCGTGTTTGAGTGCTTGCATTTTATGTCATGCATTGTGTACTATGTTTTGCGTTGCAACTACTTAGGGAGTTACAGTGTGCAATAGTGTATCAAGAGTGTTGAGCTAAGTGGAATGCATTTGGGGGTATAACTAAGTAGGATAATTGGGCCATGATAGGGGAAATAGGGCATGCATCAGGAGTTGGGAATGTACTCATGAATGGATTGATTAACCCAGTTACATGCGTTAGGAAAAATTTGATACCTTGTTGTCATGATGAAGTGCATCTATGCACGAACGCCTTAGAGATGTCATCCTGCAAACACAACTCCAAGAAAACAAGAAAACCACAAATGAAACAGTTAGCTAAACACTTTAAACAAGGAGATGGAGTCATTGCGTGCAATTTTCAAAGCAGACAGAATCATGAACAGCATTAGCTTCATTAGGGTCCATGAGATGAATCATGTAGCAAGTCCTTGTGGAACATGAAAAGCCAATTGCAATGACATATCTTTTCAAGTTTTTGCCTGGTCGTCAATGATGTTGCCAGTTTATAGTCTTAGCGGACTGTTGCGGATTAGTTTCACGTCATAACCCCTTGGATGACACTAGTTTAGCATCGTAGTGGACAATGCATTGCTAGTTTATAGTCATAGCAGACTATGAAGAGGGAAAACTAGTTTATAGTCTTAGTGGACTCTGGATGCTAGTTTCATGTCATGGTAGATGGATGTAGCAGTTTAGTGTTATACTGGATAGAGCTTTGTGGTATTAATTTTAAGTCATGATGCTAGGACTACTCTGTGGTATCAGTTTTAAGTCATGATTCCAAGACTACTCTGTGGTATCAGTTTTAAGTCATGATACCAGGACTACTCTGTGGTATCAGTTTTAAGTCATGATGCTAGGACTACTCTGTGGTATAAGTTTTAATTCATGATGCCAGGACTACTCTGTGCCAGTTTATAGTCATAGCGGACTGATGCTTACCTTGCTTGTGTAAAGTGTGATGCTACATGCATGGTCATGCTACGTGCCTGCAAGATCTTGCAAAAATCAACTAGGAAGTAAACAACATCAAGCAACACCTTCCGTACATAGAGTTAGAATGTACGAATGAAAGAAAAGCAATGCAAAAAGTGATAGTTTTAGGTTGTTCTGGGCCGTATGCTAGTTTAAGGCCTTTTTGGGCCATGTGTTTTTGTGGTTTTATGTTTGATGTTTTTCAAATGAAATGTGTAAACTAAGTTGAAAAATGTATAAAAAAAGAAAAATGCGTGATCTAAGTGAGCAGGCAAAATGTAAACGCATAGGCTAGTGCAATGTAAACAAAAGTCAAAAATGTATGTCAAAGGGGTAGGCAGAAGGTAGGCAAGCATCTAGCACATTTTCAGCCAAGGGAGAGTCTTGGTCATGTAGTTGCTTCCTAACTAGGCATAGATTAGGGAGTATGCAAGGTTTAGGATCCTCTGGGGGGCTATTGGCTTCAACCACTTATTCGAGTGTGTTAGCCTTAAGCGTTGCGTTGGTTGTCATAGGTGTACCATTAAGAAACTCTTCTTTCAAAACTTGCACCATGTTTATGTCGTGGATAGTCGAAGAGGAAACATTATCACCATGGATGATAACTTGACTACCTTCGTATGGAAGGTGGATTTCTTGGTGGATGGGAGAGGAGATGGTCCTTAGTTGAGCTAGCTAAGGCTTGCCTAGAATCATGTTGAAACCTAGCATCTCCTCTATGACAGTGAAATCTACACTAGTGGGGAATTGCTCTCCTGCTACAAAGGCTAAGTTGATTGTACCCTTGACTGTGACATGTGATCCATTAAAGGATTTTAGACATGTGGTTTTGGTTGGCTTGATTTCATCTGCTAGGCCTAGCTTGTCGATGATGGAGTACAAGACTACGTTCGTTGTTGCACCATCGTCAACATGCACCCTCGTTGTTGCACCCAATTCTTGTGGTGTGGGAGGCACCATTGTTGCAAGGATTGATGCCTCATTTGTAGGGATGTCCTCCATAACAGGAATGGAGGCTAAGACCTGGGCCAATGCTTGGCAGTGAGTAGATGAGGTCTTGACCAGGTCATATAAGCTAAATGTTGTGTTATTTTGCTTGAGCATTTGCTTTACCTGGGTTAGTGTAGCTATGAAGTCTTTGTCATTAGCTGTTGTGTTGGCTTTGACTTCCTCTGTGAAGCTTGAGAGACAAACCTCTCAGGAGGGGGACTTAGGGTTGGTTTGCTTGCGGTAGGGACCCCAGTGTTTAGTTGTTGTTTACTAGTTTTGGCCTTTGCTTTGGCCATGGGAGTTGCAAGGTGCTCATTTGTCCTCTTGTGTTCCCATTTGGTGGGCCTACCTGGGTTGCTAGTGGTGTTAACCCTTGGAGGAGGAGGGATCGAGATGATGCCCACTGTTGGGCTTCGGGTAGGTGAGGGGCCATCTCGTTGTGGCACTCTTATGACGANCTTAGCAACAAAAACCACTAAGCAACCTTTCGTCATAAGAGTGCCACAACGAGATGGCCCCTCACCTACCCGAAGCCCAACAGTGGGCATCATCTCGATCCCTCCTCCTCCAAGGGTTAACACCACTAGCAACCCAGGTAGGCCCACCAAATGGGAACACAAGAGGACAAATGAGCACCTTGCAACTCCCATGGCCAAAGCAAAGGCCAAAACTNCTTCCTTAGTAGCTTGCAGTACCTATCATGTCTTTGGCGGGTAATCTCTGACACATGTTTGTGTTGGATTTGCCCAGCTTTCAAGAGTTGCTCCAATAGTTGAGAGGGTTGCATCGGTAGTGGTGTATACTTTGAGTGGTCCTTGCGCTAAAAGTTGGGCTTTGGGGTGGCCCCTGCTGATGTAGGTGAGTTGGCACCAAAGTTGGCGGCTTTGTTAGCTGGGGCTTTAGGTTTCTTAGCTTTTGGACCCCAGTTGATTACTTTTGTGATTACGGCTACTGTTGCCTCGATTGTGTTTTGCTTATGAGTATGTTGGTTTTTGTAGGCCACATAAGTTGGGTCATTGCTTCATTGTGCTGCCTCTTCTATGTCTTTAATTTGTACAAATGCCTGACTCAAAGTACGGGGTTTTAGATAATAAAGCTTCGATTTAATGAAGTCATTTGCGGCTGCCTTAAGAATGGTAAGCAGATATGTTTCAGGAATAGGTTCATGAAGTTCATTCAGGGTGGCACTCCATCTTTGGATAAATTTCTGTGCTGTCTCTAAAGGTGCTTGTTTAATTTGAATCAAGCTATCTAACATGGCTTCAGATTTTAGATTGTATTTGAAACGGGTGACAAACTGGTGCAACAAATCCTCCAGAGAAGATATAGAGCTACGGGGTAAGACTCGGTACCAGTCTAAGGCTCTTCCTATTAAGGACATAGCAAACACATGCAGAATTACATGGGGCCATGCCTAAAGAAAAAGAATTTCGGTTTGGAATGTCACTAGGTGGGCATTTGGGTCTCCCTCTCCATTGTACTTAGTCAACTAAGGTAACGAGACTCCCTTTGGCAAGGTTAAGGGTGGAACTGAGCGGTCAATTGGGTCATCTTAATAGAAATCTAGTACTTTGAATTCCTCATTGTTCAAAGTTTTAAGGCGTTTTAATTCCTCTGCCAAAGAATGCATCATTTTTTGTGTGTCTGCCCATTCTTGGGCAGTAGGCAAACCAATGGATTGAGCGGATTGTGAATGATAATGATTTAATTGTTGCATTGTTTGTGGAAAGAGAGGTATTTGGGCTAACATTTGTTGTGGTGGGATGGTATTTGAAACTGAGACTACCAGTGGAACCCACTGCCCAGCCACAGGTTGTGAGATAACACCCTGAACGTGTTGGGTTGGAGTAATTAATGGTGATCCATGGATCTGCACCTGAGGTATGTAATGGATGGATGTAGAAGCTGGTATGACCGATGGAATTCCAATCACTTGAGGTTGAAAAATTGACTCTGCGTTGGTTTGGGGAAGGAGTTGTTGGGACTGTACTTGTGCATCAGAGTGAATATTATTGAGTATGAAGAAGATAGGAATGGAAGTAGGTACCTCTTGTCGAGAAACTGGTGCTTGAGTGTTTGTGGATGAAGGAGGAAGCATAGTTTCTTCCAGGAAAGGGTGGAACAATGGGTTCGTGTAGGCATGGGGACTAACAGTATGGTAGGAATCTCCATGTTCAGATTGTGCTGCAAAATCATCTTCCTCATCTTGAGGCTCTATTGGCGGTAGCTGTAAGGCTTGACTTCTAGCCATAAGAAGCTGGGATATGAGTTTATGATGGTTTTTAGATAGTGGGATTATGTCAAATGCTGAAGGGATGAACTCACATCCTCCTTTGTGTATAAATTCGTATTCTCGTTTTGCTTCCCTTTCCGTATAGTCGATAGGTTGGTTGGCTTGGATTTTAACACATATGAAGTTGTACTGTTCGTGTGTAAGAGTGGCATAGGTAGGGTCTTTGCCTTGTATCCTAAGTGACTAGCATGTAGGGCCTTAAGGGTTTACCTATTCAATGATAGTTATGGATTCCGTATCAGTCACAAGGTTCAAAGTTTCAGCGATTGGTAGTGTTACTGGGTTGATTTGGAAGGATTCCATGATGAACATGAGCAGACTGGCCTGGATGAATGGGGTTGGATTACAAGCAGTTGCACCATGACCAGCATGATAAAAACACATTGTGACCAAATCGATCAAACCACAGCGTGACCAATAGGGACAAGCTCAGCGTGACCAACATGACAAGCTCAACGTGACCAACAGGGACAAGCTCAACATGACCAACAAGGACAAGCTTAGTGTGACCAATAGGACAAGCTCAGCGTGCCCAACAGGACAAGCTCAGCATGACCAATAGGACAAGCTCAGCATGACCAACAGGGACAAGATCAGCATGACCAACAAGACAAGCTTAGCATGACCAACAGGGACAAGCTCAGCATGACCAATAGGGACAAGCTCAGCGTGACCAACAGGACAAGCTCAACGTGACCAACAAGGATAGGAGACTCATAGGATAAGATGAAAATGTTTTGACAGGTAGCATGATCTATGTTTTAATAATGGCAAATCAGGCCCTCCTTCTAGCACCAAAAACTGTACTGACCTAAATCGTCGATGTAAGGCTGGAAGGGAAACAGACACTGAGAGATCATTGGGCAGACACAGCTAACCCTACCTTCGCTCGAGGACAAGTTGGAAAAGTAAACGAATGCAAAGTACCTTGGATGGTCTGCACGCAAATCAACCAAGGACTTCCCCGAGTGTAAGCAACGACTAGTGCTAGGGTTATCATAAATGATGTCTTAAAATGTGTAAATGTGCATAAAATATAAACATGAGCCATAAGATGTAAGACGTAAATGTGAATGTAAGGCGTAAACAAAACGTAAACTATAAATTGAACGTAAACTGAATGTAAGCAGAAATGTAAATAGAATGTAAAACAGAAAGCAGAAATAATGTTTGGTTGGCATAATGGAAATAATGTATTCCTTAGAAAAGATGTGCACAGGTCAAAGCGTAGCTGCGTGTAGATGGTAGGTTGAACGTCTGGCCTCAGGGTGATCTAACGTGTTGATGTGATGATGTGATGTGATGAATGTGAGAAATGCTTGGATGCCAACAATCAGGTGTGCCGAGCATCCAAGGATTGCAAGTTCTGTACTTTCTCAGAATTGCCCATGTACCCAATTACCAACCCTGATTTATGTGAATTGATAAGGTATTTATAGGGTTGGGCTAGGCTTGGGCATGGAATTCAAGAATGGAATTAATGGCTGGGAGATGAGAGGAAAGCAAATTTGGTGACATGTGTCCAATGGACAGTTGTGCTTGGATTGGATGCATGCTGGCGAGAGTTGGATGTGTGTTGGATAGTTGTGCATGAGTTGGATGTGTGTTGACAAGCTACATTCTTGACTAGGTACATTGCATTTTACAATTTATGGGTTATTCAAGCCCATGAAAGTACATTTAATTTAAACATGAGGGCTTGACATGTCCACACATGTGGATTTACAATGAAATGTACAACAAGAGAAATTCGACCCCCGCTCACTTGACCATGGACCAATCGCTCAAGGATGTCGAGATGTCGGTTTGAGGCTATTCAAGACATCTCTATTTGACCAGGGCTTCCAACATGAGTTGTCTGGGCTTCCATGTGTCTTTAGCATGTGTTTGAAGTATCTTTGTGCAAGTGTAACTGGAAGTCATGCTACAGTCACATTGGGAAGTCATGCTGGGCGTGACCCTAGCGTGACCTAAGCATGAGGTGAGAAAAAAAATGCAATTTTTGATACCAAATTTGGAATTTTTTTGGAAGCCTGTACTACTGCCTACCTGTGTGTGATCTGGATCTGGAAATTTGAGCTTGAAAATGTCTGATTTGGAATCATTTTGGCTAGGTCATGCTGCAGCGTGACCACAGCGTGACCAACAGCATGACCTGCAGAGACCCATGAAAACTTGCAAATTTTGAGCTAAAATCTAGAATTTTTGAAGGCTGGGACCCATAGTTATCAATAATGGACCCTAAGGATGACTTGCACGCTTGAAATTGAGTCATTTTAACTTAGTTTTGAGGCTCTAAAAGTTGGTCATGCTATGGTCACGCCTAACATCATTGCCCAGCATGACCTGCAGTGTGACCTCAAGAACCTACAAATTTTGAGCTGAAATCTAGAATTTCTAAAGGCTGGGACCCATAGTTATCAATAGTGGACCTTGAGGATGACTTGCATGCTTGAAATCGAGTCATTTTGACTCAGTTTTGAGGCTCTAAAAGTTGATCACGCTGTGGTCACGCCTAGCATGATTGCCCAACGTGACTTGCAATGTGACCTGCAGTGTGACCTCAAAAACTTGCAATTTTGAGTTAAAATTTGGAATTTTTGAAGGCTGGGACCCATAGTTATCAATAGTGGACCCTAAGGATGACTTGCACCCTTGAAATCAAGTCATTTTGGCTCAGTTTTGGGGCTCCCAGAGTTGGTCACGCTATGGTCCTTCCCAGCATGACTGCCTAGTGTGACCTTAAAAACTTGCAATTTTGAGCTGAAATCTAGATTTCTGAAGGCTAGGACCCATAGTTATCAATAGTGGATCCTGAGGATGACTTACACCCTTGAAATCAAGTCATTTTGGCTCAGTTTTGGGGCTCCTAGTGTTGGTCACACTGTGGTCACGCCTAGCATGACTACCCAACGTGACCTACAAAAACTATGTAGTCTGGCTTGAAATTTGGACTTCTGAATGCTAAGACTTGGAGTGGACATCAGCAGCTCTTGAGGATGGCTTGCACCATCAGATTTGGACCACTTTTTATTTAATTTTGAAACTGTTGGAGCTGCTTACGTTGAGGGCAAGCGAGCTTAACAGTGTGATCAAGCTGGCTTGAGCAACCTGGACTTGAGTTTCATGCCTTAGTCAAATTTTGCCTCCCGAATGCTTGAAAGGGCTTGAGTTGTTCTTGTTTCAAAGTGTTAGGCCAAAATTAGTGGTGTTTCAGACAAGGTGAAGAGTGAAGAGACTAATTAACTAACTTTAACTAACTAAGTAAACCTTAATTAACCTAGCATCAGCATCCGTTCCCACTTACCATTCACACCCTGAACCAATGCAACCTTGGTTACCAAACACTAGTCATTGCTAGGATCACCAAGCGTAACGCACATGCTCGAAGCGGTCGTATTGAATGCACTTAACTATGGGAGAAGGGTTGAGAAAGAATTACCCGACTAATAAAGCATTTAAACAATAAACAATAAATAATAGTAAATAAAGTTCTATTTAGCCTATTTAGCTTAGTCCATGCACTGCAAGGTTTATCCAAGAAGTTCGTCTTTATTTCCATACACAAACTTGTGTTTAGGTACAATATTTGCTCGAATAAAGATCCGTTCACTTTGGAGCTCCTACTGTGGGCACATGGAAATTATTCTATCTCTGGAGAGGTAAAACTGCCAGAGTTTTGCTACGGTCTATGCCTAGAATTAGAAACAAGGGAGAGCTGCCTCTTATTTATAGACTTGGCGGTGCACCACGATATCGTTTATGCGATATTGCGGGGGACGACACGATATCGCATGGGATGCAATATCGCGGCCCATGTGATATCACATCCCATCATACCCCCATAACTAAATAAAAACTCATCATCGAGTTCCTTACAAAACATTGTGAAGTATGGGATTATTAACTCAAAATGGAACTAATGGGATGACATGTGAACAGATCATCATTACAAGACAAGACAAAACTAGTATTCATGACAACAAGAGTGAACACCTTATACATTTGACATCAGTCCTTATTTGGCAGTTGAGAGAGAAAGAGAGAGAGAAATTTTGCTGCCGCCAACACCAAGATTGCACCTTTTGTTGTCTATCCATAAGCACACCATCCATCTTGTTCTTTGCATAGATGCTTTAGCACCGATCCATTCCAAGTGTTCCCTCCAGATCTAATCCGTTGTTGTACAATTGCCATCTGCACACATAACATAGTCTTTATATTAGCAAGGGTAAATGAATCATAATGCAATTGATACCTTGCTTCGGTGAAAGGTCCATTGGCTGAGTTGTGGCATGGCTGATACAAATATGGAGATATATGTATGGTGACTACTGAAGATGTAGGGTTTAGGAGAAAATTGAAAAAATTTGGGTCTAGACCCCCATGACTAAGAGCGAACCTTCGGTAGTGATAGAATGGAGAAAGAATAAAGAACAAGAAAGATGGAGAAAGCAACAACTATATTGTCAATAAACTAGATGTCAAGATGGAAATGAACATAATAGAGTTAATTGCAAATTGTTAAGGGAAATAATTTAACTGGTGCATCAAATAGGAATGTCAGTGGGTGCTCTCCAAAGTAAGCTCATGCCCTTAATGCCCTGAAAAATCCACATTCAAAGAGTCTGTAGGCTCTGGGAATGTCATTTGGAACAAGAGTTAAATTCTTAACCACAAGAATTTACCACAAAGAAAACAATGCATCCAGCAAAATATACACTAATGATACAACTGACAATGAGGTGAACAATGGAGAGAAGGGTGGAAAGGAGAGAATGGAATGGAATCTCGAGAATAAGGTTGTGAACAGCCCTTTGTGTGTTGCATGATTAATGTGACTTAGTAAATCCCATTCCAAGTTCAGCCTCAAACCAACCACATCCAGTGACTTCACATTAATGTATTCAGCCAATCCATCCACTTGAAGTAACAAGAATGCCTTCACCAAAGAGCCACCACCATTCTGATGAAACAAAAGATGAGGAGAGAATGGGAAGCGAGAAGGGCCTTAGTTAGAGGGAACATTTTTTATATTTAGTTCCATAACCAGTTTTTGTAGCCTAGATGATTATTTCGTCTAAGGGGTGTGCTTTGAATTCTCACTATTTTTTTTTTGTTTTATGCATTTATACATGAGAACCATACCATGCAAAGACTTTGTTATTTTTATTAGCTCAGCTTCCCGATAATTGGGTAATGTCGAAATGGTAAGAAAACTCAAGAAGAAAACATCCAAGCACCCAAGAGAATGGCCAATACAAAAGCATCAAGTTCCCTTGAAGTCACACCCTTTTCAATCCTTGAGTCCTTCCTTAGTTTGAGAAATGCCCAGTCATCGATTCGTTATAGTTCTTATTATAGAAAGGGACTGTACATTTCCAAGCCAAGAGAGATCATAGAAACTTGTGGATGAATGGATGAAGTGGACTCATTGCCTGCCATATCAAAAGAACCATACCTGAGTATCAACATCGTAACTTTAAGGTAAAAACCAAACATTAGCAATCAATAGAAAAATAGTTCATACCATCATGAAGAACACTTATTAAATGACAAACTTGACAAGATGGATAACACACACACACATACACACAAAATGGAAAAGTATGAATGATGTTGTAAAAAAAAAACAGGAAAAGTTAAATAAATTTGTAAAAAAAAATGTGCAAAACAAAAAACATGCAAAACAAAAATGTGTAAAACAAAAACTTAAAAGAACTGAAGGCCCTAATTAATTAGCATAGGTGGCCATCTCCCCCATGAATGAATGGCAAGGGAGAGATTCGAAATAATGAATTCCTATTTGAATTTCTTAGAAGCGTCCAAATTCTCCCGATTGATGTTTTTAGGTTAAGGGATGGACGTTGGTGACACTCATATTCCAATGTATCTATGCTTTCATTATGGGCATGAGTTGTTTCCCCAGTTTGTTCCATGCATGTTGGTCGGTTGCTCTTTCGATTAGCTGTCAACCACAAGGTGTCCACTTGTTGTGTGGTTGCTACATACAAGCACCTTTGTCTCAGAGTTTCTAGGGCACACCGGTTACATGTAGGAGGTGCAAAGCATTCCTCCATGTCATCACCCTCTGAGTCACTATATGTGATGCATGGAACTTTCTTCTTCTTGATGTTTCCATAAACGTTTACCTTAGATATTTCCAAGGAAATATCACGGATCCCTAGGCATGCATCTACTGTACTTAGCCATGTCCTTCCCATTATAATTGGGAAGTCCCCTTCGTTACTGTTGACTTCTATCATCAAGAAATCAGCTGGGTATGACCAACCACACATAGTGGTAACAATGTCCTCCACCAATCCCAAGGGAATGGTGATGGACTAGTCAGCCAGCTCTAGTTGAATGTTGCTCTTCTGGAGTTGGGGCAGGTTCCAGGCTTGATACATTTCTTGTGAGATTAAGTTGACTCCAAAACCTGAGTCAAGAAGAGCCTTATGAGGTTCATTCCCGATGACTTGGAGGTATATTAAAGGACTTCCAAGGTCAAAGAGTTTCCTGGGAAGGTGGCCTACCTTAATCCAGTTAGTTATGGTATGTGTTAACATAACTGTATGTGTTGAGCTTTGGTATTGATTTGAAGGGAGCTTCGAAGCCTTGTATGTTGGAGGAGCATGTACAAAATCAACCGCTTGTGGTTTTGAGAGCTTGTCTAGGCTTTTGGTTCTAAAAAAAGGTCTTCTCTTCTTTTGGTTTTCAGAACCAGTAGCGGGTTGAATGTTTACAGCTCTCATAGCATTATGTTCCTGCGGTTGAGTGGGGAGTTCCCCTTGCATTGTTGGAGCGGGTGGTATTGAAACTAACGGTGTGAGAGAGGCGGATGGATTTGGAGGATGGTATGGATGTGGAGCATCTCCCGAAGGAGAAGGAGTCCTAAAATACTCCTAAACTTGGTAGTGATGTTGTGGGGTTGTGTGACCCATGGAGTCACTTGGAGAAACTGGCTGCTGCACGTAATAGTGATAAGGATCAGGTTGCCAGTAAGGGTATTGTTGCCTAGGCTGTGGCATCCCCCATGACTATGGGTGTTGCCACTGTTGATGTTGCCCAATGGGTTGTGGTGGAGTTCCACTTGGATAGTATGTTAACAGTTGGTGAAACTACCTTGGGTTACCTTGGGAATAAGGTAGCCTTTGGGGTGCTTGTCTTCTGTTAAGTCTCGGGTTGAGTGCATACACCACAGACTCTTGTAGATGTGAGATGATTGGACAACATCCCTTAGGATGGTCATATTGGTAGATCTCACATCCACCTTCATTGTCTGTGTCCGAGTCCACAACCTCATCTGAGATGGTCATTTTTCCCTTACCCTTGTTACGTGCAAGGCCTGAATCTCTCCGCTTTTTCTTATCTTTGTCACTACTTCGTTCCTCAGATTCTTCTACGATTTTCAGGATAGTTTCAATTTTACTATCTAAGGAGCTCCATATTTCATCTACCTTAGCCGATACTTCCATTGTTAATTTCTGAATGGGCAAGGTCTTTCTATTCACCAACTCTTCGAGTGATGACTCATCATCTTCATCGTAGAATCTCACTTCCTTCTTTCGAAGGGAAGGATCACAGTTATATTCTTCTGCACTTTCTCTTTTCCATAGCTCCCCTTCTTCTTTAGCTACTTGCTCCAACAATCGATGAATTTCATGGGATCTAAGTTTGGATAATCTCCCTTAGGCATATGTCCCAAGGGTTCTCCTAGTTTCATGTCTTAGCCCATCTACGAGGTGGCGGAGTTGATCCTGTTTTGCGTAACCATGGCCCAGGCAACAATGTAGCAATGCATAGTAGCGGCCCATGGCAGCATCCAAGGGTTCATGAGTACCTTGCTTCCATCCTTGTATATGCTTACACAAGTTAGACACTCTGGAGTACGTTTGGTATTTATCATTGAACAATTCTAACATCATACTCCATCTCCTAATGGTTTCCGGCTCTAAGGACCGGTACCAGCTTTTTGCTTCCTTTATGAGTGTCCTAGGAAACAACTTTAATTTTTGCCACTCGTTTTCAATGTTCTGCAAGGTGCAGGCATTATGGAATGCCTGTAAATGATTTTGTGGATCAGCATTGTATCTCCCTTCGAAGCATGGAATATTATTCATATCTAATCTCTTGATCCGGCTATCTTTTTGATGCCTTGTTGGTATCCTAATTGCCTCCGTAATATCTTGCATACTTCAGGTGACAAGTAGGGGTTCATCATGATCATCTCTTTCATGACGTCTATGATGCCTACCTTGTTCCCTACTTTCCCTTCATTCATGCCTTGACTCTCTCAACTGCCCTCGTCCTCTTTCTCGACTCTCTCATTGAGGTCTCTCATCTTGCTTACCTCTATCCTCACCGTTATGCTCTTTATGACTATGCCTTGATGTGGAAGGAGAGGGTGAATGATGTGATGAAGTGAAAGAAGAAGGAGAACCATTTCCATGACGATGTTTCTTACCTTCTCTTCAATGACTTTGGCCCTGATTGTGATGACAATCAGAATGCCTGTCCTTGTCATGTGTTTTCATTCCCTCAGTGAACAATTGGCATTCACAGGGATCAGAACCAGGGTTTTGTATCGTGAAGCATAGGTTCTGATACCCCACCTCCTCACTATTGTTAGGAGGTAGAACATCATTTGATGGAGAACCCATTATGAGTGGTTCACCATCTCCAATTTCACTTAGGACATGCATGACCCCTTTGCCCTTCAACAATGTATGGTGGCTCTCCTGCCTCGAGTCCCTTAAACATTGTGCTGTTGTGGGATGGTAATCCCTTGTGTTAAAATCATCTATAACATACTTAGCGTATAGCTGTGTCATGCCTATCTATGCCAGAGCATGAAGAATCATGTTAGGGACTGCCCGATCTGGAGCTAACACTATGTTACCTTTCAAATCTCTCCAATGCAGTTGTTCGTCCTAATGGAGGATAAAGGTAAAATCCAGTATATACTCATCGGGATGGGTATATACCACTCAGTATTGTTGAGGAACTGGTGGATCTTGGTTATGTGTTTTAGATTGTCGACTGTCTCTTGTATGATCCCTAGGTGGTGAAGTGCTTTTGTTTGAAGAAGAAGACATTGTTATTTTATTTGGTGTGCTAATTAACTGTTATATAATTTTTTCTTGTTTAATTAACTTTAAGGGTTCGTTTAAGCGCCCAACGATGTGGATAATTTCCTATGTTCTACTTAGCCCACAAACACTTAGTCCTCGGCAATGGCGCCAATGATGAGTGGCAAGGTGCCCCTACACTCAACCATACAAATACGAGTGTTACACGCACGATCTAGTCAAACTCNACGTGCTCAAAGCGGTCGTACTGAATACACTTAACTATGGGAGAAGGGTTGAGAAAGAATTAACTGAATAATCAAGCATTTAAATAATAAACAATAAATAACAGTAAATAAAGTCCTATTTAGCCTATTTAGCTTAGTCCATGCACTGCAAGGTTTATCCAAGAAGTTCGTCTTTATTTCCATACACAAACTTGTGTTTAGGTACAATATTTGCTCGAATAAAGATCCATTCACCTTGGAGCTCCTACTGCGGGCACATGGAAATTATTCTATCTCTGGAGAGGTAAAACTGCCAGACTTTCACTATGGTCTAGGCCTAGAATTAGAAATAAGGGAGAGCCGCCTCTTATTTATAGACTTGGCGGTGCACCATGATATCGCAGACCATGCGATATTGCATCCCATCAACTGGGATGTATGAACCAAAAATCCAAATCTCCCAAAGAAGAAACAGAATTCCCTCTTGATAAAATCTTAAAGGGATGAACTACTTGGTGTCTCAAGTTGTTCTCAAGATGAAATTGAATTTGGGTAAGACTTGTGAACCCATGTCTTCCCTCAGCTGGTGATAGTTTGATGATATGGTTCTATTGGCTATATTCACTACTTGGGCATGTATTATGGGTAAGGTGTAGCTGGGCTGCTATACTTACCTATGGAAGAAATCTCCCAAAGAGGATCCTTTCTGCAAGTGCAAAATCTAATGAAAGGTGTTGATCACGAGACTAGCAGTCATTCTTGATATAGTGGGAAAATTCAAATTCTAGGAATCTCAATGTTCCTTGGAGAATTCATGATCTAGTTGCTCTTAGAGGTGACTCTATATTCTTTCTTGGACCTAGTGTTTAGAAAATGGTGCTTGTCCCATAGCTTGGAGTGGGAAGGATAGCTTGCATGTAGCAAGTTTGGTTGATCCTTCTCCATGAATGGGGTATTATGGTGTCATTCGATGTTGTGCTTACAGTTGACATGAGGTAGGTGTATGGAGGATTATCATGGCATTGGCTGCCCAATAGATCCTCCACTTGTTCTAACATTCGAGTAGGCATTCTCGATGTTGGACAATCACAAGATGTGTTGATGACAGTTGGGGCTTGTTGTATGTTAGCCTCTTGGAGAAGTTTCCAAATAGATTTTTGGATCTTCTCTCTCATTGTGGCTATGGAAAACTGTTGGATGGTGAATTGAGGTATGCGATGCTGGTGTCTGCGGACGACAAGGTCAAGCTCAAAAGATCTACCCTTGTACCTTGTTTGGAAGGGAGAACATGCTTGATTCCCTTCATACCAACTTAAACAAACGTGATGAGAAAAAATGTGCATGGTACCGATGCACGTGGAATCAGTGCTTAGATGGTTGCATTGGTGAGAGCCCATGGGTCTGGATGTGAGTAGCAGAACATGGAGTTCTGGAAAGCATGAGTTGCTTGCAGAGACATGGCTCTTCGGAGCATGTCTTCCCTCTCGGTTTGATGTTCCCAAGTCCCTCACCATGGGTAGTGGCCCTAGTAAGCCCTAAAAAAAATCAATAGGTGTTGAGATGCCATTCACAAAGGAACTTGGCAGGACTTGCGGAAGAGGAGTTGTCTTCTTGCATAAGTATGGGCTTAAGCAAGAAGATATGTCTCTAGACCCTCAAAAGGGATAGATCTAGGGGATGCCTTAGAGACATTGGCTGTTTGGGTTGGACTCTCCCACTCGTATAGAGAAGGGACGTCTTTGGGCTTCCTCCAATTTCCCTTGCATTTCATGCAAGGCATTGGATGGAAGGACGTATTAGGTGTTGGGGTTGGTACCTTCCTTCAATCCTAGCATCTAAGGAGTTTATGAATCCCCAAAGTTGATGGAGTTTTGAACCCATATAGAAGTGTACTCTTGAAGCTATCCTAGACTCCACTCCAAGGACGTCGCTTCTTTGTGCAGGGGAGCATTATGAGAGATGTCCTAGAGTGGGGGTTCTCTTGGGCTCTCCCCATGGTTCAGGGGCCATGGAACACTTTGAGGCATCCTCAAGTGACTCTTAAGTGTTAGAAAACCCACCCTAGCTTGGCGGTACCAAGCTAGTAACAGGACATCCTCCTATTGTAACTCTCTTCTAAGTCCTCTTCATTCCCCCTTCACTATGGAGAACTACATGGCCTTAATTCTACAATGGTCATATATATGTAGGCAACCAAGACTGGATAGTTTTGGTGTAGTGCCAGGCCACACCTTGTACTAGATCATGAGGGATCTAGGGATGAGGCACCTTCCCTTGTAGGTGCATCGTTTCCCCTCCCACCGATGTTGTGTGTGTTCTTGTTTGCATGGTCCTCATTTTGGAGTTGGTTACCCTCCATGAGGTGCATTTCCATATATGTTAAGAAACTATGCTTTTTCCTGCACTCACTCATGAGTTGCTGGCTCACTAGAGGTGTATTCCCCAAGTCTTCCACCCCAGATCCATTGGATCTTAGGGAATTCCTTGGGGTGCCAGACAATGTTGGGGTAGTGTTGTTATAGAATCATTATTTTTTTGAGTCAAATAATACTCTTTGGGATATAAATTCAAGAAATTTCATTTGTTTCCCTGACCACTATTTTGCTGTAATAAGGAGCAAGGAAGATCTGTGGCTTTAACGATTTAACCATCTTAATCACTTGCATCTGCAAAAACTGAAGATTTTATTGAAATGATTTTCCTGAATTTACTCCAATATCATTTGAGAAAGGACATGCTAGAAATCCAATTGAAAATATGCATTTCAACTTTGTCAGGGAATAATGACATTGATATACCAACAACTTAGGTACAAAACCTTGATGTACAAGTTCTAAGAAATACATAAGCAATCACCCAAAACCACCAGAACATCTCAATGCCCTGCTACATAACCAGTACTTAGTTGTGCCATCATCCTAAAAGCAAATGCATAAATTTTTCAAGCTATAAAAATGACATGAATTAAGAAAACATTAACATCTAGCTCTATCAAGTCAATGTACCATTGTGAGGTCCAGCTATACCAGCTCCACTTGTAAAAGAGGGAAAATGTTAGTCCAATATGTTTTAAGTAAGGATAAGCCTTAGATGTTCTGTAATCGACTTGGAGATAGACATCATTAAGCTGGAAGATAGCACACCAAAGGAATAACTGCCTTGCATAGCACATTAGGATAGAAACTCATAACATTATAATCATCACAGAGAAATGCTTTATATCATACAAGACCACACATGTCCCACCATCACCATCCCAACCAAGACATAGACTAGATACAAACCAATACTTATTGCATCAAATATACATCAGAAATAAAATCTAAGTAGCTATCAAGATTCTTGGGGGAACATAGCATCATCCTCCAAATGAAAGCTTTCACATGCATTTTCCATCAAGGACTATCAGGTCAACAACCTCACCCATCTAGGCCACATATGCTATCAAGGACTATTAGGTCAACACCCTCACCCATCTAGGCTATCTCATAAATTGCTATTGTTATAAAGGACTATCAGACTTACAACCTCACCCATCTAGGCTTCATATGCCATGAATGACTATTGGGTCATCACCCTCACCCTTGTAGGTAGTCACAACCATTGTAAGCACCATCATGACTATTGGGTTTGTACTGTAATTGTTTAGGTTATCACAGGTACCGTCAGGACTCTTAGGCTTACTTCCTTGCCATCTAGGTATCCATATCATGAGCATCATGCTATCAATAACTCTTAAGGCTCTCTCTCACCCATCTAGGCATCCATGTCACAAACATAGTTACATTCTATATCATATTACATTTATCATTCCATACATCATCATCACATGTTTGATGCAACACCCAATGACTGGACATGACATTGGTGGTGGGAGCCTGAACTATGTTTCTTGTTTCATAGTTTGGTTGATTGCATGTACTGGTTGACCTGACTATGAAACATAAAAATCCATAAAATTTCACATTTTTTCATAAACTAACCTTGAGAAAAAGGGACTCCAAGCCAGAGTCTGGGATTCTAATTTAGGACACTAAAGCAAAAAATTTTCCAAACCCAAAAGTACAGACTCAACACAAATCATAGACATTCCTCAAGTACATAAGAAATCCATAGTATCTTCCAATTTGTCATTTATTCTAGTGTGTTGTATGTGTGTGCAGTGTGGAGGCCAGATCTCAGTGATAAAAATTGGTAGGCTATTAAAGGGATGCAAAAGACTTTTTTATTGAAGGAATTGCAAGTAAAAGCTCAAACACCATATTCTATGTTGCTTTTGGTATGTGACTTGCTTTCCATCTCAGTTGAAGCTCTTTGTCAATTTATTGCTTATACCCAAAATCTCTCAAATTCAGAGCAACCCAAGTTCTCTAATGTAGTTCTTGAAAGTATAAGAGAACAAGGATGGTATTTTCAAGGTAGACATTGGCTCAAGACTTCAAATATCATAATAGAGGAGATGTAGAGAAGTCCTAAGCACATTCGGAAGTTGGTTAAACAATAGGTACTAGCAAGGTATTGGTCAAACTTAGAGGAAAAGAAAAAATTCTAGTTGGAGTACATTAGAGGTAATTTGTTAGATTCTTTGGTCTAGTATCTTACGGCTAATATCCTAATTAGACCTTGCAGTTTTATTTGCAGACTTCATTTAAGATTGCATTATCTAAGGATAGAAATTGGAAGATGGACTTGCCTACCTAGGAAGGAGTGCAATTGTAGGTTATGTCGGTTTGGAACACTTGAGGATGAGCAGCATGTTTTTTTTTTGTTGTCATATGATTGAACATTTGAGGTAGAAATAAAATATTATTGCCAACAATTTGTATGATTTATTTTTGATACATCTAATGGTGGTTAGTCACTTTGGTGAGTCAATTTTTGTTTTCCATAATGTGAATATATAGGCTTTCTAGTAGATTGTATGGGTCTATGGACGTAATAAAATCTTAGTTTCAGAAATAGGTTCAACAATTTTTCCAAAACCCCAAACCAAACACTAGCCAACCAAATCTTATAGGAAATTTAGAGCTAAAAATATCCAATCTATCTCACAAGCATTTAGAAACATACAAGCACAAATCTGTTGCACCCAAATCAATCAATAGGAAAATCCATAGTAAAACCCTTATCAGAAAATTAGTGACAAATCGTTAGTGAAAGAAGCTCACTCTACATGCACCCACCAAGCTCCTAAACAAACAATAGCAACATCAACTTGAAGGCTTTAAGCACCAAACTATCAGAGTCTTCATTTCTCTTACTTGGACTTTCCTATGCAACAAAGAAATAAAATCAAGTTTCATGAAAACTTTGGACAAGAGGCATCAATTTGATCATTTGAATGCTTTTGCTTGCATGTGGGAGCTAGTGTTGGAAACTCAATTCAAGGCTTTTTATATCATATGCACAACAAAGGGTTCCACTATCCCAAAATATATTTTACTGTTATCAAGTGCTAGATAATAGGCTTTTTCCAAAATTAAGATCATGAGTTCCAACCATATCCAAAATGATAAACCTTTTAATAAAAGATTTTTAATTGTGGAAACACTAAAAGAATTACTTCTAGATCATGAGTTCAAATCCCCCTTAGATAGAAGTAAACATCTCTTAATACTAATCACAAGTTGCCTATTCAAACCCACAAAACCATAACAATCAAATACACAACCAAAAAATCATTGCATCGATCATACCTAATGAATTATTACTCATAGTGTGCCTCTTTACCAACAACCTGATTCCTAATTATAAAGTCCAATAAGGTTAGTGTACATGTCAAACTAAAATCATAATTATAGGCATGTATCTAGCAATAAAGGGATAATCACAATTAGACACTAACCTTTTACTGTTGAAACTAGCACATACATGGCTTGGACCCCACACACACCAAGGCTCAAGGGTCCTAAAACAAGGGTGATCTAATTATTATGTATGATTTGAGTGCAATATGTTGTATCTTTAAATGCAGTAGAAGGCTAGGGTGTTGTTGCACCATTCTTGTCCAGCTGATGTCAATATGCATTTTCTATCTGCATGTATAAATATAAAAAGGAATATGCACAATTGATTTCTTTCAAATGTAATATCTAAGAAAAACTATGGGAAGGCATTATGTGAGAGAAAACATTATTTCCCTTGACCTAAAATGATATACTAAAAGAACTCATTGCAGAAAAAGATAAGAGTTCTCATAGTGCCAACAACAACATGATTCCTAGCTACATAGGGTTAGTGCACATGTGAAAATGAAATAGTAACCATAGACATATACTCAGCATAAACTTCTAAATCCGTAAATGTAAAGCATATAAATATTCACATAGCCAAATTCATATTAAAAATCACCAAAAAACCATCAAGAACACACTCCAAACACACAAGTAATCCTTATTCCAAGTAAAACCATCACTTTAACAAATAAAGGCACAATCACAATTAGACATTGCATAATTAGCACACACATGGCTTAGACCACATACACTAGGGGTCAAGGGTTCTAAAGTAGGGTGTTCTAATTATTTTGTCTGATTTGAGTGCAATATGTGGTATCTTTAAATGCAACAAAAGGCTAGGGTGTTATTGCACCTTTCTTGCCCAGCTGATGCCAACATTTATTTTCTTGTTGCAAATATAAATATACAAGGAATATGCACAATTGATTATTTTTAAATGTAATATGTAAGAAAAACTATGGGAAGGCATTATGTGAGAGACACTATTATTTTCCTTGATCTAAAATGATATGCCAAAAGAACTCATTGCAAAAAAGCAGAATAGTTTTAATAGTGCCATGAACAATCTGTTTCCTAGCTACAAAGTCCACAATCTATTTCGTAGCTACAAAGTCCAATAGGGTTAGTGCACATGAGAAAATGAAATCATAAACATAGACATATATCTAGTGTAAAATTATAAATCATTGAATGTAAAGCATATAAATATTCACACAACCAACCACATATTAACCATTGCTAGCAAACAACGAAGAACACACTCTAAACACAAGCTATCCCTATATCAAGTGATGAGATGCAACATGCATAGTGCCGCGATATCGTGTACGTGATATCGTGGTCTGCCGTCATATCTATAAATAAGAGGTGGCACTCCCTTCATTTCCCAATCCTGGCTAGAAGTAGCGAAGCTCTGGCAGTTTGAACACTCCAGAGTTAGAATTTTTCCCATGTGCCTGCAGTAGGAGTCCTAGAGTGAACGGCTCTTTATTCGAGCAACTTTGTAACCTGAACACAAGTTGTGTATGGCAATAAAGATGAACTTAATTGGATAAACNAGGTGTGTATGGCTAGCCAAGGAATCGGCTACTTATCACACTTAAGCTAAATGGGTGCCTCAGTACGACCACTTCGAGCACTTGCGTTAAGTGTGGTGATCCCAGTAATGATTAGCGTTTGGTAGCCACAGTTGCATAGTTCAGGGTGTGTCCGGTAAGTGGGAACGGATGTTGATGCTAGTTAATTTAGACTTAGGACATTAGTTAGAGTTAGTTAGTTTCTCAACCCTTTCCCTCATAGCTTAGGAGATAAACTGAAAAATACCAAAAAAATCACATACCTCAGACTTGCTTAACCATACACCGTGACATATATAAGTAAGCTTGGGAAGTCAACGAACGATTAACCACAAGTGTTTCTTGTGGCGTTAAGACATTTAGTCTGCGAAGTTTGACCGAATCGCGCGTACACACTCGTATTCGTATGGTTGAGTGTAGGGGTACCTCGCCGCTCGTAATTGGCGCCGTTGCTGGGGAATAAGTGTTTTCACGCCAATTGAACATAAGGGATATCACTCACATCGTTGTGAGCCTCAGCGAACCTTAGGGTTAATCAGTTACTTAAGAACATAAATAACGGTAGAAATTGCACACCATTGGAAATGGCTTCTTCTCACGAAATTAACTCTCCTAAGGGCAATACAGGAGATGGTCAGCCTCATACGCATAACCCAGATCAGCTAGGTCCTAAACAATCCAAGGTCACATATACTCATCCTGATGAGTATGTCCCTGACTTTACTTTTATTCTCCATCAAGATGAACAACTACGATGGAGAGATCTGCAAGGTAACATCGTGTTACCCCCAGATAGATCTGCCCCTAACATGCTTTTCTGTGCCTTAGCACAGATTGGCATGCAAGAACTGATTGCAGAATATGTTCTGGATGATTACGACATAAGGGATTATCATCCCACAAATGCCCAACGTATTCGGGACGCAAGGCAGGAGAGCCAACATTCATTGTTGAAGGGCAAGTTCCCCCATGTCATTAGTGAAATAGGAGACGAGGAACCCCTCACAATGGGTTTCTTAGAAAATGACGTTCCTCCTCCTCACTCTGGTGAAGAGGATAAGCATCAGGGCCTTCAATCAACTGTACATGCTACAGGCCTTGATCCCTGTGAGCACCAACTGTTCACGACAGGAACAACTACTCACACTAATGACAGACATTTGGATCATTACAACGATCGGGGTCGAAGCAGCCGAAGAGAAGGTAAGAAACATCGCCATGGCGATGGATTCCCTTCTTCTTCTTCTTCATCTCACCATTCACACACTACTACCACATCTGGGTGCAACCATCGTGAGCATAACGGAGAGAGTAAAAGTAAAAAGGAAGATGAAATGCCTCGACAGGAAGGTCGAGAGGAGTTAGGACAAGGGCAAGGACGTAGGGAGAGTAGGGAACCACCACGAAGACATCATAGACGTCATGAAAGAGATGATCATGATGAACCCCTACTCGCAACCCGAAGTATGCTAGACATTAGAGAGGCAGTTAGGATTCCCACAAGGCATTTAAAGGATAGTCGGATCAAGCGATTAGACATGAACAATATCCCATGATTTGAAGGGGGATATAATGCTGATCTGCAGAATCATTTGCAGGCATTCCACGATGCCTGTGCCTTGCAGAACATTGATAGTGAGTGGCAGAAGCTTAAGTTGTTCCCAAGGACACTCACTAAAGAAGCAAAGAGCTGGTACCGGTCTTTAGAACCGGAAACCATCAGGAGGTGGAGTACGATGCTTGAATTGTTCAACAACAAATATCAGACGTACTCTAGAGTGTCCAATTTGCGTAAGCAGATCCAAGGATGGAAACAAGGTACTCATGAACCCTTGGATGCTGCCATGGCCCATTACTATACACTGCTACATCGTTGCCCGGGCCATGGGTACGCTAAGCAGGATCAACTTCGCCACATCGTGGATGCGCTAAGAAATGAAATGAGAAGAACTCTTGGGACTTACGCCCAAGGGAGACTCTCCCAACTAAGAGCCCATGAAGTTGAAAGCTTGTTGGAACAAGTAGCGCAAGAAGAGGGTGAGCTACGGAAGAGAGAAAGTGCGGAAGAATACAACCACGATCCCTCCCTTCGCAAGAAGGGAGTGAAATTCTGTGATGAGGAGGATGAGTCACCACTCGAAGAGTTGGTGAACCGGAAAACCGTGCCGATCCAAAAGTTAACAACCGAGGTATCGGCTAAGGTAGACCAAATGTGGGATTCCTTAGACTCACGAATAGAAACAGTCTTGAAAATTGTAGAAGAGTCTAAGGTTGAGCAAAGTAGTGACAAAGGAAAGAAAAAGTGGAGAGATTTAAGCCCTGCACATAACAAGGGTAAGGGAAAAATCACTAACTCCGATGTGGCTGTAAATTCTGATTCAGACAATGATAGTGGATGTGAGGTCTGCTACTATGACCATCCTAAGGGATGTTGTCCAATTATCTCACATCTGCAGGAGTCTGGGGTGTATGCATTAAATCCAAGACTTAATCAACGGCAAACACCCCGAAGGTTACCTTATCCACAAGGTAACCCAAGGCAGTTCCACCAACCCTTGACGTATTATCCAAGTGGAACGCCTCCGCAGCCCATTGGACAACACCAGCAGTGGCAATACCCACAGTCATGGGGGATGCCACCGCCAACACATCAATACCCTTACCGGCAGCCTGATCCTTACGGTTATTATGTGCAGCAGCCAGTTTCTCCAGGTGACTCTATGGGTCACACTACCCCCCAACGTCACTACCAAGCACGGGAGTACTTCAGAAGGACTCCTTCTCCTCCGGGAGACATCTCACATTCCGTCCATCCTCTAACTCCACCCGCACCTCTTCCTCAAGTAGTTCCCATAACACCTCCTGCTCCAACAATGCAAGGGGAACTTCCTCCTCAACCGCAGCAACGTCACGCTGCGAGAGCTGTAAATATCCAACCGGGTACTAGTTCTGGCGACAACTGTACAAAGAAGAGACCTTTTTTCAGAACTAAAAGCCTGGACAAACTCTCGCAACAACAAGTGGTTGAGGCCATGTACATGCCTCCATCATCTAACACCTCAGAGCACCCTTCAGTCCAAAGGAGTGTAACGCATATGGTTATGCTAACACATACTATAACTGACTGGATCAAGCTACGCCACCTTCCCAGGAAACTAACTGATCCTGGGAGTCCCTTTATTTATTTGTAAATCGCTGGAAATGCACCACATCGAGCTCTTCTTGACTTAGGTTCCAGAGTCAACTTAATTTCGCAACAGATGTATCACGCTTGGAACCTACCACAACTTAAGAAGAGCAACATCCAACTAGAGTTGGTGGACCAGTGCATCACGATTCCCTTGGGATTGGTGGAGGATGTTATTACCACTGTGTGTGGTTGGTCCTACCCAGCGGATTTTCTAGTGATCGATGTTAACAACAACGAAGGGGACTTCCCAATTATAATGGGAAGGGCATGGCTAAGCACAGTAGACACATGTCTTAGGGTCCGCGATCTTTCCTTGGAAATCTCCAAGATCAACATATGTGGAAAGATTGAGAAGAGGATAGTTCCATGCATCACATATAGTGATTCATCGGGTGATGACATGGAGGAAATGTCTCCATGTAACAGGTATGCCCAAGAAACTCTGCAACAAAGATGCCTGTATGTAGCAACCACACAAGAAGCAGTAGACACCCCGTGGTTGACAGCTACTCGTAGGAGTAGAAAAATATGCATGGAACGAACTGAGGAAACTCATGCCAACAACCGTGGCATAGACACATTGGAACGTGAGCATCGCCAACTTCCATCCCTTTGTAACGACGGAAAACGTCGGCAGCTGGAAATACCGACCGAGAGTCCGTGTACACAGCTTTAACCACGGATCCACGCGAGGGCTAAGCTGGAAAAACGAATCCGCGGTGCCTTGAACGGTCTTGTCGATCAGACAGGGACTTACGGGTCAGTAAAAGCGATGACGATTATGGATTTTTGCGTGCCGTGTTTTGGTGCGAGAGATTGTAAAACGGGAAGACAACGACGTAGATGGATCGCTACGAAGATAACGCCAAAACGCCGAAAAGATGCTAATCGGGAGAGAAAACAACGTGTACGTCGCAAAGATCAAAGATCTATGTTTCAATGCTGGATCGGATGTATGTTTATGTGTATATTACGTTACAATGGGAGAAAACCCCCAACAACTGGATACAAAATGAGCACAAAACAACAAGAAAACTGTCTGGACAGAAGTCTGATCTACCTTGTAGGCCAAAGCTTAGGTGCAGGAATGGTCAAGCTCGGAAGTCTGTCGATCTTTTGAACGATAGAACCTGCTAACTGGGCGAGACGACTCTGCAATTCCCGTTCTGCTTCTTTGCTTCGGGTAGATCCGCTGTTAGGGCTCAAGCGTGTTGTGTTCTGTTTCTGCTGAAGGATGGTGTTTGCAGTGGCTACCAAAAGGTTGCTCTTGTTTCTCTGTTCAGGGTGATAAGTGTTCCCTTGCTCAGAAAATGCTCTTGTCCTCTTGATCTGCTACCAACGAAAAGCGATAAGTGCTCTGGTGCTCTGGTTTGTTTTTTTTTTAAGTTGGCCCCCTCTCCTCTCCTTTTGTAGATTTGTCAACCGGGGTATTTATAGGCCGCGACATGCGCAACCTTGATGATGTGGGCCCGAATGTCGCGGATCCTGTTGACGCGATTCTTTTAAGTCGAACTGCGACTACGCACAACACGCTCGTTTGCGTGCTGTGCGTGTAAAGAGCAGGCCCATGATAGGCNACAAATTTGCCTTTAATTGTCTTGGAGCCTATTACGTTCATTACGTTGCCATGCGTGATGGAGCGTAAACTTGTTCTTGAACGAATTTGCCTTTAACTGCCTTGGAGCCTATTACGCTCATTACGCTGCCGTGCGTGATGGAGCGTAAAGTTGTCCTTAGACAGATTTGAGGCGCGTTCTCGCTCAAATTACGAATCTTCGCCTGAGGCCGACCCGTAATTTTCACGGTGTTTCAATGGCCCCTCTTTGTTGACGGTTAGAGGGCTTACCCGAAAAATGTCGACAAAGAATGCGAAACACCAGATTGGCAGAAGCAAGAACGACGTGCATCCATGACTATTCAAGTGTTGCTCTGTTTACGTAAAAGGAAGGCTGGCGAGTATGAAAGGGTAAAAGGGTGTAACTAGAAACAGGTTCGGGGAAGATGCAAACGGTGTGTTTATTTATGTCAACAGGAATGCTTTCAGACGAGCGTAGCGCGTCAATCTGAGATATCTCTGTTACAAATTGTAGCAGGAATGCATGCAAAAAGGAGCATTGCGCATCACTTTTGCGATGTCTCTGCTAGCGTGAGTACGGAAAACGAAGATTTGTGTATGTGAATGGTGCGTATGGGAGCTGGGTGGTGGGGAAGAAGGAAACAAGGATTAAGGTTAGATGCGTGTCGGGAAGAAATGCGTAAAGCTGAGTGGGTGGGCAAACCTGAGCAGCCATTTCAGCACGCTGTTGTACTTCGCCGCTCAGATGGACGCACCTTTGAATGACATCCTCCAAGTTAAGCAACCTGCAACCACAAAAGGAAAAAGAGGATGCCATTGCTTATGGGCAAAAGGCGAGGTTCTTGGAACCAATGCTGTCTGATGTTGGGTCGAGCACATGAGCTATAAAGAAAGGGGCCGGAGCACTCGGGCGGAGCCGCCAATCCTGACGATCGGTGCTGCATACCTTCGCCAAGTGGCATCAGACACAGTGCAGCTAACTGGCTGCATGAGGAACCGGCCAGATGAATCTGCGAGGCCGGCGTCCGATATCGATGATTGGCGAGGATTCCCGAGGCCGTTGCCAACAAGGATTTCGTCGGAGCTCCGGCTGGTGAGGCTAAACTCCCAGAGGTACCACCACTGCCATGGGTGCGGTGGCGGCATCTCTGAGGGATCAGTAAGATGCCTCTTTGCTTGTCCGAGGAATCAGTAAGGTGTCGGTGAGATGGCGACGCTGAGACTGTCTCAGTATCCCATCCCGTCTGCTGTGCCACTATACATGAATGAGCACGCTCGCTTGGACATGGTGACGCTCTTGGGAGACTGCCGCTACTGGTTTTAAGTCTCAGCAGACCATGGTCCCAGTTTAAAGTCCGGGCAGACTGAGGAGTGCTAGTTTTTCGTCGTAGCGGACGATGGTCAGGCTGGTTTATGGTCTCAGCAGACTGTGCTGTGGATGTCAGTTTCATGTCATGACCCAGGGACAAAGCTGTGTTAGTTTTACGTCTCAGCAGACGGCTACGTACCTGTGCCAGTTTAGCGTCGTGGCGGACACGTGCAAAAGATGCCAGTTTTTCGTCTTGGCGGACCTGTATAACTTTGCCAGTTTTACGTCATAGCGGACGGTTACCATGTACCAGTTTAGCGTCGTGGTGGACGCGTGCAAGGCATGCCAGTTTTACGTCGTAGCGGACAGTCAGTGCTAGTTTTATGTCGTAGCGGACGATCAGCGCCAGTTTTACGTCGTAGCGGACGATCAGTGATGCCATACCAGCTGTCGATACCGCCGTTGCCGCTAGATGAAATATCGCTTTAAGTACACATGATTCACAGGATTTGCTAACTCGTTGCCGTTGACGTCTGCCAATTTGAACGCTCCGTTGCTGTATGCGTCGGTTACCAAGAAAGGGCCTTCCCAGTTTGCAAAACCAGCAAGTGCGTAAATGGTTAGGAGACAAGTGACGGGATGTCGCCGAACGTGCAGGCTAACTGAATTTGAAAAAATATAGATGAAGCTTGTAATCAATGCAACCCGATTACGAGGCGATAAGATGTGGTAGTTTAACGTCATTTCGGACAGTGGAGCGTGCGATATCGACCGAATTAATACCGAATTTTCGGATTCCGTTTCAGGAAAGTTCCGCTTTCATTCGATACCAAGTCGGCGATCCTCGCGTGTAAATAAGTGGTTTCTTGATGAAAACTGGTTGTTGGCTATCGAGATTTGAATTTACAAGGAAGAGCAGAGAAAAGGCAGAACAGAGAGAAGGGAGAGCAGAAAGCTAGGGCGTATAACCTTGCGAGGATTTGTAAGCAGGCTGTGAAGAAACCCTACAACTATCGTGATGGCACCAAAGGCGAAGAAGCAGAATGCCAAACTGGCGAAAATCGACGAAGTGCAGGCAAGCCTGAACCGCGTCTCGCAGGCGTTGATCGAAGTCTGCGACCCGACGCCCCTTAACCGGTAGGCCATTCTTCTTGTACTTAAATTCGTTCTATATGTCTATTTGTTTTGTTTTTGAATGTCTCTTGCGTGGATGCGTATGTCAAGTTATGGACCTCGGCTTAGTGCGAGGGTTTTGGTAAGGTTGCTTTTGTTGCCGTTGTCAGGGACAAACCTTGCGTTGTCGCAAGGGTTTGGGCAATTTCGGCCTGGCTGCGTGTTACGATTTCTGTGTTAGTTCTAGACATGTAGATGTAGGTGCTTTAATGAGTCTTGCCTGTTTCTACAGCATCGCGCTGAAGCCCATCCTGCTTGTGCTGGATGTTGTTGGGGTTTTATGCTGGTTAAACCCCATCGTCCCAAATGTCCCTCCTCCGCACACAAGAGTGCAGGGGAAGGCCATCTGGTACCGACAGGGGGCACTGGAATTCTTGCAGTTTTTGCTGCGTAATTTCAGCATCATCGTTTGGTCCCATGTGACCGGAGATGTTGCTGGTGCCGTTCTGGAGCACTTGTTGCCAGGGTCTTCGCAGGGGATTCTGGCGTACCTGACAGACGGGGCGATTGTAACGGGCAATCCCGAGGACCAAGCACTCAGCTCTCAGGGTCTGAGGCGCTTGCGTTGGATCTGGAATATGACCCGCTTCAACTGCTACCACGCATACAATACGTTGTTCGTGGCCCGCCATGTGTCAACGTACTTCCAGAACCCTCAAGGCACGGTATACTACGCAGGCGGGTAAGCAGATCTGGATGGCTGTATTGTCTTTATGTGTTAGAATGCTTGTTTTCAATGTAAAAAGGAATAAGAGAGGTCTAGCTGTAGAGCGTGAATTGAACTTACGCTGTATTGTACAGGTTTTTTATCCGCGACAACAGACTAATCGGCGACGACGATACGCTACATCGTGCCGAAACGGCGATAACGCTGTTTACCGCGACGAATAACGTACGAGCCGGTGTCATTGGACAAATCGGCCATGAGATGCGTGAGTACCACTCACGCTATGAGGAGGCCTTCAAGAAGTGCCGGGAACTCGAGTGGCTGCATGAGGATTGGACGCTGGATCCGCCCCTCAGCGTCGAGGACATGGAGAGAGAACTCCCGCAATTCCCATTGCCGTTTGGTCCTGGTAAGGTTATTGCGTGTTTTAGTGGTATTTGCGTAATTGTGAGTTATGCCTATGGTGATAGTGTTTGTGTGATGTCTTGCGTTTTTGGCTTGCATTTTTGACTTACAGTCAGGGAATCCCGGGAGATTACCCTTACAATTTTCGGCCGCGAGGCGAGAGATGTCCTCTTTCGTTATGGGGACATCAAAGAGGCACAGCGTTGGCTTGGCCACTCGGCGGCCCCAGCTGCGGTGGTCACCAACATCCAGACCGCGGGGCTAATGCACATTTTCCTAGCCGCCACTCTTGACGTTCCCGTCAGCGAGATGATCGGCCTGGTCAACTCCTTTAATGCGAAGGCCGACCGTTTCAGCACGCGCATGCATAACGTGCCTGTGAACTTCGACATCAACGCTCAGCTCTTCTCAGACCTGTTTGGCGTCCCCTCCAGCGGCCTTCCTGTAAACGTGAAGGCCCAGAGGGGCGTCAAAGTGGAGGCGCTTCTTCAGGAGTGGGCCAAAATCCCTAAGGATACCAAGGGATTCCCCTGCGAGCAATTCGAGCTGGCGACCGGCAAAACGCTGTATCCCCTTTTTCGGGCCCATACTTTCCCCAAAACCCTCTCGCAAGCGCAGTTCTTTTCAGTGGAACAAACGCGTATTATGCGGGAGGTGCTGGAGGAGGGAGCCCGATTTGACTGGGGAAGTCATCTCGCCAAGGGGTTGCGGAGCGAGATGGTCAAGCTTCGCGAGAAGCTTGAGTCTCGCTTCAACGTGCATCATGCCTTTTTCATCGCTGCCCTCTGGCGGTTTGCTGAGTATCTGGTCGTTCAAAGGAATGGGGTCTGGGTACAGCAAGACCGAGACCAGCTGTCCAAACCCTGGATCGTCCACATCCTCAGCACTACCCGTGGGCAGGACCCACCAGAAGGGATCGGAGAATCAATGTCCGTGACAACCAAAGGCATGACGGCACCCCGAGTGCGGGGCCTCGACAGTGTAGGCGTGATAATGCCTACCTACACTGGTGATGCCTCGCGGGGGAAACGCTTGGTAGAGCAAATTGTGGAGCCTGCAGCTCGGCGGAAGAGGCTCCGTGTGGCTGAGGCCCCTGAAGGCGAGGGAGGCCACACCGTTGAGCTCACGGTGCAGCGGACTAAGCCTCCGCCTGGTAAGTGTAAAGCCTGTATACGCAATGTTTAACTTTGACTAGTGGAATTTTGCTTCTAACGCATGAGGATGTAAACAGCAAAAAAGACAGGTCGACTGACCCCTGAGACAGGGGCAATGGTGTTAAAGCGTGGGGAGGGGACCTCAATTTTGGAAGCAGAGGTCCCGGCTGCTAGCACGCGTCGTGCGCAGCCTTCAGCGCATAGGGTGGCCCCAGCGGCTAGTGGGAGCCGCGTACAGACTGGGGAGGAGGCCCCTGTTACTGGAGCTAGAGACGCACAGACCCCAGTGCGTGAAATAGAGAAAAGTACGGAAGATGTCGATGACGTTGCTACTGTCACCGGCAGAGGTAATGAGCGTATGTTGTTTTTTTGTTATTTTTACGGGTTTTGCAAGAATCTGTAAACAGGTAATATCTAACCGAGTTATGTTATAGGAGAAAGGGATGCCTCGACGTCTGCTGCTGCTAACGCGACGTGGAGAGACCTCCCCGATAAGTTTGCCTTCATGGAAGGCGTGATTAACGACATGATCGAGCGTCTCGAACGCATCGACCCTGGTGCTGGTAAGTTAGTGAAAGTAACTGCGTAATGTCTTGATGATAATATGTCATCTGTCTTGATGCTTGTTTTCTGTCAGGAGCTCACCTCCGATGGGACCCCGCGGAGCCCATTGACCTGGACACAGCAGAGCCTCCATCTGATGGGGCGGTCGTGCCACGCAACATTTATGAAGAAATGCGTAAATGTGCGTTACGCTCGACATGCTCCGTGTGGGAAAGCAGGAATATCAACGAAGACCTATGGAAAAAACTACAGCGGTCAGAACAGAGGGTCGAGTCCTTGACTAAGGAAGTCGAGGACCTGAGGGCGCGCTACGAGTTCTTACAGGCTCGAGTGACAGGAGACAATGACTGGCGTACTGCTACGATTGATCACTCCCGTTATTGGACAGCGATCAAGAACAGCGTACAGACCAGCCGAGCGTTAATAGAGCAAAGGATGCAAATAGAGCTCCTTGCTCAGAAGAGTCGAGACTGGAGGAACTATTGCGCGGGTGTACAAGAATGGGGGCAGAAGGAGAAGGATCACAAGCATGTGTACAAAAGGGAAAGCACCGCCTACAGAAAACGCTACCGCGATTCTGCTATTAAAGCACGGTCCCTAGAGGTCTTTGTGGACACCATCGGAGCGTCCGAGGCCTTCAAGAAGTTTGAAGAACAGGTGACCGTCACTGCATCTCCAGAGAGAGC
>MNCI01031885.1:140850-157068 GCA_015680685.1 Gnetum montanum
TTTGGTAGCCACAGTTGCATAGTTCAGGGTGTGTCCGGTAAGTGGGAACGGATGCTAACGCTAGTTAATTTAGACTTAGGACATTAGTTAGAGTTAGTTAGTTTCTCAACCCTTTCCCTCATAGCTTAGGAGATAAACTGAAAAATACCAAAAAAATCACATACCTCAGACTTGCTTAACCATACACCGTGACATATACAAGCAAGCCTGGGAAGACAATGAACAATTAACCCTAAGTATTTCTTGTGGCATTAAGGCATTTAGTCTTCGGAGTTCAACCGGATCGTGCGTACACGCTCGTATTCGTATGGTTGAGTGTAGGGGTACCTCGCCACTCATCACTAAGGAAAGCAATCATTTTAACAGATAAAGGGACAATCACAATTAGGAATTTCCTAACTAGCACATACATGGTGTAGACCTCACACACCAAGGTTTAGGGTCCTAAACTATGGTGTCTAATTTGGGTGTAATATGTTGTGTCTTTAAATGCAGCAGAAGGCTAGGGTGTTGTTGCACCTTTATCGACTTAGCTAGCACCAACATGCATTTTCTCTCTGTATGTATAAATATAAAAGAAGGGACCACTACTTGGATTGATGGTAGGGTGTTTTCTTCTCAAGTCTTAAGGCTTGGGTTCAAGCTTGGGCACAACCACTCAAAAGATGGTAGGCTTTTGCTCATCCACTACCCTTGCGAGGACCCTGCCTTGGTGGGATGAGCATTAAACCTCTAGGTGATGATCTTTCTATGTATAAATATAAAAAGAATATGCACAATTGATTTCTTTCAAATGTAATATGTAATAAAAAATATGGGAAGGCATTATGTGAGAGACAACATTATTTCCCTCAATAAAAAATGATGTACCACTGAAATCATTGCAAAAACACACAATAGTTCTAACAGTGCCCCATATTTGTTTGTACTGTACCTTGTGGGTTCTATTTCTTATCTTTTGCTTATGCAAGGCCAAATTCTTTGTCATTCAATAATAATAATACTAATAATTCATATAGCCTTACCCAATTTCATTTTTTTGTTCTTTCAATTACTACTACAAGAAACTGAGATAGTATTTAATTGTCTGCTAAACTCTAGGGTTCTATTGCACCAGTTGAGTTTCAACCATAGTTGCTTCACCCCATGTCCTTTTTTTGGGTCTTTATTTACTGCTATGTGAAACTAAAAGAGAAACTGAATGATATTTTAATTACATCCTTATATCCTAGTGGTTTGTTGGTTTAATTAAGATTCAACCTTTTTGGTAGAATGCCTATATTTCTTAGTAGTAATCGAATGGGGGATCAAAGTGGGACTTCTAGAATGCTAGTCTTATGTCTTAACTAATAAGTTAAGTGCCTTGATCTTTATTCATACATGTTCATCTTGTTTATATTAGTGCTTGTTAATACACTTGGTATTTTGGATGCGATGAACATCAAGTATGTTATAGTTGTATCTTATTTTTAGATGCAATTGGGTTTTCATTTGATAAAACGTTTAATTTCCTATGCTTTTATTCTTCATATGGAAGTTTTCCTATTGGTTACTTTAATGTCATGCTGATTGACTCATTAATTCTTCATGGTAGCCAATCTTTTGCTATTTGCATGATTAAGTTAGTCTGTTAACAGAATATATGAATTGGCTTCTTAATTGCCTTCTATGTGCATGTAAGCTTACAATGGATTAAACATAGTAAAAACAATTAGTGCGTCTTGGTTCATATGGAAAGTCTACATTATTATGTTAATTTTGAAGATGTTTCAACTATGTTTATATTTCTACTACCATGCAACACTAACTATGGATGCTAGTGGCCTCTTCTTCATGTAACCACATTTGTAGTTGCTTGTGGCCTTTTCTTCTGGGCTATTTTTAAAAAGGATTTGGATAATTCAAAGAAGCCCTAGAGATAAGGCTACATAATAAAAATGTAAATGAAGAGCAAGGTTAACCTTGAACCCTTGGGTACTTCATTTTTAGAATACTAAGGGTCAGAAATCCAAGGAAATAATGAGGATTCATTCATATTTTTCTGTTCCTGTATATTTCCCTTTCATTGTTTTGTAACGTGAAGCAATTATAGCCTCAAAAATTTGGCTCTATATTATATATGAAATGATTTTATCTCTGCTAGGCATCTTCTAATTGGCCATCTATGTCTTTATATTTGACAAAATGAAGCCATTTTACACGTTAATTGAATTGAGTAAAAGAGTTGGCTTTATCACCTAAGGATTTGTCTGATTGGTTGGTATATATGGTCATCCATAGGGAAACATGGGTCTGAAGCATATTTACATGTTCCATGCCAATCTATTTTTCACCCTCCTTGCATCTATTATTTTTTATTGTTACTTATACTAGTTGGATATGTTTTTTTAAAGTAATTTTATTGTTGTAGTTTAGTCAAGTATATCCCTAATCTTCAATTATATGTTTTTGTTAGGTTTACGGAAGTAACACAACTAGGGCTATTGAGGGTGGAGGGTACATCAAAGAAATTGATTGACCTTGGACTTAAGATCACACCCATGGAAAATGTAATCAAAGATTCTATCAACAAAATAAAAGAGAGAGGATTTCTTAACTAAATAGTGAAGCATCGTGAAATTTCTTGGCCTCGATAATTCAGCGAAGTCTTGAAGCTTAGGGAAAGATTTTACAAGTTCAGCATCAAGACATCCGAATTGTGGAAGCACCGAAAATAGTTGCACATCTTAGCAAGTTGTTTTTCTTTTCGGCTAAGGGCCTGCTATGCTACACTACACAGCTCAATGTAGCAGACTCCAGGAGGATAGAACAGAACAAGGGATGCATAGTGATAATACTTCAACTTCACAAGTTAGTCGTGTTCTAAACTTTAACTTTTTGTGTGCTATGCCACGTTACGCTATGCAGCGTAACACAGCGTAACGCAGCGTAATGCAGCATAACGTAAGCAGCACAGTTAATTTAGCCACAGCAACAAAGATAACAAAATTCAAGCAATAGCAGTAATTACGCTATGAGACGCTTTCTAGCATATCACAACATAGCTGTAGGACAGTTTATTACTGAAGATTTGGAAATCCTTCAATGCTAAAGACAAGGATGATTAAGCTATACTACGTTTTAGATTGTAGCACAACGTAGCCTCACAAACTTCAACTACAGCACATCAGGTCAATAGCATTTTGCAGGCCCAGGACACACATCATCTAAACTAGATTTTTCTCCTAACCCTAATCTTACAAATACCCTAGCAGACAATGTTCGAAGCGTTGGCAATTTTAGCAAAAAGTTGGCAAGAAGACAAGAAAGAGCTAGCAATAAAAGAGCATCGACGGTGATACAGAGAAGCTTTTGGTCAGAGATTTCAAGTTAGCAAACATTCTACTTCGAGCTTGACTCCCCTACGTCCAGATTGGCTTGTGAACAAGGTAGATTGGCCTTTTCTTGTTTAATCTCTAGATAGCTTCTTGTTGGTGGTGGATACTTCGTCCAAACCAGAGTCTTCTTGTAAATCTCGTTGTATACATCATATTGGTTTACAAGACAGATCCCAAACCTCGGGATCATGTATTTTCTAAATCTAAATCCATTGAATCCTATTTACATTGATTTTACAATCTTTTTGAATAGCTTACATCATTTTCATCACCTTCAAGATCCAATCTTGGAGTTGATTTCGTTTTCTCGTCATCCGCTATTACGTCTTCATACCAAATCTTCATCCCGTTACATGATCATTAATGAACTTTACTGATCAGGTAAGTCCCTGTCTGATTAATAAGATCATTTAGGGCACCTCAGATTCATTTTCTCTAGCACGACCCTTGCATAGATCCAGGGTTGGAATTGTGCACACAGAAATCCTCTTGATGTTTCCAGTAACTGATGTTTTCCGTCATTACATTTTTTTGGTGCTAGAAGGAGGGCCTGAACCTCTGATCTGTGTTTCATGGGTAGTCCTGAAATCTTTCTGTACCCATCATCAACTAACATAAATGTGATACCTCCATGGTTGTTTACGTGATCGTGTGGTACAGATCAGTCGCTCTGACGATTCCTCTGGAATCCAATAGGATAGAAAGCCCACGTTTTCCTTTAGCCTACTTTTAACTTTATGATCTTTGTCCTCGTTATCATTTCCTTCTAGCTACGTAGAGAATGGTTGCGACAACTACTATTGTTCCCACTACTAGTCTCAAAACCCCCTTGATGACGTAGGCTACGCTTGCTGCTGTCAAGCCACCAACCAGCCCGATGCAGCTACGCCAGTACCTTAGGATTCAAAACAAAGAGCCTGAGGGGCATGCTCAGCAAACACAACATTATAACTTCCTTTGTGCCAAACTTATGGCAAATCTACCTATGTACCCATAGGAACTCGAAGAGAAACATGAATATGAGTTCATCTACTATAATGGGAAGGAATTCATTCCTTCACTTAACGCTTCCATACCCCTAACGAACAAGCAATAGTGGATGTTGGATCAACTGTTAATGGCTAGGGCTTCAACAGAACAACAAGACATGATGTTCCATGATGAAGCATTCCACGATGGGCAAGAAGACCTAGATGCCCACTCCAAGGGAGGCAGTCATGCTAGCTTTGTTATGGCTCCTCCCTCCACAACATTCCCTACAAATCCATTTTTATGATCACTATGCCTTTATCGTTGTCTACCATCGATCGTGTGGCACAAGCGTCACATCGGCATTTCTTCTCTTCGGCTCCCTTGTCGAATGTCATCCCTTCACAGACCATTCCTCTGCAGCCATAGTTAGCAAATCCATTGCATCGTGTGCCTACATCTATGTTACCATATGTGCATGTAGTACCACTTCGTAATTACACACAGCTCCTGCATTCATCCCAGCTTTCTCTCCCGCACCATCATAATCAATGGCATGACCCATCACTACTGCGTGGTGGGCTCCAACAAGTATGTTACCCTTGATAGCATAGCCTACGCAGATGTCCCATCTCACTCATCATCAACATCAAGCCCCGCAGGTAGTAAATCCGACTACAGGGTCATTATCTGTGCCCCTGGCTACACAAACAGCGTACCCTATGGCACAATTGGTCATCGTCACCCTATCTGCACCACTTACTGGGTGGTGGATGACAAAGGCGGTACCGCCTACAGGGACAGTTTCAACCGTATCGCTCACAGGCCATGCTGCGGTCCCTATCCCATCACCAATCGTAGCTCCCCCTGCTATTCCACTACCAACCTCTTTGTCCTCAAGTCTGGATCAAGCCTTCTAGCTTATTCAAACCCTTATCTAAGAGGGTAAACGCCTCAAGGCTACCGGTTTTGACACAATATAGGTCATGGATTTCTATCATGATAACCCTATCAGTCTAGCAGTACCCATTTTGTCGCTACCTCCTAGGATGCCACTTCCCCATTTTACGAAATACAATGGGGAAGGCGATCCCAACACTCATATAGTTACTTTCAGGTTAGAGTCATTGTTGCTGCAACAATGGCCACATACCATCATCCATGTCTTTGCTATGTCCCTAACTGGTAAAGATTTAGATTGGTATCATGCACTTCCACGCTCTTCTATTTCGACCTTGGAAGAGCTGCTGACTCAGTTCATGACTTCTTTTAAATACAACCTGAAACTAGAGGCCATGCTAGACTAGCTAATGGTAGTTAAGCAAGATCCACTCAAGCTAGTCCAAAAGTTTATACAGCAGTGGAGTGCCACTTTGAATGAAATTCGCAAACCCATTGCGGAGGCCCATCTATTGGCGATCTTCAAAGGGGCAGTCAATGACTTCATTAAGTCTAAATTGTATTACCTCACTCCCCGCTCCCTCAGCCAAGCCTTCGTTCAAACTGAGAGCATCCAAGATGCAGCAGAGGCTAGCAAAGGCCCAACGTATGTGGTCTATAAAAATGCCCACAAAAAAAGCAAAGACAAGGGAAAGGCTACAGCAACAACAGTAGCAGCCATGGCCAAAGAGACCAAAAAGAAAAATAATAATAAAAGGATGGCTACAGCTCCTGCTGAGGCTACGGCTAGCTCAAACAACGTCGACCAGCAAACAACATCGGCCCCTGAGACATTGCCTCAGCTGAAGCCTAATTTTGAGCGTAAAGTCTGCTTAAAATATACGCCTCTACCTGTAAAGCCTTTAGAACTTCTGAAGCAACTACTGGGAACTGGTCATATTCAACACAAGAAGGTGTCTAAGGAGGGTCTAAAACACCATAGATAGCATTGTGAGCTGCTCAAGAATCCCTCCTTGGCCTTACCAAATGAACCACCAGTTCCCAAAAACTTCAGACTGGACTGTTTCTGTGACTACCACCAGCTGTGTGGACATGACATAGAATACTACTAGGCATTGAAAGATAACATTCAATGCATGAACGACCAAGGTAAGTTGATCCTTGATAGCAGTAGCCCAATTCACCCAGAAAACCAGTCTATGCATGTGTACCAAGACCCATTAAATGCAAATAACATAGGGTACACTATCAATGTAGTGGGTATGGATGGCAATGGCCCAGCATAGCCGAAGCAACCCTTCATGTTGCGCGTGCCTCCTTGTCCACCTCAGATGACAAACCTATCGACATTGATGGGCATTTCACAACAACAACCTTTTTTCCTCCGAGTTCCACCTTGGATGTCTAGTCCGTAGCTGAGTGTCATTAAAGCCGCAGCCTAGCCGGCGCCCACACCTAAGGCACCCTTTGTCATTAGGGTGTCAAAGCCATTAGTTGCTCCTACTACACAGGGGCAAACATCTAAGTCAACACCCCAACCTCAACCCACAACGGGAGGAGAAGGGTGTATGACAGATAAAATAGCCAAGGACCGCATTACGCTGGAATTTCCTAAGCCCACCCCTTTAGCCTTGGCACCCTTGGCTCCTTTTTACTCTAAAAAAGATGATGTTACGCAGATGCAACCATCTTCTCCCTGCCCAAGAGAACACAGTCCTCAACCAGAACTATTCCTCCCCGAGAGATCCGTCTCCTGGGATGGATGGAAAAAGAGAAGGGCAACAAACAACCAGACCATGGGCATAATCTCCTCGATGCTTTTACACAAGTTAAGTAGGCTCTCAAACAAAAAAATACAACAATGAGCCTGTATGACTTGCTAATAACATCCCAAAAGCATTGTGAAGCCATGGTTCGCATGCTAGCATCTATACCCACAGACGAAAGCTTGCTAGTAGATGAAGAAGCAATCCATTCAATCATGCTTCCCCCCACTATTGAACAACCATGGCCTTCCCAACTGACATTCCATGATGAGTCCATTAAGGATGACCCTGGAAAAGGGTCAGGTGACAACAATCCCCATGTTCATCACTATCCGGGTCGGCCAATATAGGATCCAGAGAATACACGTAGATGACGGGGCCATTGCCAATGTCATTCCATTCCTCATAGTGAACAAACTGGGTTTGGTCAACTAGATCAATCCCACGACAATGTCATGTTTGAAGTTATTTAACGGGGCATGAGTGTAAGTTAAGGGAACTGTGTAGATCAACTTTGTAGCAAGGGATCAATTCCCCACAAATGTAGTGTTCATCATTGGCGAGGAGATGCCCGGCTTCAACCTAATCTTAGGGAGGTCTTGGTGGGCTCAGCTAAGGGCCGTCTCATCGCCCATTCATCAAGAGATCCACTTGCCCTATGCGGGAAGGGAAGTGATCATCCATAGTGATAAGATGACTCCTCAAGCTATCAACAATGTGGAAATGGAACAGGGTTCAGAGATTGAAATCCTCGAAGATCAAATCCTTGTCCCAACAATTGAATAGGCCAACATGACAGCCAATGAAAGCTTGACTTGGGATGAACTACCCTTCTAGGGAGAGGATGATAGCGTAGAGGAGTGGAGTAATAAACCTCCTCGTCCATGCACGTCGCCAAACCTAAAAATGGTTAAGAAGAAGCTACGGAGCTAATAAAAAAATACGCTAGCATAGCATGTTGCATTGGTCCACATCGTTTACTATTATACTCCTTACATCATGTCACGTTACATTGTCTATATTTATGCTTCTTCATGATTGTCTAGCCCGAAATGGCCTTAAACTATCGCCTGGCCCAAAATGGCCTTAAACTATTGCAGGCCTGTAGTGGCCTAAAATGTGTAACCTTTCTGACAACGTATTTTTCTTCATAAACATCAAAATTAAAAAACCTTTCTTTTACAAACACCATTAACATACTAACAACAGAGAAAGAAAACATTATCCTTTATTCCCTTTCATTATAACAAAAAAATCCTTGACCAATATTGCTACGCTACACATCCCCTTCGTCACCACCTCCACCTGCTTCATTCAACTCCACATCCGCCTCATGAGGATCTTCTCCAGGCATATTCTCTTCATGCGGGTGATCCTCTTTGTGCTGATCCTACAATTTGACATGAAACAAACGTTAGCATCTCAATAAGAATTATGCATAAGAAAATGCAACAGTCGCACTGCTTACCTGCGATGGTCCTGCATTGGCCGCGAAAGGGATTTTTTCCAAGCTGACCGACAGATGTCACATAATTTCATCCTCAGTGAGTGTTGTCCAAACGCCATCTCCTAGATTAGTTCCAGCCTTGACCTTCCCCTTTTCCACAGGGGTCCACCGAGGCAGTTTAGGGAAAAAGAAAGGGATAGTGGTCTCCTTGCCAGGGAGGGTTATCTCTCTCTCAGGGGAGACACTCACTATCGCTTGCTCTTTTAACTTTTCATATGCTCCAGAAGCACTGATGACATTGAGGAACAGCTGGAGGGACTGCACTTCAATTGTGAAATCTTTGTAATGCTGATGGTAGGCAACACATTCCTATTTATACATCTGCTTATGATTTTTCTGTGCCTACCCCCCATTCCTAGACCTTCATGTTGTAGTCCTTCCAGTCTTGGTTCTTCTGGGCTAGGAGATCCATTTGCATTCGTTTCTCAATGAGCTCACGACTGGCTTGGACGTTGTTCTGGACGACAGTCCAATAGTGGGCGTAGTCAATCACAGCCGTATGCCAATTCTCATCATTGGTAGCTTGAGCTTATAGAAATTCATTCTTGGAGTCAAGGTCCTCCACCCTGATAGCTAGGGCGATTTTCTCTTTTTCTACTTTTTGTAATCTCTTCCAAAGGTCTTCATTGACTCTCCCATAATGAATGAGCCAAATGCAACACACATTTATGCATCTCGTCGTAAACGTGGTGTGGCACTTTGGTCACTTTTGGTGAGGGTTCAAGGGCAACGTCTATGTCAACAGGCTCTTTGGGATCCCACTTGAGGCGAGATGCTATAACATGAAGATGATAATTAGCTGCAATAGTATGACATAATGTAATGGTTTTAACAATTCCTGTGTAACAATAGTGACTTGCCGATCTCAGGATCGATTCGTTCCAAGCGATCGATCATGTCATTAAAAATTCCCTCCATGAAAGAAAATTTGTCAGGGGCCTCAACCCAACGTTGAGTAGGGGCTATTGATGAAGGTACACCATTGTTATCAAAAGTGCCTACTACACAAATAAAATGAGTTAAACATAACATAGTAGATAAAGGCAAAGTTTGAGACACTACAATAATGCAGGGATCCTATCTAGCAAATCCTCAAGGGTAACAGTGGGAGAATTTCCCATCGAGGAAAGGTCAAGCAAGTAGTCAGACTCACCAACGATGAATAGCTCCTCCCTTTCTGGCCCATCCAAAAGGGCCGCGGCACCTTCTATGCTTGTTTTCCCTTCAGGCATAGGAACTTGTGTGCTGCCTACATTGTTAACAAGGGCCTCCTTTTCAAAAACTGGGGCCCCCTCCCCACGCCGCAAGACTATGACCCCTGTTTCAGGGATCAGTCCCTCTACATCTTTCCCTTTTCCTATAGAACACATTACAATTAACAAAACTTTACTCATCTTTCATGAGCACTATGCAATGCAACGACGTCTATACGTAGTGTAATTTATGTCAACTAATCATGCATTCCTCTACTTACCAGCTGGGGGATGGCTCCTGTGAAACTTAATGCGTAGTTTCCTCCCCTCTCCACTAGTCAGGCCAGGAGACTCCATAGATGAACAATGCTTTTTCCACTGAATCGATGAAGCTACTATCTTTGTTGCCAGGTGCTTCCCCCTTGACACACTACTAGTGTAAGAAGGGGGTGCCCCACCCACGCTGTCTTGGCCCCATACAGGAGGCACCACCTAATCCTTAGTCATCATGGAAAACGACTCCCCAATACCTTCAGGAGGATCTTGGGATTGGACAGTACGGAAAACCAAAGAAATCCACGGCTTGGAGATCTGGTTGTGATCCTGTTGAACCTAGACCCCATCCTTATGAACCACCAGGTATTTGGCAAAACACCACAAACAAACTATGAAGAAGGAAAAATGCACGTTGAAACAAGACTTAAACTTCTTGCGAAGCTTGATCATTTCAGCCTGGAGTCCCTCAACAAGGTGTTTGGCCCAGTTATATTGTGTGCCCTCTTCCATAACCTCCCGCATGATCCAAGCTTGCTCTATTCCAAGGATTTTTCCTTGGAAGAGTAGCTTGGGGAAAGCACGAGCACAGAAGAGGGGATATATGATGCCAGCCACCTCTAGCTTGATCTTCTCAATGTAGATGCCTTTTGGCTCTTTTTTCATCCCTAGCCACTCCTCTATGACCTTCTGATGTTTCAAACTCTTCTTGGACTTCTCTCCCACTGGGAGGCCATTAGAGGAAATGCCAAAAAAGTCAGCAAAAATTTGAAAATTAATATCAAAACTCATGCTCACATTACACACACAATTGTGAAAATGCTCGGCTTGTTCGCTGAAGGAGTCAACTAGGGCCAACATTTTGGCCACCGGGACATTGGGGGTGAAACACCATTAATTTCAACCTAGCACTTTAAAATTAAAATGACTCAAGCCCTTTCAAACATTTAGGAGGAAAAATTTAACTAAGGCATGAAACTCAAGTCTAGCTTGCTCAAGCCAGCTTGATCACACTGTCAAGCTAGCTTGCCCCCAACGTGACCAACTCTTGGAGCCTCAAAACTGAGATAAAATGACTTGAGTTCAAGGGTGCAAGTCATCCTCAGGATCCACTATTGATAACTATGGGTCACATCCTTTAGAAATTCCATATTTCAGCTCAAAATTACAAGTTTTTGAGGTCACACTATAGGTCACACTGGCATTCATGTTGGGCGTGACCACAGTGTGACCAACTTTTAGAGCCTCAAAACAGAGCCAAATTGACTTAATTTCAAGGGTGAAAGTCATCCTCAGGGTCCAATATTGATAACTATAGGTCCCAACCTTCAGAAATTCTAGATTTTAGCTCAAAATTGCAAGTTTTTGAGGTCACATTGCAGGTCACACTGTAGGTCATGCTAAGCGTGAGTCCAGCATGACCAACCCAAAACGGCTCCAAATTAGACACATCGAAGCTCAAATTTCCATATCCAGATCGCACACAGATAGGGAAATAGTTGTACTTAGAAACAGGCTTCAGAAAATTCCAAATTTGGTGTCAAAATTGCATTTTGACCACCCCATGCTCAGGTCACATTGAGGTCATGCTGGGGTCACGCCCAGCATGACTGCCCAGCGTGACTGTAGCATGAATTCCAGTCATGCTTGTACAAAGATGCTTCAAATGCATGCTGAAGATACATGGAAGCCCAAAAAACTAACATTAGAAGCCTTGGTCAAACAAAGATGCCTTGAATAGCCTCAAATCGACATGTCGACATCCTAGAGCGATTGGTCCATGGTCAAGCGAGCAGGGGTCGAATTTCTCTTATTTTACATTTCATTGTAAATCCACATGTGTGGGCATGTCAAGCCATCATGTCTAAATTAAATGTACTTTCATGGGCTTGAATAACCGATAAATTGTAAAATGAAATGTACCTGATCAAGAACGTAGCTTTCTGACACACATCCAACTCATGCACAACTGTCCGACACACATCCAACTCTCGCTAGCACACATCCAACCCGAGCACAACTATCCATTGAACACATGTCACATGATCCTATTTCCTCTCATCTCTCGGCCATTGATTCCATCCATGGATTCCATGCCTGAGTCTGACACAGCCCTATAAATACCCTATCAATTCACATGAATAGGGGACCAAGAGGAAATTCGGAGACATCGGTAACTTTGAGTGAATCCTTGGGTGCTTGGCACACTTAACTCCTGGCATCCAAGCACTCCCTGCAGATCACATCATCACATCATCGAGTCACATCACCTCGGGGTTAGACATTTGACTTGTCATCCATGCACGTGCAACTATGTTTGGACCGGTGCATATTTTGTTTTAAACAATACAATACAGTTTCATTATTGCCTTCCATTTACATTGTTTAGCTCTGTTTACACATTGTTTAGCTCTATTTATGCTTTATTTATAATTCAGTACGCTTTGTTTACATTTCACGTTGTTGTTTGCATTCCGTTTACATCCTATTTACACCATTTATGATAACCCCAGCGCTAGCTGTAGCTTACGCTCGGGGAAGTCCTTGGTTGATTTGCGTGCAAACCATCCAAGGCACTCTACCTTCATTCCCTTTTCTAGCTTACCCTCAAGTAAAGGCAGGGTCAACTGTGCATGCCCAAAGATCTTTCAGTGTCTATTTTCTTCCAGCCTTACATTGACGATTTGGATCAGTACAGTTTTTGGTGCTAGAAGGAGGGCCGTATTTGCCATTGTTAAAATGTCAATCACGCTACATGTCAAAATTTTTTCATCTTATCCTATGATTCTCCTTTCCCTATTGGTCACGTTGAGCTTGTCCTATTGGTCATGCTGAGCTTGTCCTACTGGTCACACTGAGCTTGTCCCTATTGGTCACACTGAGCTTGTCCTTGTTGGTCACGCTGAGCTTTTTCTCTATCACGCTGTGGTTTGATTAGTTTGGTCACATTGTGTTTGTGTCACGTTAGTCATGGTGCAACTGCTTATAATCCAACTCCATTCATCTAGCCCAGTCTACTCACGTTCGTCATGGAATCCTTCCAAATCAAACCAGTAACACTACTAATCAGTGACTTTGGGGCTGAAACTTCGAACCCTATGACTGCTACAGAATCCATAATCATTATCGAACACAAAAACCCTCAAGGCCCTACACACCAGTCGCTCAGACTACAGGGTAAAGGCCCTACTCATGTGACTCTTACACCCGAACAGTATAACTTCATATGTGTCAAAATCCAAGCCAACTTACCTATCGACCATATAGAAAGGGAAACAAAGAGAGAATATGAATTTATCCACAGAGGACGTGAGTTCATCCCTTCAACATTTGACATAATCCCGCTATCTGAAAACCATCATAAACTCATATCCCAGCTTCTTATGGCTAGAAGTCAAGCCTTATAGCTACCACCAATAGAGCCTCAAGATGAGGAAGATCATTTTGTAGCCCAATCTAAACATGGATATTCCTACCATACTATCAGTCCCCATGCCTACACAAATCCATTGTTCCACCCTTTCCTAGAAGAAATTGTGCTTCCTCCTTCATCTGCAAATAGTCGAGCACTAGGTTTCCAACAAGAGGTACCTACTTCCATTCCTATATTCTCCATACTTAATAATATTCACTCTAATGCACAAGTACAGTCCCAACAACTTCCTCCCCAAACCAACGCAAAGTCAATCTTTTGACCTCAAGTAATTGGAATGCCATCGGTCATACCAGCTTCCACATCCATCCATTACATACCTCAGGTGCATATCCATGGAGCACCATTAATTACTCCAACCCAACACGTTCAGGGTGTTACCTCACAACCTGTGGCTAGGCAATGGGTTCCACTGATAGTCTCAGTCTCGAATGCCATCCCACCACAACAAACGTTAGCCCAACAACCTCTCTTTCCACAATCAATGCAACAATTAAATCATTATCATCCACAATCCCCTCAATCTACTGGTCTGCCTCTCATCCAAGAATGGGCAGACACACAAAAAATGATGCACTCCTTGGCAAAGGAGTTAAAACACCTTAAAACTTTGAACAATGAGGAAGTCAAAGTACTAGATTTCTATCAAGATGACCCAATTGACCCCTCAGTTCCACCCTTAACCTTGCCAAAGGGATTCTTGTTACCTCAGTTGACTAAGTACAATGGAGAGGGAGACCCAAATGCCCACCTAGTGACATTCCGAACCGAAAGTCTTTTGCTTCAGGCATGGCCCCATGTAATTCTGCATGTGTTTGCTATGTCCTTAACAGGAAGAGCCTTAGACTGGTACCAAGCCTTACCTCATAGCTCTATATATTCTCTAGAGGATTTGTTGCACCAGTTTGTCACCCTTTTTAAATACAATCTAAAATATGAAGCCATGTTAGATAGCTTGATTCAAATTAAACAAGTGCCTTTAGAGCCAGCACAGAAATTTATCCAAAGATGGAGCGCCACCTTGAATGAACTTCACGAACCTATTCCTGAAACATATTTTCTTACCATTCTTAAGGCAACTGAAAATGACTTCATTAGATCGAATATTTATTATCTAAAACCCTATACTTTGAGTCAGGCATTTGTACAAATTAAAGACATAGAAGATGCGGCACAATCAAGCAATGACCCAACTTATGTGACCTACAAAAACCAACATACTCGCAAGAAAAACACAACTGAGGCAATAGTAGCCATAATCAAAAAAGTAACCAACTGGGTCCAAAACCTAAGCAACCTAAAGCCCCAACTAACAAAGCCACCAACTTTGGTGCCAACTCACCTACATCGGCAGGGGCCACCCCAAAGGCCAACTTTCAACACAAGGACCGCTCAAAGTATACACCACTACCGATGCAACCATCTCAACTATTGGAGAAACTCTTGAAAGCTGCGTAAATCCAACACAAACATATGTCGGAGATTACCCACCAAAGACATGATAGGTACTGCGAGCTACTAAGGAACGTCACCTTAGCAGTACCAAATGAGCCTCCAGTCCCACAACATTTTAAATTGGACCAATACTGTCATTATCATCAAATAGCTGGTCACAGTACAGACAACTATCATGCCTTGCAAGATGACCTACAGGGAATGATAAAACAAGGCCAACCAGTGATTGACACGGCAAGTCAATCCAACACAGATGATGCCTCCTATGTCATAAACTCAATTAGCATAGGTGGCAAGCCCAAACCTGTGCAAAAACCTTTTGTGATTCGTGTGCCTCCTAGCAAGGCAAGGATTCCCCTAGCCTCCACAAACAAGAGGCCTCCCTTTGTTAGTAGGTGCCACCCTAGGCTCCCACAACACCCTTTGTGGTCAAGGCTCCACAATGTTCATCTGCTAAGATGTTAAACTGGCACAACTCGTCTACTAAGACATTAAACTGGCATGACGTAGCAACAAAAACCGCTAAGCAACCTTTCATCATAAGAATGCCACAACGAGATGGCCCCTCACCTACCTAAAGCCCAACAGTGGGCAACATCTCGATCCCTCCTCCTCCAAGGGTTGACCCCACTAGCAACCTGGGTAGGCCCACCAAATGGGAATGCAAGAGTACAAATGAGCACCTTGCAACTCCCATGGTCGAAGCAAAGGCCACAACTAGCAAACAAAAACTGAACACTAGGGCCCCTACCCCCAAGCAAACCAAGCCTAAGTCCCCCTCCCGAGAGGTCTATCTCTCAAGCTTTATAGAGGAAGTCAAAGCCAACACAATGGCTAATGACAAAGACTTCGTAGCTGCACTAATCCAGGTAAAGCAAATGCTCAAGCAAAATAACACAACATTTACCTTATACGACCTAGTCAAGATCTCACCTGCTCACTGCCAAGCATTGGCCCAGGTCTTAGCCTCCATTCCTATTATGGAGGACATCCCTGCAAATGAGGCATCCATCCATGCAACAATGTTGCCTCCCACACCACAGGAATTGGGTTCAACAACCTTAGCCTTTCGTGATGATGCATTTAAAGTCAACCCCAAATGAGGGGAAGTTACTACAACTCCACTATCCATTAGCATTCATGTTGGGTAGTGCACCATTCATAGAGTGCATGTTGATGATGGTGCAGCAACAAACATAGTCCTGTACTCCGTCATCGACAAGCTAGGCCTAGTAGATGTGTTGGCGACCGTTTGGGACGCGACCACCAACGAGTGTCCTCGAATAGGATTTAGGTGCCTACTGGTCTTTGGCAACACTAAGGCCCAGATACCTCCAAATAAACT